>ML777339.1:606142-652358 GCA_009831015.1 Picea engelmannii | reverse complement strand
TCTTAAACATGTACACTGGCACTGCAACTACTTGTTGACCTTTTTGTCAAAGTTTTATGATTCAGTAAACCATTTGCTTGGGAAAGTGCTGGAACTCCTAATAAATTTTATAAAGCAGCGGGTTAAAGGTTTGGCTGGAATTGGCATATCTTCTTTTGTTCATTCAATGAACAATGCTGATAGTTTTTCTCAGATGATAAATGGCAACAGGTGTCATTGTACCTTAAAATAATAGCTGCAGAAACGGTGCCAGATTGTGCCTAGATTGCTTATAGTCTGGTTGAGAGTGAGCCATCAGACATTGAAGAAGACGATCCTAATAAGTCTAAACCTAGAGTATTAGCTGATGACACAGTCTCTATCCTATAGCTGTCCATGCACATGAAGTGAAAAGTGACTATGCTCTGCGTTTGAGGCTTCAGGAAGTGTTTTAGATGATGTAGATAACAGATCCTCCTTTACTTCGTCTGAAGAATGAGTCCTATCAGTCCTATCTTAAGATGTTACAGAGTGTAGCACATGGAAAACCTATTCTTGCTAAGGAGATTGAGGAGAAATACAATTGGCACTAAGTAACATACTAAGTTCCTAGATTAGCCCAATCCTACTCCAGGCTTGATCTACAACTATAGGTTTGTTAGATTAACATTCTCATCAGCTGAAATAGAGTGCATATATCAGGAATACAGAACAGAATATATGACCATGCAGAAGCAGGCATTTTTTAAAGATCACAAAGACGAGGATTGGTTGAAAGATAAATACGACCCGTCACACCTAGAAACTGTTCACATCATAGACGATAATGCAGATTACAGTCACCCACAGAGAATGGACGAACAAAAATCTGAGGAGCAAGAGGACAAAGGAAATAGTTTGATAGATCAGAGAGATAATCAGTTACATAGGTTGCAGAGAAGTTAAGCACAGGTGACATAGCAGTTGCACACAGGTGGCAGAGCATCATAGTTGGGAGCATCATTCAAATTTGAGGGCATATGGCAATTTAATTCCATAAATGACAAATGGAATGTATCCCAGTTGCTGGCAAACAAAAATTCGGTTACAAAAACACATGGCAGAGGTTAAACACATTTCCTCCAGCTGGCAGCGAATCACCAACGACCTCAAGCATCCAACTGACCTTTTCACTTATCTTTTTTGATAACTGTTACAGAGCATTCGCCAGCAAAACATTAACCATCTCCAGATGTCAAAGCAAGAGTTCTAAAATTAGTTTTCCTTTGATCTGCTGTCGAATTTGTTTTTGAAACAGTCCACAGGTGTCAATCTGTGTAACTGTTTACTATTCTTAGAGTGTAGAGGCAGAACCCGAATCTTTGAAGGCTGGGGGGATTTTTTGTTATATATAGTGATGTAAAAAACTTAATGAGGGTTCGACTGGGCTGTAATGGGGGAGGCTCGACCTGTGTGGGAGGTCTAGAGTTGAGATTTTATTTTCTCTGCTGGGTGATGGCTGTGTTCAGCCAAAGAATATTTCTCTGTTACTTTTAATGATATACCAGTGATGTACATGTTGTTCTCAAGATTCTTGTGTAGGGATATTGGTGATGTTTTCCTTCTTTGTTAATGTGTTTCCTGTTTTCTTCACAATTTGTTTTCTGTTCCAATTATCAAAAGGAAAGTTATAGGGGTAGAACTTATCATCGTATACTTTGCCTCTCGGCTTCTGACGATCTTTATGTTTTATGCAAAAGACTAGCTTAGGGATTCTTAAGTGCTCATTTGCTTGTCTTTTTCCTCACCTATTTATCTTCTCATCCACGCCACTTAAACTTAAATCGATCCAATGTTTTTGCTGCCTTGCCTTGTGTAACAGTCTTGTCCAGATCTGATATGTCAATCACTTTTAATCGTTGACCCCATTTGCCCAATGGCTCTCCCTGCTTTCCCAAAGTAACCATCCCAAAATCAAAAACTCCGTATTGTTCTTGCTTTATAACTAGCCTAACATCAGTCCTATTACCCAAACAAAGCTAAATCTTAAAGAGAGATCCCTCTCTGAGTCTTGGAGGGCTAGATCCAAGACTCNAAGCGGTTCGAGGTTACCTCTGTGTTTGCCTCAGCAGCCTTAGGCAAATTACAGAGTGATAACAGAACATAAATAAAATGTTAGAAATGGCAGAATAACAACAGTATAACCATAACAATCACCACAATAACACTAAAATGATATAAAAATAACAATAGAAATAACACTTTGATTTTGAAAGCAATGTGCACGGGCCTCTTCGAGGGGGCAACCTCTAGTTGAGAAGAGCTCTATTACAATAATATCCAAGCTAGGGTTCTCATACCCTCAACTCCTATTTATACTAAATATGTCTATCAAAAGAAGCATCTAGAGGAAGATCCTTCTAGAAGTGAAAGATTCTATTAGGTCTTCTTACATTCGACTTATTCTATTTTATTGCAAGGCCTTATTAATATTGACCTTTATTACATCTGAATATATTGTTCTACCTATGTGCGGGTTAGGACCCTAACAAAAATTTTGTACAATTTTTATATATTTAATCATTACAGGTACATAGTTATGATTATTTCAAGTTAGGGTTGTTGACTAATCCAAAATTACTCATGTGAGACTAAAGTAAAGTTTGATGAAAATGGTAGTCTCTTGTTGTTAAATTTAAGGAAGGCTTGCAGGTATGTGATCTTATACACTAGGTCTATTATAGAGTTACAAATCAAATTTGTATGATGAAATTGATGAGGGATTTTGGTTGAGGTACATGTTGGGTACATGGTTGAGACAAGTAGTTGATGATTTGGCATATACATAAGGTGTATAGTTGATGATGTTGGTAAATATTGATGATTCATAGTTGATGAGTAGTTGATACATGATTGGTACATACTTGGTGCATGGTTGATGAACTTGTTCATGGTACAGGTTGGTGCATGGTTGATGCACTTATTTATGGTACTGGTTGATTACTAGTTGTTTGGTATAGGTTGGTGCATGGTTGATGCACTTGTTTATGGTATAGGTTGATTACAGGTTGTTTGGTACAGGTTGATGCATGGTTTATGCACTTGTTTATGGTACAAGTTGATTACAGGTTGAGGTACAGGTTGATTCATGGTTTATGCATGGTTCAGGTTATTGTTATAGGTTATTTGGTGTAGGTTGATTGGTACAGGTTTACAAAAGTAAATCTCATAGTGATAGTGTGACAGTGGTTCCATCATTCTACTTCTACGGGGCAAGGAAAGGTGGTTGTAGCCAGATTCCAGTTGTATATGGAGAACATAAGGGGTTGTATCCTCCTTCTGTGTTTGTCCAGAAAATTGGGGAGTTGGATCTTCCCTCGGGTTGTAGCCTGAGAAACTAGGGGGTTGGAACCTCCTTCCAGTTGTAGCTGGAAAACAAAGGAATTTGGTGCTTCCAATGAATGTAATTCTTAAAGAAATATAAGAAAAAGAATTATGTGGTTTTCTCCCACCTTGGGTTTCCATGTAAAACACTGGTGTACTATGTATGTGTGTGATTGCTCATTTTTCCATTGCTTATTTACTCTGCAACTATTGGATGATAATGCTACATTGATATAACACTTGCATTTTATGGAAAAAAATGATTAAATTGCTCTATTACTGATTCACCCCCCCTCTCAGTAATCCAACAAGAATAAGAATATGAATGAAAGGTTGGAAGCAGAAGAAATCACTCTAAGAAGATATCTTCAGAAGAAGGAAATGTAGCAACATAGCACGAAGACCTTGTATAATATCATTAGCAATCAAAGGCCATACTATGAAAGGTATGGAATAGGATACATCCATATGTAGACTGAGAAAGGTTCAAGCTCCATGACAAAATAAATTGAACAAAAGAGTTATGAAGAATTTCTCAAAGGAAGGAATCATGGTCAACAAGAATCGGAAAGGAATGAACACAGAAGGTGTAACATCCCCGAACACCCAAGTTGGGCCATGCTACTCCAGATAACGCTATGATACCATTTTGTAACAACCCTGGCCACCTAAGTTGGGCCATGCTACTCCAGATAATGCTCTGATACCAATTTGTAATGTTCCCGACCACCAACAGGTCGGGCATCGTCACTGACTAAACATATTTTGCGGAAATAAATCACATATAAACTTAACAACAATAAATAGAGATAACATGGAAATACACATGCAGCTAAACACATCATATTATTACAAGAAATCACAGATATGCACTTAAATACATCATTTAACCATCAAGAACATAAAATATACTTATCTCTTAATTGAAGTACACCAACTGTGTGCAGACCTTCCACGAACCTCCCAGTCATAGACCACACTGCTCCTCACTCTAAGTAGGGTCACCCCTGAGCTAGGACTAAACTCCACCAAGAAAGGGATTCCCAGGCTAGGGAGGGACAAGAGGAAGTTTCACAATACAACAAGAAGGATTTCCTCCAAGGATCCACTTATGCCCATAGCTCACAGACTCTCATTCCCCAATACCTGTCCCACCCCAGGAATGTACACCTTCACTGTCACATAGTCCATCAACTACTACACCTCCCTTTTAGGGGCTTTAGCAACAGGTCAGATCAGGAATTCTCAGAGCTCTGTAGCTACTACTGGACTCCCTCCAAGAGAACTCACTTCCTCAACACACTCTCTCACCTGGAGAGAGTTGCACACAGGCCTGACAACCTGCTTATTCTATCCACGGGCCTGAAAACCCACTTCTTCACTCCCTCTCCTCAACACATGGGCATGGTGATGGCAACAAAAAAAAAAGGATGTGTGAAATGGTATAGAAAGGAAAAAACGAAGGCAACCCCCAAAGTACAAGTGCATCAAGGGTATCAACTCGATTTGGTTGCAGGGGTTTCGGTGTCTTGGAATTCAACAATGGTGGACTGGTTCATTGCATTCTTGCTCCATGCATCAGTGAGTCAGGGTAATCGAGGGCTAGCATGGTCAGCATCCCTAGAGTCGTGAGAATCCCCCCATAAATATGCATGCATCTTGGATGACACTTGGCTCTCTAGGAGCACATTCCTCCCACTTGGAACTCATTCCTATCCCTAAAGGAACTTAGGATAAATTCATATCATGTTTACAGATTTTAGAATAATAATTATATTATTCTATTAGGCTCTTAATCTTATCCATTTTTCCTCAATCTCTTAGCCTCCTCCCTTGCCCAACCTAGTGGAGTTCATTCCCTCGTATTCTCTCTTCATGGTCGGACTACACACAACGATATTTTTATATTAATAATATGAATATTTACATGTACAAAACAGGCTCCTGGCCTTTAACATCTAGGCTCCTGGTCTAATAAACACATAATCCTACCAGCTTATAAATAATTGTCTCACCAAACTACAAAAACATGTTACACTCATAATTACAATCGGGGTTCATCCTTAAGGTATTACAATCCCCTCCCCTTATTTTTGCACTGTCCTCAGTGAAAATTAATTACAGAACATCATCAATATTTCCAAAATCTTCAAAAAAGTGTGGGTATTATGCCCGCATAGCATATTCGTTCTCCCATGTTTCGTCCTCGTGACCATACCATATCCACTGAACCTTTACAAGCCTTATGGATCGATTCCAAAGCTGCTTTCTTTTCCTATCTAGTATGCACACCAGATGCAATCATAGAGTGCCTTCTTGCTCCACCCGAATCACATTCCAATCAATCACATGATTAACATCAGGTATATATTTATTTAGCAATGAGACATTAAGTCTATTATGAATAGTCATGCATGCAGGCAAGGCAAGCATATATGCTACTGGTCCAATTGTTTCTAGAATTTCAAACGGTCCACATTATCTAGTTGCCAACTTGGAACAGTTTCCCATCTTTAGGGAACTTCTGTTGGATTTCACCTTCAAGAAAACATGATCACCCACTTTAAAATCCCTATGGTTTCTACCGTTGTCAGAATAGATTTTCTTCCTATCTTGGTCAGCCTTGAAATTCTTCTTAATCTTTAACAAATTCTCTTCCATTTCCCTACGTAACTCTGGCCCAATTATTTCTCTATCAGTTGGGTTGTCCTAGCTTATTGGTGTGTTGCACTTTCTTCCATAAAGTGCCTCAAATGGGCTCATCTTCAGTGATGCTTGGTACCCATTGTTTTAAGTAAACTCTACCAAGTGTATGTAGTCTTCCCATCTAGATGGTTTCTCCATCACATACATTCCTAACATATCTTCTATCACTTGATTTACTCTTTTTGTTTGTCCACTAGAATCAAGATGACAAATTGTGTTGAAGTTCAGGCTCGTTCGGAGCCCCTTGAATAATCCTCTCCAAAACTTCGATGTAAATTTTGGGTCTCTTTCAGACACAGTTTTCTTGGAAATACCATGCAATCGTCCTACTTCCCTCATATAAATATCAAAAACATTGGTTTCCCTGTGAGTAGTCTTCAATGGAATAAAATGGGTAGCTTCGTAAGCGTATCCACCACCACCATGATGGAATCATGTTTCTTGTTTGTTTTGGGTAATCCTATGATGAAATCCATTGTCACCACTTCCCACTTCCACTCAGGAATAGGTAATGGTTGTAGCAACCCAACTGGGTTTCTATGCTTAGCTTTGACCTTTTGACACTCCATACATCTGGCGATATACTCTGTAATTTCTTTCTTCATGCCTTGCCAATAGTAATGGTTTTTTACGGCTGCCATTGTTTTCTGATATCCAAGGTGCCAAACATAAGGCACATTATTCATCTCCTTCAAGATCTTACTCCTCAATTCGTGAGAACTGGGTACATAAATTATGTTCTAATATAGGAGTATTGCATCAACTTCCAATATATAATCTTTTATTTTCTGTAGCATCTTACCTTGTAATTGTAACTTTGTTACCATTTCCATGTACTACAAATCTTCTTTTGCACCTTCCAAAATTATTTCTTTAAGATCGGTCTAATACATGCTGATGGTTGTAGCATGTAGTTCATGCACTCTCCTTCTAAGTGCATAAACCACTTTGTTCTCCTTTCCTTTGATGTGCTTGATATCAAATTCTTACTCACAGAGGAATTCCAACCATCTTCTCTTCCTGGAATTTAAATTAGGTTGATCAAACAAATATTTCAGACCATTATGGTCCGTTCTCAACTCAAACCTCTTTCCCATGAGGTAGTGTCTCCATTTATTTAAAGCATGTACTATGGATGCCAAATACAAATCATGAGTGGCGTAGAGCCTTTCATTCTCTTTCAATTTCCCTGATTCAAAACATATCACAAACCCATTGTGGATAAGGACTCCACCCAATCCTTCTTTACATGCGTATTTGCAAACCACAAATTCTTCATCCGGATCTGCAATATTCATAATTGGAGCACTAGTTAACAACTACTTCAATTGTTGGAAGCTCTTTTCAAATGTTTTTGTCCATTGAAACTTTACCCCTTTTGTTTTCAAGGAAGTGATTGGGTGAGCAATCCTCGAAAATCCTGCAATGAATCTCCTGTAGTAACCAGCTAGAACCATGAAGATTCTGACTTTTTTCACATTCTTAGGTGTTTCCCACCCTTTAATGGTTTCAATATTTTCAGGGTTTACTAATATTCCCTCTTCGAATATTATATGCCCCAAATACTGAATTCAATTTTGGAAAAATGAGAACTTGCTCAATTTAGCAAACAGCTGGTACTATCTTAGCACCTATAACACCATCCTCAAGTGTTTCTTGTGCTCTTCTGTTGTCTTGTAATATACAAGGATGTCATCCAAAAAGTCAATGAAAAACTTGTCTAAATATTCTTGGAAAACACCATTCATTAAGCACATGAAAACAATTGGTGCATTTGATAACCCAAATGGCACCACAGTGAACTCATAATGACCATACCTTGTCCTGAAGGTGGTCTTATTGATATTATCATCTTTAATCCTTACCTTATGGTATCTTGACCTGAGATCTATCTTTGAAAATATCCTCCGTCCTTCAACTGATCAAAGAGATCATCGATCCTTGGTAGAGGATACTTATTCTTTATAGTTACTTTATTTAACTACCCGAAGTCAATGCACAATCTTAGAGTCCCATCTTTCTTCTTCACAAATAACATTGGGGCACCCCAAGGTGACACACTTGGGAATATGCACCCCTTCTTTAAAATTTCTTCAAGATGCATTTGCAGTTCTTTCAGTTATAGTTCTTTGATACTAGAGCTTCCCAAGACTTCAAATTTATAGATAAATCAATATCAATCTTTTGAGGTGGCCTTGGTATCTCTTTGAAAACATCTTGAAAATATTTCAGGACCACATGATCCTACAATTTTGGCACCTTATCCTTAGGTGCTTCATCCATATGGGATGCAAATATTTTGCATCCCTTCCTATAACACTTCTTTAGCTACATTGTTGAGATTTCCCAGACAATAAATCCCCTGGGAATTCCTTGGACTGCTCTTTGATTTCCTTCCTCATCCAGGTAGGTGAATTCCTTGTTATGACAGTCTAATATGGGATGGTGTTGGTCCAACCAATCCATACCAATTACGCAATTGTATGATACCAAGGGAAATATTTTCAAATATTCCTTGGTACTCAGTCCATTCATTCCCACTGGACATGATTTAACCAACTCAACAACCTTTCTTTTGGCTCCTGTAGCCAGCTGCACCAGCCAAGATTTCCCATGCTTGCTTCTTGGTAATTGAAAATTTTCCACTACCTTAGGATCTATATAGCTATGAATAGCCCTAGAATCAATTAAAATAGTAAAGGCATGGTTATTGATCATACCTTTGACTTCAATCATGTGTGATTGAAACTCAACTTGCTTGTTGTCTAGGACTACATAGATCCTTGGTACTCTTATGCCCATGTCCTCCACTGTTTCTTCTTGTTGAACATTGTGAATAGCTCTCACCTTGTCCTTTTTGTGAGGGCAATCTCTATACTTATGATCTCCATTACATCCCCAACATTGCATAGGTGTCTTCCTTGGCCTCTGCCCATCTACTTCAGCCATCCTAGGCTCCCTCAAAACTGGTTTTCCTTGAGAAATATTTCTGAAAAATGGTGGCTTGTTCCCCTTTTGCCTCTACTCCTTCTTAAACTTCCTCTTTTCTTCCCAAACTCTTTGGAAAGTAGGATTTCCTTGAAGCTGATCATATAAACATTTTTCCTTCCTTATGGTTTACTCCATAGCTTTAGGATCATCATACTAGATTTTTTCACTGATAAAAGATGGAAGCCCACTCAAATATCTTTGGATCTTGAATGTCTCATCATTTATGGAAGGGACATACTTCAACAGATCTAGAAATATCCTTTCATATTAATATATAGTCATGCTACCCAATTTAAGTTCAAATAACTCTTTCATCTTCTTGTCATGGTATCTATTGGTTAAGTACTTCTTTTCAAAATATTTCTTGAATTCCCTCCATGTGACATTATTCTCTCTGATGTGTTTCACTTGCACAAGATGATCCCACCACACAGATGAATTTCTTTTCATATGATGTATTGCAAATCTTCCTTCTACATGAGAGGAATAATTATGCAATTGGAAATATTTCCTCATGCCCAGTAGCCATGTCTTAGCCTCTTCATCTTTCTAGTGCTCTCCATCAAAAGTAGGACGTTTTATCTTATTTATTTCACCCTTTAGTTCATCCACTTCATATATCCTATGCTTTCTGGTAGGAGATGGACTTGAAATGTTGTGTGGCCTCCTTTTGGAATGCTTTTGGGAGTGTTGGTGATGTATGCTACCACTTCTTTCTCATCTTTCCACATCAGGGGACCTGTGGCTCCCTGATTTTCTGGTTCCACTTTCCTTATCCAATTTCTTTTCAATTATTTCCGGGCTCTACATCAACTTCATATTGAATTCTTCCTATTTTCTCTTGTCTTTCTTAAGCCTTTTGTTATTTTCCTAGTGAATTTGGACATCTTTTTGCAATACTTTAATGATTTTCATCATGCCCATGTCCTTATCCATTTCTTCTCCATGCCCATTAGAGTTTTTCCCTTTAACTCCCAAATGGAAATCCATTCCTCTAACTTCATCCTCCTGACTATAAGTGTCTCGTTCCTCTTCCATTTTTATGCACTGCGTGATAGTTCAGTCTGGTTCTGAAAATTTCTAATTCTGCAAAATGTGCAATCAATCGAATCTTTCTAGGCTATTAGACTTAATGATATTCCAAAATAACTTAAACAATCTAATTCAACAAAAGAATATCAGACTCCATTTTCTGTGGGTCCTCAATCGATCAAGAATCCCCATGGCTCTATCTCTGAGTCTTGTTCTGTTCTACAATTCACTTTCGGGCACTAGCCCCTTTTCCTTCATCCCTTAATTCGCATGTGACCACAATTGTGACCAAGTGATAATAGTTGGGTACTTATCCGGAGCCTTAAAACTTCAGGGCTCCAGAGCTTCGGAGGTTTCCCCTTTTTTCACATCACAACAAATCTCTCGGAGTGCTGCATTGGTGAACTCGCAAAGTGGGGTGGATCAACGGTCCTCAACTTCTCAGCATACAATGACTAATACTTACTATGCAACTTTGACTTTGAGAATACTTTGAGAATACTTCTCAGAGGATTTCACATCTGCACACCCAAAAAATCTCGAACCTAGAATCTTCGAATACTTCCACATCACCCCCAGTGATGTCATCACATCACGTCACTTCGTTGATATGGGACTTTGGGATTTCTTCCTCCCACTAGATCATGAACCATTTCTTCTAGAGTGTCAAGTCTCCATACCTTGGAATATAATGCCACACGTCCCCTGTGACCAACGGTTGAGATTAACTCCAGCCTTCGAGCCTTCAGGAGTTATTTTCTCATTGTTAATAGTAACACCTTTCCTCCAGAGTACCAAGTCTCCTGACTTCACTATCTGGTGCTATGCGTCTACTAGGGTCAAGTTATCGTGGGTCTAGTCTAGTTAAATTCTTCGCCAAGGTTTTAAAAACTTTATGGAACCATCAGAGGCCCCAGCATCCATGCTCGAGACGAGTGCCACGTGGAGAAATACTAGAAGCGGACATGTGGCCCAATCAAACAGGTGAAACGTGTCATGTTCTAACTAACATTTCAATCTTCTAAAGGTTCTTAGCTCAATGAGACTTGGCACACAACTCATGTGTCCATGTCATCCCAGGTGACATCAGCAAGTCACATCACTTCGGGACTTCAAAAGATTTCACACTAGCACACTCCAATTCTCCTGAACGTCAAACTCTCGAACAAGATGATCTTTTGACACACGTCTCCTTTTTATGAACGATCTAGATTAACTCAGGACTTCGAGAGTTCAGGAGTTTTCACTCTATCACACTTTGTTACTCCTGAATGTCGAATTCTCAAAAAATCCAATCTGTTGACACATGTCCCTTTTGATGAATGGTCTGGATTAACTCTATACTTCAGGACTTCAAGGTTTTTCACTCTATCACACTTTGTTTCTCCTGAATGTCAAATTCCCAAACAAGACAATCTGCTGACACATGTCCCTTTTGATGAACGGTCTAGATTAACTTTAGAATTCAGGACTTCAGGATTTTTCACTCTATCACACTTTGTTTCTCCTGAATGTCGAATTCCTGAACAATAAAATATGCTGACACGTGTCCCTTTTGATGAACGTTTCGGATTAACTCTGGACTTCAGAACTTTGGGAGTTTTCACTCTATCACACTTTGTTTCTCCCAAATTCCAAATTTTTGAACAAGACATTTGCCGACAGGTGTCCCTTTTGATCAATATTCTGTATCGACTCCAGACATCGGGACTTCAGGAGTTTTCACTCTAACACTCCATTTCTCCCGAAGTGTCAAACTTTCAAACTACTATGATATCTACAACTCACAATCACTTGCATGTAGATCCAATGGCTGAGATTATTTCATCACTGGTTCACCTTACCTATTTCTCTTGTATCGATCTAACAAATTTGATATGTCTTCATCTGTTCCAACGGTTAATAAATTTTCCCCAGATCTACGACATAGATCCCCTCTCGGACTTCAGAGCTTCACCTCTTTTGCTCCCTTTTACGACAAGTAACTTCAAATAGCCAGAGCGACAAAGTATTGAAAGACTTCAGTGCTTAACCACCATGATCCTTTTCCAAGATATGACAGTTGTGAGGGATATTCCATCTCTTGAACAGATCCTATGGTCCAAATTATAAACTTTGTGGCCCAATACCACGGTTGTGGTGGTATCCTTTCTCTGTAGGATTTCTTGAACCTCTATACTTCCTGAGCTTTTGAACACAATCCAAGTGTTCACATGGTGCCTTCATGACACTCGGGAATGCTCTAAACTTCAAATTTTGTCCCTCTTGACAACAATTCTTTTCTGAAACATTTTCTTCAACTTCCACTAACATGGCCCATCCAGGCTCAGTGTTGAGCCATGCTACTCTAGATAATTCTCTGATACCATTTTGTAACATACCCAACCACCCAAGTCTAGCCATGCTACTCCAAATAATTCTCTGATACTAATTTGTAACATTCCCAGAAACCAATAGGTCAGGCACCGTCAATGATTAAACATATTTTGCGGAAATAAATCACATATAAACTTAAAAAAAATAAATACAGATAACATGGAAACATACATGCATCAAAACACATGATATTTTTACAAGAAATCATAGGCATGCACTTAAATACATCATTTAACCATTAAGCACTAAAAATATACTTATCTCTTAATTGAAGTACACCAACTACGTGCATACCTTCCACGAAACTCCCAGACGTAGAACACACTGCTCCTCACTCTAAGTAGGCTCACTCTCGAGCTGAGACTAAAATCCATCAGGAAAATAGGCTAGGAAAGGACAACATGAAGTTGCACAGTACAACAAGAAGGATTTCCTCCAAGGAACCACGTATGCCCACAGCTCACAGACTATCATTGCCCACATGCTTGTCCCACCCCAAGAGTGTACACCTTCAATGTCACATCGTCCATCAGCTACTACACCTCCCTTTCTGGGGCTTCAACGACAGGCTAGATCAAGAATTCTCATAGCTTTGTAGCTACTACTGGACTCCCTCCAGGAGAACTCACTTCCTCAGCACACTCTCTCACCTGGAGAGAATTGCACATAGGCTTGAAAACCTAGTTCTTCTATCCATGGGCCTAACAACCTGCTTCTTCACTCCCTCTCCTCAACACATGGGCATGGTGATGGCAACAACATAAACTAGACGTGGGAAACGGTACAGACAGGAAAAAACACAGGCAACCCCCAGAGTAGAGGTCATTTCTCTGTGCATCAATGAGTCGAGGTAAATAAGGGCCAGCATGATCATCATCCCCACAGTCATGAGAAACCACCCATAAATCTACATGCATATTGGATGACACTTGTCTCTCCAGGAGCATGTTCCTCCCACTTGGAACTCGTTCCTCTCCCTAAAGGAACTTAAGATAAATTCATATCCTCTTTAGATATTTTAGAATAATAATTATATTATTCTGTAAGGATCTTAATCTTAGCCCCTTTTCCTCAATCTCTTATCCTCCTCCCTTTCCCAACCTAGTGGAGTTCAGTTCCCCATAATCTTTCTTCGTGGTCGGTCTACACGCATTGAAGTTTTTATATTGATAATATGAATATTTACATGTACAAAACAAGCTCCTAGCCTTTAACATCTAGGCTCTCGGCCTAATCAAAACATAATCCTACAAGCTTATAAATACTTGGCTCACTAGCCTACAAAAACATGTTACATTCATAATTACAACCGGGTCTCGTCCTTGGGGTATTAGAATCCCCTCCCCTTGTTTTTGCATTGTCCTCAGTGAAAATTAATTACACAACATCAACAAGATTTCCAAAATATTCAAAAAGATGTGGTTATTCTACCCGCATAGCATATTCATGTTCCCATGTTGTGTCTTAGGGACCATATCAGGTCCACTGGACCTTTACAAGCCTTATGGCTTGATTCTGGAGCTGCCTACTTTTCCTGTCCAGTATGCACACCAGATGCACTCCTAAAGAGCCTTCTTGCTCCACTTGAATCACATTCCAATCAATCAAATGATTATCATCAAGTATATATTTCTTGAGCAATGAGACATAAAATACATTATGAATAGTCATGAATGCAGGCAAGTAAATCATATAAGTTACTGGTACAATATTTTCTAGAATTTCAAATGGTCCACAATATCTGGCTTCCAACTTGGAATAGTTTCCCAGCTTCAGGGAACTTATGTTGGATTTCACCTTCAAGAAAAAATGATCACCCACTTTAAACTCCTTGTGGGTTCTGCCTTTGTTAGAATAGATTTTCTTCCTATCTTGGGAAGCCTTCAAATTCTACTTAATATTTAACAATTTCTCTTCCATTTCCCTGAGCAAATCTGGCCCAATTATTTCTCTATCAGCTAGGTTGTCCCAATTTATTGGTGTGTTGCACTTTCTTCCATAAAGTGCCTCAAATGGGCTCATCTTAAGTGATGCTTGGTACCCATTAAGTGACATGTTTTCTATGGTACACCAGTTTTTTATACATGATTCAGATAACATTCATATTGATTTGTTGTGTAGCATGAGCAACCTATTGGAGAGCTTGGATGTATTGTGACTGGTTGTGGGTTAGTTTGGATAGTGGAAGATAGAAGAGAAAGTGATTGCAAGTTGCAGAGGATCTGAGCATGTGAAGAAAAGAAAAACCCTAAGTGATCAAGATCATACGCTTGTTACATTATACACTGGCCCCGTTCACACGCGGGTTGTAGTGAGCCAGAGCGCATGCACAAGCGGGCTGCACTACTGACAAGTCACGTACCTGTTGACAGATTGATAACTATTGAGGATTGTTGCCTCATCTCAATTGGTGCTGAGAATGTGAGCTGAGTCTTGCATATAGAGCTGGTGCTCTTGTAGAGTTGTACTCTATTCAGTTGTTGCTGATAAACCCAAGGATTGTAGTCCGTAATAAAAAGAAAATTGTACATACATCTTGTGTTCTTTGTGTCCATTATGATGATGACTTGTTGATTATATATTGATGATATATGTTGTTGATATATGCCTACATCTAACTGGTTATAAATGAAAACAATGAGTAATGAATAAATGTTGAATGCTAATTGATAAGTTTTGTGCAAGAAGGAAGTTTTGGGAAAAAGATCCCCACACTCATTCATCCCCACTCTAAGTGTGGTAGGTGTGTCCAACAATTGGTATCAGAGCAGGCCTTCACTACAAGCCTTAACAAGCTTGAAGGAAATCCATAGACACACAAATGGATGATGAGGTTCCAATCCTTGATGAGGAAAACTATTCTACTTGGAGAATAGAGATGAGAGTGTATTTGAAGACAATGGGAGCAGCTATTTGGAAGGCAACCATCGATGGATATGTTTCGTTGAAGAACAAGTCAAAGTTTGCATCTCAAAGGGAAGGAAAGAAGAATGTTGCATTGGCTCTCAAGACAATTCTTAGTGGACTCTCAAGCCCTATCAAAGAGAGCATGGGACAATACACTTCCGCCAGGAATCTATGGCTAAAGCTAGAGGAGACATATCAAAGCAAGGAAGAGAAAGAAGAAATTGAAGACCACTCCATCAAGATCATCAAAGGTAAAGAATCATCAAAAACTCTTGAATGCATTATTTTTAGATGTGATTTTGAAAACATTTCAAGTGAAGATAAAGAATCAAGTGATAATAGCACAAAGGAAGATCTTGAAGACATTTCAAATGAAGGCAAAGAAGTATGTGTTGATGTTGGCAAAAAGGAAGATCATGAGGATATTTCAAATAAAGGTAAAGAACACTCTAAATCCCTTGATTGAAATGATGATGATGATAAATTTTTCTCTACAAGTGAAGAAGAAGATGTGGATACAGGTTGTGTAAAGTTTGATGGTATTTATCCCATGAAGAGAATAGAAGGAAATCTATTAAAACTTCAAAAGGAAATTGAAGAGGGTTTATACATGTATAGGAGTGATCATTTTTACACACACTATAACTATCTTTCAGAAAACACTAAGAAGTTTCTTAGGAGAAGTATAAGGCACATCTTGAAGTTAAAAGAAATGATCAAAGAACAAGAAGAGAGCAATAAGACTAAATTAGAAGAAAAGGAAGAAGAGATCACAAGACCAAAAGATGGAAAAGAATATATGAATGTAGAAGATGAGATTCACAAAAGTTTTGAAACTATTGTCCATCTCAAGACCCAAATTGAATAAGCCAAAAGAATAGAGGAACTATTGAAAATTCAAATAAATGAAAAGGAAGATTCATGTTGCAAATTAGAAGCTGAAATTGTTGACCTTAGAAAGAAGGTAAAGAAGTCAAACAAATTCTTGAATAGCTCACAAATATTGGATGAGATATTGGAAAGTCAAAGACCATCATGTGATATATCAGGTCTTGGATACAAAGGAGAAGATAAACATGTTGAAGCAAGCACCTCAAAGAAGCACGAGGTAAGTCCATCAAAGAAAGAAGACAATATTGCAAAGAAACCATCTACATAAGGCAAAGAAAATTTCAAAGAAACAAAACAAGGAAGACATCAAGAAGCCATTTTTGGGACACCAAAGCAAAGGTATGAAAGTATTTTTCGTGGAAATTGTTATTCATGTAATGGATATGGTCACAAATCTTTTGAATGTAGATCTTATGAAAGGAGATATAATGGGAGATTCTATAACACCACAAGGTGTCGGAGATGTGATCAAGTAGGACATATTGGTGTTCACTGTAACTCTATGAGATGCTACAGCTGTAGTGGATTTGGCCACAAATCCTAGGAGTGATGGAACACAAGAAGAAAGTCCATGATGAGGACTTCACATAGCATGGCTAGAAGAAGGAATGAAGTAAGAAAGGGAAACATATTTGAAAAGATGGATACTCATAGCTCAAGTTCTGAAGAGAAGGGTTATCTATAGAAGTGGGTGAAGAAGACAATGCAGACAGATCAAAATGAAAGATTGAAGGGAAGTTCAAAAGTGTCAACTACTAAAGCACATGCAGGTAACAATGGTGACAGTCGCATGCCCACGTGTTCTGACCTTGAATAGGTCATATACACATGCGCTCAGTTGTGCAGTAGGTCCCGTGTCTATTGTAAAGCCTTGTGAAAAAGTCAATATACATGGCTTAGACTTTGATGTGATGGTATAACTCTGAGATGCAGGATCTGGCATTGTTTATTGCAGGTTCTGACACTGTTTGCTGCAGGTTTTCATGGTTCTAAGTTATATCACGCAAGGTTATGATATAAAATAAATCTTGGGTGCATGGCACTAACCCATGAGTATGGTTTGATGTTGATCTAGTACATGGTTGGCATATTGGTGGATGCACATGTTTGGCAAATTGGTAGATGCATATATTGGCATATTGGTAGATGCACATGTTGGCATATTGTGGATACATTTTCATGGATGGTATATTTTGGCACATTTTTTATGTACATGGTTGATGTACATGGGTGTTGTGCATGGTGGGCACATTTTTCTACATTATGTACTTGGTGGATATATTGTTCATGATTCTCTATTTCATTGTTGACATATATTTTGCTTCATGATGAATGGTATAGCACAAGTTTGATGCATGAATAGGTCCAAGTATCATCATATGGTAGCATATTGTTCATCTTGCAGAGAAGATAGGGGGAGACATACCCTTAGGGGGATTCATTCTTCTTCCCATGATTCTAGGAGGAGATATTTATCAGATACATACCTAGAAAAGAGACCTTTATTTGAAGAAAGAGCACAGAGGCATAATTCCAGGGGGAGTGATGGTCACAGGGGGAGTATGTTCGATGTATTTTCAGCATTACATCAGATTTATATCCTTTGTTCAAAAGGGGAGAGATTATATATCGACAACAAGATAGGGGGAGCATCCCCAAAGAGGAGAATGGACCTTTTCCATTGATGTCAAAGGGGGAGAGATAATCACATTGATGTGATTGATGTCTATTGATGGGAGAGATTGATGTGGAGAGATAGTCACATTGACTATTGATGTAGAGCATGCCTTGTCCACATGTTGACATCAATAATTGATAATTGGAGTTGACATCAATGTTGGTATTGCCATCAATGCCAAAGGGGGAGATTGTTGGATCATGTTGTCATTGATGTCAATGGTTTGTCATTGATGCCAATGGTTTGATTATTTGGGAGATTATTGGATCATATGTCATTGAGATAAATGGTTTGGTTTGATTGATGTCAAGTAATTGATTGATATGATGCCCTTGATGAGAATGATATATGTCCAAGTGGAAACCAATTGATAAATATGGATCATTGATATGATGCCCTTGATGAGGATGATATATCTCCAAGTGGAAACCAATTGATGAAGATGGATCAATGAGTTTTCATTGATACATGATGCAGTGGTGAATTGATGCAAAGATGAATCATTATTGTCTTATCATGGTTGATAAGGTGCACAAATGGATGAAATCCAAAGTGGTCCCCTTATGGTGAAATCCCTCATGGGAAGATGCTTTACAGATTGAGTTATCCTAGAAGAACGGTTGGAGGACCCATGCTTGCATGTAGATTAATGATATGAAGATCAATGAATTTGTTGGTGAAACTATCCTAGATGGATTGTGCTTGTCATGCCATTTATGGTGGTATGTGGAATGTCACATAACTCCTCACAGTTTGAGAGTTATGCCCTTATGAAGTTGGAGGACCCCCATATGATGGATTGAAGCCCCAAAAGGTCAAAGAAGTAAAAGTGCTTGAAAAGAAGAAATCATTATTTAAATGATAAAGTAAAGTGACAAAATCAAGATGCATTATTTAAATGATAAGGAAAAGTGACAAAATCAAGAAGGAATATTTAAATGATAAAGTATTGGAGAACATTCTATTCATGGAAAGTGGTTAACCCTAAAATAAAGAAAATGGGTTAAGTGACCTAGAAATGGGTTAAGTAACCTAAAAATGGGTTAAGTGACCTAGAAGATGAAAGTATAAATAAGAAGTTAGGATCTCTTGTAAAATGCACATTTGGTGAGAATCCTTGTGGATCAATGGAGAGCTTCTTGGTAATATCTTTTGGAGTATTGATGGAGAGATTCTTGTGAGAGAATATTATTGGTGTGGATATCTTGAGCATGATTGAAGATCTATTCTAAGGAAGAGAGAGAGAGGAGGATCTCATGGATGCATCAAATTTTCAGCAATGTCGGAGATCTTGACGACAAAAGTCTCGGAGTCACAGAAAACCCTATTTTCTGATGCCCACACGGGTTGTCTTTGTATAGGGTGTATGTACATGCGGGTTGGCTGTGTATAGGGTGAGTGTACACATGGGTTGAATGTGTACAGGGAGCGTGGACTAAATAAAATCATGGAGATTTGTGTTTGAGTTGGTGCCAAGCTCTCGGATGATGAGGCAGGTTCCAAATCTGCATTCTATGGCCTCAGATCTATCACTAAGACATTGGTATGGTTACATTATTGTCTTGATAAATTCTATTGTTTGATATGTTATGAATGCTTAGGTAATTCTTGGTACGACTTCTATGATGTGGGTCAATTTGGTTGATTTGACGGATGGAGTGAGAAACACTATTGTGATTCAGTAGTGACATGTTTGCTATGGTACACCAGTTGTTTATACATGATTGAGATAACACTCATATTGATTTGTTGTGGAGCATGAGAAACCTATTGGAGAGCTTGGATGTATTGTGACTGGTTGTGGGTCAGTTTGGATAGTGGAAGATAGAAGAGAAAGTGATTGCAGGTTGCAGAGGATCTGAGCATTTGAAGCAAAGCAAAACCCTAAGTGCTCAAGAGCATACGCTTGTTACATTATACACTAGCCGCATTCACACGCAGGCTACACTACTGACAAGTCGCGTACCTGTTGATAGATTGATATTTGTTGAGGATTGTTGCCTCATCTCAGTTGGTGCTGAGAATGTGAGCTTAGTCATTCATATAGAGCTGGTGCTCTTGTAGAGTTGTACTCTATTCAGTTGTTGTTGGTAAACCCAAGGATTGTAATCCGTAATAAAAAGAAAATTGTACATACATCTTGTGTTCTTTGTGTCCATTATGATGATGACTTGTTGATGATATATTGCTGATATATGTTGTTGATATGTGTCTACATCCAACTGGTTATAAATGACAACAATGAGTAATGAATAAATGTTGAATGTTAATTGATAAGTTTTGTGCAAGAAGGAAGTTTTGGGAAAAAGATCCCCACACTCATTCAGCCCCCCTTTAAGTTTGGTAGGTATGTCCAATAGAGCTAGTGCAACCAAGCTCAATTTTGGAGTTTCGGGGATCAATACGTGAAGCGTAAAGAAACCTTAACCATAGGAAAGGAATCCCGAAATGTCGAAATGTGAAATGGTGAATTAAACGCAAGACCCTACAAACTCCATCCAATGGTGCAGGTGAACTCGAATATGATCGAAGGACTACTGTTTCACTTCCTAGTGTAACTGCTAGAAATGATTGATGGTTTCTAGAAGAGGACTTGAAGAGGCCTCATTATGATCGCCAGAGAATATGAAGAGGCTCGAGGCATCTTCCAGTGATTTAAGACTATTCTTAGAGGCGATTGGGAGATGGATGAGCGTTGAAGCCTGTAAATGCAACATAGAGGATTAGCTCAACTATGATAGAGAAGATGAAGAGTCTTAACTGCCAAAGGCTGAGAAATCTCAGCATAACACCCAGTGATGTTGGACGCGTGGGTTAAACTACCAGAGAAGCTGAAGAGTTGCAATGATGATCAGGTAGAGTACTCAACATGAGGAGGAAATGTAGGATAGAGAGAGTGGTTGAGGCTGGAGTGAGGAGTGTGGTGGCAAAGTGAAGTGCGATTAAACACCCCGATGGGGAGAACTGTGGCAGGGTGAGAGCATGTAGGAGCTTGGCGCATATTGCATGCACAAGGAGCATAGAGACTATAAGAATGCAGAAAAGAAGAGATATGTACATGGTTGTTGTTGGGTGTGATTGAGGTGTGAAGAAGGAGGTAGAGCGCAGCAGCAAAAATGCACAGAAGGGGAATGGTGCATTGAAGGGACATGGCACAGAGAGCATAAAATGAAAAAGAATAGAAAGCGCAAGGAGTGTGTAGAAGACATTGATGCAAACATAGCAACATAGTGTAGAAGAAAAATGATGAGACCTGTAAGCCATTGAAGAACTTTATATCATTGTAATAATTCTTAATAATAAATATTTATATTTTAGGGTGGAAGGGAGGTGAAAGGGAGGAATTTTGTCCTCAGAGGTTCAAGTGGGTGCTTGAACACAAGGAGTTGTAGCTTCCATCTGGTTGTAGCCAGAGAAAACAGGGTGGCAGGGTGGTGCAAGGGAGAACTGTTGTTCTTTGTTATACAAGTTGGTGCCTGTGTGACTAGAAGTTGGTGCTTCCATCCAGTTGGTGTTGGAACACTTAGGGAGTTGGTGATTCCTTCTAGTGGGTGCTAGAGAAACCAGGGAGTTGGTGCTTCCTTCTAGTAGGTGCTAGAGAAAACAGAGAGTTGGTGCTCTCAACAAGTTGCGTCTTGCAAAACAGAGGTTGTAGCCTCATTATGAGTTGGTGCTCATATGTATGATAATGTAAAGAATGTAAAGATTACTTATCATATAAAGAAGAAGAGGTTTTGACCCTGTATGGGTTTCCTCAGGAAATATCTGTCTCTGTGTATCTCATCTGTGTGACTGATGTTGAATGTTCTATTGCTTACTTCCCTGCATTATTGTGACTATCATTAAATGTTGTGTAAAGAGTTTAAAATAAGCATAATTGTTTAAGCACATGAACAACTGATTCACCCCCCCCCCCTCTCAGTTGTGCAACAATACCAAATCCCTCTAAACATGAAACTAAAACACACACTAAAATCGACCCTCTCTAAAGAGAAATGTTTCTAGCAAATAGAACTCGGCCCCAAGAAAAGAAATAAGCCTCCAATAGTGTTATAGCAAGATTTTCCTCACCATTACTATCTTGCACACAGGGCCTTTTTCCATTTCCCTATGCAGACTTATCATCCCCTTTTGATGAATCCAAAGCTAAAAATATACAGTTTTCCACATACACGCTCCCTATATTCTATGCAAGATGATGTGTATACGCTTGTTGATCCACTACAACCCACATACATTGGGATTTGTGCCAGAAAATACAAAATGAGGTCAGGTTTCCATGTCACGACAGGAGATCTCTGATCCTTGGCCTTCCATATACTAGAAACGTTCTGAATTGACCCTTCAGTTGCATCCTAAAATCTATAAGAGCACAATTTTGACCTATGGAAAGGAAGGATAAAGCATTCAACTTTGAGAGCAAAGTTACTCTGGAGAAATTACTTCATATTGAGTCTGCATCCCTCTGTCCCTCAATTCTAAACACAGTGTTCATCCCCCAAGCTCCTTCCCTATTGTTGAGAGGACCTCATTGCCTCTTTCCTATGATATTGTCTTTGGTGGAGGATTGAAGTGGTGGAGACCCAGTTGGAAGGAACTCGGTTTCTTGGTTTCGAACTGTGATGAAATGGAAGTCTATATTGTTGTCACTTCTGTTGATCAATTATATTTCCCATCCTATTGATATCTTTCAAATACATCATTATTATCCATGGGTGTGTTTGTAATGTTTATTAATGGATTATGATATCTAATGTGCTAACCCATTTTATATTATCACTGTATACTTACACTGCTTGTTTGTTGAGAACTTCTTACAGGTATAAATCTTTGGGTCGAAGTTCTCAACAGTGGAACATCATCAAACATTGGATAGAGGTAGGCATCCTTCTTATATGGAACATTAGTTTATATAGCATATGTTGGAATTGAGTTGATTTTTGCAGTCATATCTGTTTGTTATGGTTTACCCTTGGCCATAGAGAGTTTTTCCCTTGTAACAAACAATCAATAAATCGACCTTCAGTAAGAGATCTCGGCCCCAATAGCTATAAGATTGGCCCAACAAGAGAAATTGGCCCTCCTATAGTCATAAATTGGACCAGCCAAGATGATAAACTCTACCCCAACAAAATATGTGACCCATATCCAAGGAACTTGGCCCTAGGTGAGTAAACTCGACCCCTAGATGAGTAAACTCAGTCCACTAACACAAGAAATGCAGCCGCCAACTCAACTTGCCCTCCTCAAGTCAAATCGACCTCTACAAAGGAAAACCCAACTACTAAATGATGAAATATCAGCCATAATGAAGCACAATGAAAATATCTGAGTGATCTTCTCTCCACGATCAGCTAGGGTGGATGATCTCACCACCAAAACCAATCTTTATCTCTAGGATTTTTGTCCCAAGAGACAAATCCACAAGATCTCTCTCCAATTCATTTTTATAAAAATAATAATACATAATGAGAGAGAGGATGGCCTCATTCCTCTTTTATTTCATTGTTCACCATTTTTATGACCCTTTTACCCTTTCAATAAACTAAAGTAATTTTCTAAGCTCAAATTCACTTAAAACACCTTTTCACTTAATTACTCGATGTCACTTTTAAAAAGATTGCTTTTTTCCCCTGATGACATCAAACAATTATTTAATCCCCTTTTCTTCCACTGACTATTTCCTACAAGAATCACTTAGGTTATTACATCGATCTCCTAGAGTGATCATTTGGAAAGGGAGATTACATCCAAGGTCATTTTGAGGCCTTAAAGGATGTTTTTTGGCCATTTGGGGTTTTAGGGTGGTGATGACCTTCCTAATATTGCCAACAATTGTACTTCCCAGTTAGATGTTTTCAACGAGATACTAGGTTCCCCAAATGGAGATTGTATGCAAAATTTTTACCCCATGGAAGTTGACGTATCAACTAGCCACCTCGGGGCCTGCAATCCTTTTGGCACTTCGTCTCCTAGAGTCATGGTTTTGGATCTTTAGGGTTTTTTCCTCTTAGATTTTAGTACTTTATGTTAAAAAATCATTTTTCCATCTTGTAATGTCTTCTTGTGAATGAGCATAACTGACACCTCTCTCTTCAAAGATAAGCTTCCGCCATTCTAGATAGTTTATATTTCTTTTCATTTTATAGTTTTTTCCTATTTGAATCATTAATAGAATTTGTGTTTCACTGCATTATTGTGCTCTCTATTGGGGCTAAATATATGCACTATTAATTCCCACATTTAATTATCAATCGGGGCTCGTAATCTTCAAGGTGCAGGCATAGGAAATGCAGGATAAGAGCATAGGCTAACCTAATCTAAAGTTGAAAAAACAATCTTCAAACCCACACTGCATGAAATTAAAGTGAAAAGAATCCAAAGGTACGTGAAAATAAAGCCAAGTACGGGAAAAAGAAGGAGATTTGAACTATGAAAGAATTGAGTCAAAGTAATATCAAAACAATGAAAAACCAAACTAGATTAAAAAGGAAATCAAGACAATAAATGAAATCAAGCTTTAAATTCAGAGATTATTCCTCAATTGAGTGCACAAAACGTAAAGAAACAAGGTCTGGAAGACAATGGAGAATAACAAATAGTGAATATATACCTTATGACAAATACTTAGTTAAGCACACAATGAATGAGGAAATTATGCTTATTTGTGTTCTTCTCTTAAAGGGACTGTGTAAATAATAATATCCTTTAAAACCATCAACTCTTTTAAAAACAAAAAACCATGATAAAGAGAGAAAATTGAAATGAAATGAAGAGTGGTTTATCCCGCATGTGTTTAAATGATTATTTTAAGAACATAAATCTACACGGGAGATAATGAAGTAAGATGGATTAACTCTACAATCGGTCTCATGTGAATTCAAATCTGGTTGGACATAATGATTTACATAAGTTAAGTGTTTTATTAATGGGTGAGTGAATATGGAAGGGAAGTGAACTATATTTATAATCAGTCAAGCATACAAATGGTTTCGATGAAGGAGCAATGATCTAATTTAAGAGCCAAATGGGAATGCAAGAGAATAAATTTGTTTTCGATTTTTTTTATGAATGAATAGAAAAAATACATAACACTTGATGCATGTAAATTAATCCTATGCTCTTAAATGTGTATAATATTTTCTTAACAGAGCTGGAAATGAGTTAATGAAAACAACTTCTAACCAGCAATCCAACACATAAAAAAATGTGAATACAATATTCTAGAACAGAGGTTTGAGACTGGAAATGGAAATAAACAAGCAATGCAAAGTATGGTCGAAGAAATATAAGAATTATGTGCACAATCAAAGGAGCAATGAACTCTGAGTTTATTATCACCAACCCAATGCAGGAGAATAGATTTAAATCATAGAATTGCGAGTACCAGATGATATGGATTTTGAGTACCGGATGACATGGAGTGTGGGCACTGTATGACATGGAGTGTGAGTACCGGATGACTTGTAGAACCTTCTGGTACCGAATGACTTGGAGTACCGGATGAGCGCAGTATTGGTACCAGACAAGTTGGTAATAGATGACATGGAGTTTGGGTACCATATGACATGGAGTGTGGGTACTGGATGACTGTGCAGGTACTGGTTGACTATAGAACCTTCTGGTACCGGATGACTTGGAGTATCGGATGAGCATAGTATTGGTACCAGATGAGCTGGTATTGGATGACATGGAGTACTGGAAGAGCGCATAATTGGTATCGGATGAGATGGTACTATGACATGGAGTGTGGGTACTGTATGAATTTCTAAGTGTCGATTGGTTGTGCAGGTACTGGTTGACTATAGAACCTTCTGGTACCGAATGACTTGGAGTACCAGATGAGCACAGTATTGGTACTGGACGAGTTGGTCCTGGATGACATGGAGTACCGGATGAGCGCAGTCTTGGTACTGAATGATATGGCACTGGATGATATGGAGTGTGGGTACCATATGAATTTGTAGGTACCAGTTGACTATAGAACCTTCTGGTACCGAATGACTTGGAGTATCGGATGACCTACAATGCAGGTACCAAAATAGGAACAGTACATGTACCAAAACATGGTCAGTGCATATAACGAAAACTAAATAGTACAAAACATGTTGCTTCGACATAAAAACATAGGATTAAACCATCATCGACAAAACTATTGTATAATCATCCTTTTAATCACTAAAAATATGGAAAATTATGTATTAACCACATAGGATGAATAACAAGAGATAATGGAGGTTTATGGTGTAATTAGCGATATATTATTGACAAAATGTGGGGAGAAGGTGTAATGATGAGTTTATTTGTATGGAATAAATATGACAAAAGTGGAGCCCAACACTCTCTAAAATATTTATGCATGTGTGTGTGTGTTTCCATTCATCTTCCTACCTTTCATTTTGTTCTCTATACAATCCAAATCAAAACCCCACCAAAACGCATAGACCACCCACAACCTCCAACACCACCAGAACCCTACCAAACCATTGTGGACAAGACCAATAACAATGATACAATGGAAACCTAGTAGGAACATCATTGAGAATAACATTAATTCCTAACCATTTCCATATCTACTACACTCCTATAACACTACCAAAACATCTAAAACAACAGTCGAAAGGCCAAACCCTACTAGAACATTAAGCCACAACTAATATAACAACAACACAATAGAACCCTAGCACCAATAATACCTAGAAGAATACTCTATACACAAGTAGAATCAACCATCCAAAGTTACTGCAATGCTCAGACTTAAACCCATAGCAGACTCGTACACCAGGTTAGCCTCTAGAGAATGTCACCCCACCGAACACAATAGAACCCTAGCAAGGAAAATCAAAACTACCAAATATATTCAAACCCTAGCACCAACATCGACAATAGGAACACTCCAGACGTAGGCATGAGAACATCCAAAACAATAGCACAAAGGACAAACCCCACCAAACCAACAAGAATCCAATCAAACCCTAGCATAAACATTGCCCAGAACATCTAGAACAACAACCCAAAGTATAAACCCCACAAAAACACTAGGAAAAATAATCCACAACAAAAATAAAAATCAAACACCGAAAAACCAGAACACAAATAACATGAACCCACCACAACACCAGGAACATGAATTCAAACCCCACTAGAACACCAAGAACATGAAACCACAGTGAAAATAACCAAAACACTAGGAACATGAATCCAAGGTGTATATAAAAATGGAACTAACAACAAGAACACTCCAAATGGGGGGATTATCAACCATGCACACTTAATCCAATGCAATAGTCTAGTACACAAACCTGGGGCTAAACGTCACCCACAATCAACACTGTTGAATACAATGGAATGCACAACAAGAACACTTCATATGCAAAAATGATGAACCATGCAATTCAATTCTTGTACTTAAACCTTCAAAACACTATATAGTATCCTACCACCAGGTTGAATGCCAACACTCTTCCATATCCTAAAGCAAATGTCACTAACACCACAAAAAATAAAAAATAAAAAAAATTCAAAACTAAGTCCTCTTAAATACTTAAAATTCCAACCTTTTGATAACATAAAGTTTTTTTAAAAATTCAAAAGTGTAGGGGGACTAATTTCATTGAGTGATCTCTATAAAAAAGGAAAATGGTAGCAACCAAGTGTGTCTATTTGGAATGAAATAGATTCACATCTTAAGTGATTAGTCGAAAAAGATGCTAAGACTAATATTTATGAATAATATAGTGATGAAACACCATCATTTTAGGATATGCTAATGATAACAATTATGTTAAGAACCTAAGAGTTGTGAATCCCTAGTTTTTTCCATCATTTTAGGAGATGACAATGTTAACAATTATGTTAAGAACATCCCTTGTTTTTTCCATCATTTTAGGAGATGAAAGAAAGAAAGAAATAAAATATTTTAACATCCACAAGGCTAACAATAGCCTATGGGACAGACCTCCTCACACACTAATTTATGAATTTCATCCCTTTTTTTGTTCAACTTGATGATGAGCACCCCCAATTTATCCATTGTCCCCTTGTTGAATAAATTATCCCAGGATCTAGTTGTCAAGATATTTACGTAGTTGTCCCTATTGTCTTTGAAGGCTTCACTCTCTAAATATATATTTTTTTTTTGTTTCCACTTTTCTAGAGGTGCAAAACATACACGCCCTTTCTTCCCAAGCTTCCCTTTGTCTTTTCCAGCTCTCGGTTTTACAATAGAATTGATGGGAATTGGTTCTTAACTGAGCAATGCGCATTTTTTCTCTCCAAGATATATTTAACTCTATGTACTCTTTTTGATGATGATTGTAAGTGGGGTTAAACTCTTCAATATAATACTCTTTCTTTCTCCCTATCCCTTTATCCCAAGTTCGCATGTGGAACCTATCGATAAAAAAAGCCTTTATATCTTTATTGTTTCTAGGGAACCTCTTCAATTAAATATCCCATTTACTAAGCCATTTACTATTTTTCCACATCCATTTCTTTATTTTGAAAAATATGTCATTAAAGACAACCTTAGTCCAACGACCGTCTTCCATTTGCTCAATTGTTTTTAGATATCTTATGAGTCGTTGTTGGAGTAGGAATTTTTGAGGAAGAAATGAAACAAACAAGGCAGATTAGACCAAGAAGGAGAGTGCGCCATATTTTGAGGAAAAGCAGTGCCAACAACAAGATTTATGGAAATCCAACAGAGATGTGGAAAAACCTAGCCATGTTAAGGTTAGGGTTTTGGAGTCACATTGTAAGGGTTTAACCCATTTTTGTAATATAAATAGAAGAGATATAAGGTATAATGTGGCATCTATCTATGTATCCCATCTATTCTTTGGGAGATATTTGTATGACTTTTGTACTTGAAGAACCTTTTTGGAGTTGAAGTCTTCTTTTAGAGTTGTGGAGCTCAGATGGAGTAAATATGCAGATTTAACTAAGGGTTAGGTCGCAAGTTGTGGAGCTTGGTGTGATCCTAGTCCCCCTCACTACTCTATATTATGATGTAATACACACAAATCATTTTTATGAATAAGAAGAGAATAATACTATCTTTGTGGACGTAGCCCCAGGGGGGTGAACCACAATAAAACTCTGTGTGTAATGTATCATAATATTTTACTATTTCTGCAATTATGATTGAATGGTTAGATAAATGAATGAATGGTTTTAATTATAGTGTGCACTAGAGTAGATATGCATAATGAATGTTATGAATAAATGAATGGATCTGATGAATATTGTAGTAGAATGCATGGTTAAGTAGGAATAGAAGTAAGGAGAACAACCCAAAACCCTTCCATGACTGCAGACACATGTGTCCTGCAGTCACCCATAAACCATCTCGGGTTAGACTGTGTTGTGCACTCTGTGTGTGGTGTAGCCTTCTGATTTACTAGAAGGCCTGATGGTGATAAGGGTTTTGTTGGAGAACTAAGGTAGAACTCAGGTCAGCCCATACACCCATCAAATGGTTTTGTTTCCGTATAGAACTCAGAAGGAGAGCCAGGAAGGGGTTTGGTGAAGAAGATGCAATGGTAGAAAGGGATGTTCATTCCATAGAATCCTACGAAGAAAGAGATAAAAATATGGTTAGAGACAAAGAAGTTGGAGTTTACACAGAAAGATATTAAGTGTTCCAGCTATACGTTGCGCCAGTACCTACAAAGGTATGTGTTTACTGATTTATATGAAGTATATTTTTGTTTCTCTCCATAGTTATTACAGGAGTGGATATTAAGGTTGAAATATACCCATCCGACTAATCGGATTAGACCAATAGTGTGGATTGTTGAAAATATTGCGCGGTTGCAAAGGGTTAATAACAAATTCACACACACAGTGGATTTTTGGTTAGACAACATTACCACGGGTTTTATCATTGAGTTTATAGTAGAAACAGTGAAGTCATATACTTCTATAGAGGATGATTTCTTGAAGAGACCCAGAGGGAGGTACATCAAGTCTCTTTACACGTCGATCAAGATATTATTACATGATAAAGGCGTGATGACCATGGAATCATATAGCTAGATCACTTTACGTGCATGGGGGAGTTGGGGGAAGCACTAAGGAATATATGAGAAATGGATAAGGATTTGGAGAATGGGAGTAGCCAGAAGAAGGAAGTAATAGACCCCATCATGATGGATGATGAATAGACCAAGGAAGTCATAAGGAGTGTAGGTGTGATGCATAGCGAAAGACCCTACGATTATAAGATTAATAGTAAGAAGAGGGATGTAGCAGAGAAAGAGGGCTTGGACAATGATTAGGAATAGGTAGAGGATCTTCGTTCCATGGGGAAGATTGAGGATATCTTGCATGCCACATATGAGAGGAAAGCTAGAGGTCATGGGTTTAGCGAAGAAGAAGTCTCTCCATTCTAGATCTGAATTAGTGTGGAACCCACAACCCCATGTGCGACTATGACAACTAAAGAAGAAAAATAGGTTAACCAACAAGTGATTAGTGGTAGAATAATTTTTACTGAACATTGATCCAGTGGAAATGATGCGAGGATTTTTTGGGAAATTTTCGAGGGTCATAACTTTTGACTCGGTTATTTGTTTGGGCTAAAATTTTATGGGGAGTTGTGTCTCGAAGAGTTCACTTTTTATGGGACAAATTCCTTCATATAAGGCCTCAAATTTAGGTTTTAGTGTTTTTATGGGAATTTTTAATTTTTCAATTAACAACTATCTCTTAGTTTATGAGCTTAATAAAAAAAGCAAGTTTGTTGGAGAAATTTATATTTTCGGCACACTAGTTCAGTGGGAGTTAACTAACTAGTTCTATTGTATACTTTCTATTTTAGATCATCACTATTATGCTATTATGCATGCATGCATTCTGCTATTATGGAATGTTATGTCCTATATATGAGTGTATTTCACTCATTCATTGTATCATATTGATTAAGATCTATGTATCAATCATCAACTCATTGGACTAGTGTGAACATATTTTCTCATTATTCCATATTGAATCTCTCTTCCTTTCTTGATAAGATTTATTTGTACTTTATTTAGCTAGATCTCATGTGTAGGTTTCGATGAAACATTTGTTGGAATATTGGTTGTTGTCATTGATGTCAACCCTAGTCATGGGTTTTGGACCACAAGATTGATGAAGGTATTTGGACATGAAGGAAAATGCACATGTAGATACAAGACCCATGTATAGATAGTATACATCATGTTGTTTCCGTTGGTATGTGGCACGTCGCGTGGATCCTCATGGTTGAGGATAAATGAATTTTTGAAGATGACAAAGTGAATTGAAGAAGGAAGTACATGTAGGCCCTGAAGATAATTAAAGAAAATAATTACAAAATAAGAAAGTGTCAGGTCGGCCCTAATGTTAAAAGGAAGTGACATAAATGGTATAAATAAATATCATTATACATTCATTTGAAACACAAGTCGAATTTCAGAGGAAATCAGAAGTAAAGAAGGTCGTATTTCAAGGGAGGATGAAGTATTTTGGGGATGTGTTCTAAGTATCAACAATTGGTTTTAGAGAAAGTTAACTTCATTACAGTTTAACCATTGGAAGGAAGATCCTATGAAGAAATGGAAGAAAACATTCCAGATGGGATTCCACCATTTGATGGAAGCAATTTTGAATATTGGAGTAATAGAATGGAAACTTACTTGAAAGCTCTTGGGGCATATGTTTGGTTCTCAGTTGCTTCAGGATATAATGCTTTGAAGAAACCAAAGACTGCAGCTTAGAAGGAAGCAAAAAGGAACAACAAATTGGCAATATATACCATCCTGGATTGATTGACAGATTCAGTAAAATCCAAGGTGGGATCATGTGCATCAACAAAAGAGCTTTGGGACAAGATACAAGACCTTTATGCAAGGGAAGAAGCAAAAGAAGAATAAGTTGAAGAAAATTACAACATCTCATATTTCAAAGAAGAAAATAGAGGTCAGTTCTTTTGCTTTAATTGTGAAGGACTAGGACATGTTGAATTTGAATGTCCTCATCCAAGGATTGAAAGAGATGACACTAAAGAAGAAAATTCCAATAAATAAGAAGAAAATCATGAAGCAAAAATGATTCAACAAGAAGATGAGAATCTTAAAAAATTGAAGCATGTTGAGATTGAAAATAGCAAGCTCAAACACACGCGTAGAAAACTAAGAAGTGAATTGGGTAGTTATGAAAAGATAGTTGTAATCTTAAAGAAACAATTAGAAGACTTTGAGAAACTAAGAGAAGAAACCATTTCCTTGAAAACTCTACTTGAAGAAGCAAGAAGGATGGGAAAAGTAAAGAAGGTCCAAATGATGAAGAAAGAAGAAGATTATGAGAAACTTGAACAAGAACTTGTCTCATTGAGGAAGAGCTTAAGAAACTCTCAAGTGCCAAAAGAATTAACACATCTTGGATGGATGGGTGAAACTTCATACAAAGAAGATGCAAATACCAACAAGAAGGTTGAAGAAAGAGCTACACAAACAGTTGATGAGAAGTGGACCAGGATACTAGAAAGAAGGAATGATTACAAAAGAGATGAATATCCAAGAAGACCTCCTACCTTCAGGAATCAAAGAAGCTTCAATCAGTATGAAGGAAACTATAGAAGAATAGATCATGAACCTAGATGGACTACATCACAAAGAAGGTCACTTTCTCCAAGGTATCAAAATTTATTTCTTGGTCATTGTTATACTTGCAAAATTTTTGGACCTAAGGAAATTAATTGCGGAATCAATTAAAGGAACAAATACACAAGAAACATGAATGGTGTAAATAGAAGATATGGAAATAATCGCGGATTTGTCAAAAAAAGTTATAATTCATTTTCCCCATTGATAGACAAAAATATTGTATGCTACAAATGTAATTATCTTGGACACAAAGCACGAGATTGCAGATATATGAATGGAGATGTCTCTATGCCAACCACAGTATGGAGAAGGAAAGAGATTCCAAACAATGAATATTGTCAAATAGAATTAATCACTGAAGAATGTAAAGAAGAGTATGAATGGTACATAGATAGTGGATGTTCTTCACACATGACCGGGGATCAAGACAAATTCATCAGCGTGAAGAGAAAGGGTGGCAATGTTGCACTTGGAGATGACTCATCTGCCAAAATACTTGGAGAAGGTGTAGTAGAACTTGGAAGAAAAAATGTAAAAGAAAAGAATGTCCTATTGGTTGAAGACTTGAAGCATAACCTACTCAGTGTTAGTAAAATGTGTGATCAAGGATACACTCTTATGTTTGACTCCCGAAAATGTAAAATCAGAGAAAATAACTCAGGAAGATTGGTTGCAACTGAAACAAGAAGACCAAACAACATATACATCCTAGACATGAAGAAGAGAGATAAGAAAGAAGCCACACAAAATGATTCCAAGGAAGAAAAAGTTCCAAAGACCAAAAATAAGGATGAAGTAATATTGAGTGCCACATGTTCAGGGGGAGCGGCCCCAAAGAAGAAGGTTACCTTTTTCCATTAAACTCAGGGAGAGAAGCCCTACCCTTTTCCATTGATGTCAAAGGGGGAGAGAAATTGGGATCATGATGATAGGGGGAGCATGAGTGTTGCCATCAATGACAAATGGGGATATTGTTGGAAGATTGGTTGTTGTCATTGATGTCAAACCTAGTCATGGGTTTTGGACCGCAAGATTGATGAAGGTATTTGGACATGAAGGAAAATGCACATGTATATGCAATATCCATGGATGTATAGTATACATCATGTTGTTTCTGGTGGTATGTGGCACGTTACGTGGATCCTCATGGTTGAGGAGAAATGAATTTTTGAAGATGACAAAGTGAATTGAAGAAGAAAGTACATGTAGGCCCTGAAGATAATTAAAGAAAAGAATTACAAAGTAAGAAAGTGTTAGGTCGGACCTAATGTTAAAATAAAGTGACATAAATGGTATAAATAAATATCACTATACATTCATTTGATACACAAGTCGAATTTCAGAGGAAATCAGAAGTAAAGAAGGTTGGATTTCAAGGGAGGATGAATTCTTTTGGTGATGTGTTCTACGAATCAACAACATTGATAGAGTTGAAAAATAGTTTCACGCTATTTATCTCTTAGTTAGTGGTTGGTTTTAGAGTCATGAGAGAATTTTCTAAATTTAGTTGTTTTTCTAAAAAAAACGTGTTTTTTTCTAGAATAAGTTGTTTTCGAAAATCCCAAATATTAGTTATAAGGGGTTGAAATTCGATTGTAATAGTTAGGATGGATAAGAAATGAAAGTTATTTTTCCATTGTCCTTTTTTTTCATAGTGTATTTGATATTGTGAATGAATCTTAGGCTTTGGCTACATCAGGAAACTCAAGTATAGGGGTAAGTTCAACAAGTAGTATTCAAGTATCTACACCGCGGAGAGGTGGTAGTTCAAAAAATTTCACAATGGAAGGACAAGATCCAAATATCAGGTTACCAGAGTTCCAAGGGGACGGTTCAGATGACCTAGAAAAACATGTGTTCAACTGTGAGAAGATATGGGCAACAAAGCAAATTACAGATGAGGATACAAAGGTTTCGCAGTTGGCAATCACATTCAAATACCGCGCATTAGATTGGTACATGGGTCTCTCAACAAATAATCCAATAGGAACACCTACAACTGTAGCATATGTGAAGAGGTAGTTAATAAATAAATTTCATAAATCAAGTTCAGAAGACCAATTTATGAATGAAATGATAGAGATCAAGCATAAACCGAGATAATCAGTCTAGGAAGTGGACCAGAAATTCAAGAGACTAAAAGGTAAGTTAAAGTACATTATTATTGATACACAACATGGGAATTTGTTTGTTAATTCTTTGTTTCCACACTTGAAGTATCCTTTGAGACAACATAAATTCCAAAGCTAGGATGAGGCCCTATAGGAATCCTTATAGCTAGAGGAAAACTAGTACAAGCATATAGATCCAGTTGTGGAAGAGCTGAAGCAATATATGAAGAAATTAACATTACAGTTGAACCAAAAAAAAGGAAAGGAGAAAAGAGAAGATGTATGGTGTACAATGTGTAGGATAGAAGGTCATCACAGGAATGAGTGTCCATTATTTTCCCATTATATTGGAGTGGGTATGCCAAACCCTTTAGCTTCAGGAGGACCATGGTACGAGATTTTGAAAACACATGGGCATGATCCCTATCATTTCCCCCTGATGCAAAAATATTAGACAATACTGAAGAGAACATTTTATAACTTTTTTAAGTCAGTTGGACATGAAGGAAAGGACTATAGAAACTTGGAGATTATGAAATAAAAGATTGTAGATACATACAGGGTGCAAGTTGAATATGTAACAGGACAATCTGCGCAGCAGCTGCAGTATAACACTATGCAACAACCATAGTAAAATCCATGCAACAACTACAGTATAACACTACACAACAACTGCAGTACAATCTCGCGTAGTAGTTTGTAACACAACCACTGTATAATGCACAACAACTCCAAGGGAAACAACAATATAATCTTTCACAACAATGCGCAACACTACAACATTACAATAACCCACATTTGTAGTATAATTAAGGAACTCAATATAATATACCTCACACAGATAATTAGGGAAACCGAGGAGGATTTAGAGGAGGAGGTCATGGAGGAAGAGGCTTTGGAGGAGGTTGAGGACCAATAGTGTGTCATAATTGTCATAAACCATGGCACTATGCAAGATACTTCCCACAACCACGTGTGACATGTATGTATTGTCATGCAAAATACCATGAAACATAGGACTTTCCTACACTTTTGATAAATAAACAAGACAAGAGGAACCAAACTAATCAGAACGTACAATGGATCCGGGTGGAAAAAAAGATAAGAAGACGAGAAGAATATTAACATAGTGACTAGAGGTGGAGCTAAGACAGGAGAAGATGCATCTAAGAAGGATCAGGACCAGTAACAATGGGTCAGGAAGAATACAACATCAGAACATAATCTTGATGTGTGCAAAGAGAAATAAATATTTAAGGAATATAGACAGGAGATCTTGAAGGAAAACATCGTGTCCACTTCAGGAATGAAGCCAACATATGAGATACTAGTCTATGAAATGCCTTCATTATTTCATCATACCAATCCAGAACCGTCTTCATAACAAGTAACTTAAGAAAATTTTTGGGAGTTTATGTCAAATTGTTGAGTGATAAAAACCCCTTACAAGTATTGCAAAATTTGTTAGAAAATTGTAATCCTAGGGATGAAGGGGTAAAAAGAGTAAATCAGGTCTATAAGAAAAGAAGAACCAACAAGGAATTCATATTGAATTCTAACATAGGATATTTTATTATGGGGGATATTATACTAGACCTAGGATTTGAAGTCAATGTTCATCCAAAGAAAACCTGGGAAGTTATGGCAGAACCAAAATTAGGGTATTCACCTATTCAATTGAAGTTGGAAAATTAGCACAGAGTGGTGACAATTGGGAGGTTGAAGGGGATTCCAATATATTTAGATGTGTTGGATTTTTTTACAGGAAGCGCATGATTTTCATTGATGGCAAGAAAAATAGTGAACCAAACCTCGAGAGCGCAGAAGATGACAAATCTTAGAAGAGATAGTGGTCCAGAAGTGTAGAAGAGGTCTAAGAAATGGACTCATAGGAGGGATAGAGGATTGGAAGTGTTCAAAGGAAGGAAGAGGGTTGAATTCACCTTATGGAGATAAGCCATAAGAGCATCACCGAAGATAGATAGATCCATCGATCTAAGAACATGATCGATGAAAAACATCTGGTTCACGTCAAAAGTTGTGAGGAGGTTATCATTCAGGGAATCTCACTTCAGAAGAATTGGCAACTTGAAAGTTGAATTACCCGAAGCCCGAAATCCGAAATGGATGTGGACCATTGGATATGGAGAAAATGCGATGACCGTAAGATTGAATTAGTGGAAGGATAGGATAATCAAGGGCTGAGATTTGAGATCATGATCACCTGAATATCCATCAGTCATCAGATCGAATTAACTGAAGGGTAAGTTAAATGAGGATAAAGAGTTGATAATTTTATCAAACCCAAATTCCTGTCATTCATCGGATCATTTTCAAGTGGAATGATAGGATAAACTAGAAGAGTTGCATCGCAGAAATATCGGGTTTTTGATCTAAGATCTTGATCCAACGAACATCATTCGTTCCGGGTATAAAGATGTGAGGAGGTTACTCTCTAGAAAAGTATGACTTCAAGAATTCAGTTTGAGATTTGAAGTTCCTGAAGCCCAGCGACCCGGAGAGCCGAAATACATTCTTGACCATTGGATCATCCGAAGTAGATCGCATCCATCAGATCATCCAAAGAATACCTCAAGCATCATATCGTCTGAAGAGAATCTGGGTCATCTGATCCAGAGCATCAGTTTGAGATTGGAAATACCTGAAGGCCAGAGAGCCAAAATAAATGCTCGACCATCGGAACATCCAAAGTGAATTTCAGACGTCATATCATTCTGAAGTGGAAGGACAGGATAAGTTAGGAAAATGTCACGCTAGTCTCAGTGGCTGAGAATAGGGGACTCAGATCTATGGTCGACAGGGCATATCGAACCCCCTCGACATTTCTTCCTTTAACAGGGGGGGTCTGAGTTGGTGGTATTCTCCATGTGGGACCCTCATACATGTCACCTTCCTATCAAATTGAACCCCCCTCGCTCATTACCACTTACCGCCTANCCCTTGATTAAACCACCAAACCACTCACACTTACCACCTCCACGCTCCGACATCACACTCCACTACCGTGCTCTACCTCCACACTCCACTACATTGCCTACACGTCACGCCCACATCAGCATACCTCAGCAAGGACATGTGGCATACCACGTCAACAAGGACACGTGTCTTCCGATCTAAAATATCACTTTGGGTGTATTCCAACCATTGATGATATTATAGTGGAAGGATAGTGTAAGTTTGAAAATTTGAAATCTTGAAGTTCCGAAGGGTGAAGTTCTGACAACTGTCCATCTCAATGTTTGATTAATTCCTAGTCGTCAGATTGAACAATGAATGGATGAGTGTAAGGATTAAATATGACCATTTATTTGTTTCTGTGAAATAAAATATCCAATATGATTTGTCCACTCAGGAGTATCATCAAGATCGTAAGATCAACGGTCCCATCACATTGCGGGGCCAGAACATGCTCGTGTCTTAATTTATCGTGAGTGGGCCACAATTGAAACCATGGTTTTGGAGAAAGGGTATGTGGCAGCTGGAGGTAAATTGTGAGGATAAAAGTAGTTTTTTCTACACCACCTTTGGATGTGCCCGCAATCGCGTGGTCACATGAGTTCATCGCCGAAAGTCATATCGAGGGATGAGGTAGCACGTCGCTAAGCTCCACTTCAAAGTTTGAGAGATCGGGAAGATCATTTTGAATAGGAATTTGGTCACCGTCGATGGTCACGTGAAGGAAGGGGATAAGAAGCCAAAGAAGCCAAAATGACACTTTGTAAGTTACGAAACGAAGTGGTTGTATCTTCCAAATAATTCGAAGAGCTTCAGGGTGATCGCCAAAGGAGCTGAAGAGTCTCAAGGTAACTGTCAATGGAAAAAAGACTCATCATAGAGACAATTGACAGATGGAAGAGAGTCAAAGACTGTAACTGCCAGAGAAGCCAAAGAATCTCAGGATAATGTCCACTGATGAAGAACAGACTCAGCATGATCGCCAAAGAGAATGAAGAGTTAGGTGTATGATATGGTATAGGACTTGGCATGATAAATATATGTATAACATAGAAAATATTGTTGCTTTGGTTGTGAGTTATTCATGCGGGTAGAAGCATGTTGTGGGAAGCAACTGAAATGCATAAAAGAGGTGTAGTGCATAGAATGGAAATAATACATAGAGAATAAAGTGAAGAAGAAAGACATAGAACATAAATGTATATCTGAGAGAGGAAGAGAAAGTTGAGGCACGCAGGAAGAGAAGAGAAGTGTAGCAAAATAGTGATGAGACTGGTAAGCCTTTGAAAAACACTGTATCATTGTAATAAGTTTTAGTAATGAAGTTTTTATAATCAGTGTGGTAGGGTGGAGCTAGGAAGGACTGTCATCCTCATAGTTTCAAGTGGGAGCTTGAACACAGGGAGTTGTATCTTCCATCTAGTTGCAGCCAGAAAAACCAGGGTGGTAGTGGTGCAAGGGAGAACTATTGTTCTTTGTTATACAGGTTGGTGCATGTTTAACTGGAAGTTGGTGCTTCCATATAGTTGGTGTTGGAACACTCAGGGAGTTGGTTCTTCCTTTTAGTGGGTGCTAGAGAAACTAGAGAGTTTATGCTCTAAGCAAGCTGCTTCTTGTAAAACAGAGGTGGTAGCCTAAAAAGGAGTTGGTGCTCATAAGAATGATAATGTACAAAAAATAAAAATTACTTATCATATCAGGAATAAGAGGCTTTTACCTTTATGGGTTTCCTCAGGAAATATCTGTCTTTGTATATTTCATGTGTGTGATTTATGTTGAATATTCTATTGCTTACTTCCTTGCATTATTGTGATCGTCATTGATTGTTCTATAAAGAGTTTGAAATGGGCATAATTGTTTAAGCACAGTAACAACTGATTCACCCCCCCCCCCTCTCAGTTGTCCAACAATTGGTATCAAAACAGGTTCCTTGTATTTAAAGGTAGATCAGTAAGCTTAAACATGACAAGTCATGAAGGAACTTCAACCAATAAGGCCCCCTTGTTCATTAGAACAAACTTTTCCTTATGGAAAGTTAGGATGAGAACCTACATAATGGCTTTAGGTGCAGATGTCTGGGATGTGGTAGAGACTGGTTATGTAAAGCTATTTGTACTATATAATAAGGATGACAATCTAGAATTTATCTTCAACACTAAGGCTATAAATACTATTCTAAGTGGGCTTGCAGAAGAAGAATTTGTAAAAGTTATGCATTTAGAATCTGCCAAAGAAATGTGGGACAAACTCATTAGTAGTTATGAAGGTAATGCGAAGGTAAAGGATGCCAAGCTTCAAACCTATATATTACAGTTTGAACAACTAAAGATGAATGAGTATGAAATAGTTAATAAATTTTTCTTAAGAGTTGGGGAGCTTGTGAATGCCATGAAGGTTCTTGTTGAGAAGATTGAAGACATATTTTTAGTTCAGAAGATTTTAATATCTCTACCAAATAGATTTAATCCAAAATTTTATGCAATAGAAGAAATGAATGATCTTAAGACTTTCTCTATTGATAAACTTCTAGGAACTCTAACTTCTTATGAAATGAGGATTAGTAAGGATAAACCCACCTCTAGAGAAGCATAATTTAAAGTAGATAAGAATGAGGATTCTGATCCTAATGAAATTGAATCAAAATTTGTGAGAAGACTAAAGAAAGGATCAGGCAAGTTTCCCTTCAAATGTTTTAATTGTGGAAATATAGGTCACTTTGCATCTGAGTGTCCACACAATAAGAAGGACCAAAACTTTGAAGGTGAAGAGAAGTACAAATACAAGAGAGTTGGTAAAAAGAAAAGTTTATGTGTAAACAATGATGACTCATCACGAGACAAAGATAGTGATTCTTATTGTGAAGATAAGGTTAATGACTTTATTCTTATGGACAAAGAGGATTATGATAATAAAAGCACAAGAAGTGATGTAAATGATGAATAATTTTTGGTTGACTTGGAAGGAGAACTGATCAGTTCCCTAGAAGCAATTGCTAGACTCAGATTTAAGAAGAAAAAGCAAAAAACATTGTTGATACAGTTCGATAAAGACAGTAAAAAACCTGATGAAGACTTTTCCCTGCTAAAAGTGGAATTAGAAGAGGCAAAGAAAATAGAGGACATTCTGAAACAACAATTATCAGAGAAGAAGGCAAGATGTGAATCCTTAGAAGAAGAGGTAGTAGAAACCAAGAAAGAGATGGAGAAGTTTAAAGAATTATATCTCCAAAATCTTCCAAGCATTAAAGCCTCAGCGGAACTAAATGACACTTTGAGAAAACATATATCTCCTTTGTTGAAGACTGGTTTAGGCTATGTAATTAGTTCAAGCAGCAAACAGCCAGAAAGGAAAGAGCCGGTAAATATGATCAAGTTCCAAGTCAGAAGACGATCAGAACATGTGAGTACTCCGCCACTAAAAACTAATAAAGACAAGATGATCCCTGATCAAAAACAAAGATATCAGAAGATGGAGAAACAAATGCCAAGAATAAGGCCATTCTTCAGGTACCAAAATTTCTTCCATGGTTACTTTTTTTACTTCTCTAATTTTGGTCATAAGATTGTAAATTGTCAAATTAAGTTTAGAGACATGCAACTGAGGAGATCAAGAAATAAGAAATCTTTGCAACATAGAACTAAATAGCCAATGAGTAGACAAAGTTGCACCAATCACTTTGACCTATTGAACAATGAGCTCGAATGCTATAATTGTCATAACTTTGGGCACAAAGCTGCAAAATGCCATCTCAAGAATTACAAAGAAGATTCAAGGATAAAACCCTTAGCCAGAAATGCAGCACTTGGAAAAAGAAAGATAGTGAAAAATGTGGTCTAGTACTTTCAGATCAAAAACAAAAAGACCCATGGTATATAGACAATGGATGTTCCAAGAACATGACTGGAAATAAGGATATTTTTTTGTCTATAAGTAAAATCAAAACAGGAAATGTGACCTTTGGAAATGATGAACCAGGTAAAATCAAGGGTAAAGGGATGGTGAGTTTGAGTAATGGTAAAGGAAAATCCCAGGATGTTCTGCTTGTAGATGGGATGAAACATAATTTTCTTAGTGTAAGTCAAATGTGTGACAGAGGATGTGAACTGGTGTTCACTTCCAAATATTGTAATATAAAGTCTGTAAACTTAGGACAAGTGGTGGCTAAAGGCATAAGGACAGATACAAATGAATATGTGATGAAAGAAGATAGAGAAGAGTGTCATCTAAGAAAACATGATGAAATTTGGTTATGGCATAGGAGACTTGGACATCTAAACTTTTACCACTTAATTAAGCTCAAAAATCTTGAGGCAGTAAAAGATCTTCCAATAATATCAAAGCCACAAGATTCTATGTGTAAACCCTGCCAAGTAGGAAAGCTAACCAGGACACAGTTTAAATCCAAGATCTCTACTTCAACATAGAAACCACTCTAATTAGTTCATATGGATTTATGTGGACCATCAAGACAGGAAGGCACAGGGAAGGAAAACTACTTCATGATGATCATTGATGATTACTCGAGACTCACTTGGGTTTATTTTCTCAAAGAAAAAGCTGAAGAATTTGAGAAATTTAAAATATTTAAGGATTTAACTGAGAATCAAACGGGAAACAAATTAAAGGTTTTAAGATCAGACAAAGGAGGATAATTTATGTCAAGTGATTTCAAGGAATTTTGTGATAAACATGGGATCAAAAGCGAATACACAATCCTAGGAATTCCACAGCAAAATGGATTAGTTGAGAGGAAAAATAGAATAGTTTAGCAAATGGTTGGGTCAATGATGAATGAGAAGAACGTTGGTCAAACCTACTAGGTAGAAGAAATACACACAACAATCCATATTATTAACAAATCTCACCTCAGACCACACAATGAAAAGACACCTTATGAATTGTGGTATGGAAGACCTTCTTCAATCAAACACTTCAAAGTCTTTGGGAGTAAGTTCTACATAAAGAATAATAATGAAAACGTTGGAAAGTATGACGACAGGGATGATGAAGGCATCTTCTTAGGGTATGCTACAAACAACAAAGGATAAAGATGCTATAATAAGAGGTTGCATAAATTGGTTGATTGTATTGACATACAATTTGATGAAGGAATCCCAGTAAGAGAGGTGAGCAATATTGAATCAACCACAAAATATATAGTTGAAGTTGAAGATGAACAGGTCCAAGAATCAGAAAAATAATACTCTCAGTTATATGAAGATACAAACACTCAGGAAGACTCAAATCAACAAACAACATCAAATCCTTCCTCCAGAATTACTCAAAAGAATCATCTTGCAAGTCAGATAATTGGTGAGAAAGGAAAAGGTGTACAAACCAGGAGAAGGATAATCAAAGACACCGAGCAATCACATATAGCCTTCATATCCATGGTGGAACCCAAAACCTTCAATGAAGCCAGTGAATATGTAAATTGGTTAAAATCAATGAATGAGAAATTGGATCAGATTGAGAAGAACAATACTTGGGAGCTTGTTCCTAGACCGACAGATAAGCATGTAATTGGCTCCAAATGGGTGTTTAAGAATAAAATGAATGAACAAGGAAAAATAGTTAGGAAAAAATCTAGATTGGTCTATAAAGGATATGATCAAATAGAAGGACTGGATTTTGATGAAACATTTACGCCCGTAGCAAGATTAGAAGCTATTAGAATGTTTCTCGCCTATGCTTGTCATAAGAATTTTAAAAACTATCAAATGGATGTCAAGTCAACTTTTCTAAATGGAGATCTAAAAGAAGAAGTCTATATGGAACAACTAGAACTTAGAAGGTTTCCAACTATCAGATAACCCTGAATTTATCTGCAAGCTGAAGAAACAAGCTCCTCGCACCTGGTACTACAGACTTGATAAGTATCTTCAAGACAAACGATTCAAGAGATGAACAATTGACAACAATCTATATATCAAAATAGAGGGTAATGATTTTCTCATTGTGTTGGTCTATGCAGATGAGATCATCTTCATAAGTAATAATGATTCACTGGTAAAATGGTTTGCTTCTACCATGCAGTCTGAATTTGAAATGTCTATGATAGGGGAACTATCATTTTTTCTTAGTCTGCAAATTACTCAGATGTCTGAAGGAATATTTCTTTCTCAGGAGAAATATTGAAAAGGTTTCAAATGGAAGATTCTACACCTGTGAGCACACCTATGGTCACTGGATGCAAGCTAAGAAAGTATGATGACTCACCTAATGTTGATCAAAGTTCATATAGGTTTATGATAGGCAGCCTGTTGTACATCACAACATCTCATCCAGACATAATGCATGTTGTTGGAATGGTAGGAAGGTATCAGTCTACACCTAAATAGAGTCATTTGATAGCCGTCAAAAGAATATTCAAATATTTGAAAGGAACGATGAATTATGGCCTATGGTATCCTAGGAATCAAAATTTTCAATTATCAGTCTATTTAGATGTTGATTTGGCCAACTGCATGGATGAAAGGAAAAGCACGAGTGGAGGTGCACTCTTCTTAGGAGATTCCCTTGTAGCATGTGTGAGAAAGAAGAAAGGTTCCATTTCCTTATCGACTACAGAAGATGAGTACATTGCAACTACTACTTATTGTACCCAAGTATTATGGATGATCCAGACACTTGCAGACTTGGAGGTAAAATATACTGCATCGATCCCAATTCATTTTGATAATACTAGTGCAATTAGTGTGTCAAAGAATCTTGTATTTCACTCCAAGACCAAGAATATACCCATCAAGTATCACTTCTTGAGGGAACAGGTGACCAACACTGTTGTCTCTTTGCATTATATTCCATCCAAAGATCAGATTGTTGATATCTTCACTAAACCGCTTGCAAAAGCTTAGTTTGAGTATCTACACCAGAAGTTGGGTGTGACCCCATTATCAACCTAAGAGAATCCATCCTGTCAAGGGGACTATGTATTGGTTGAATATATGATACCTCCGAAAATCACTGCAATAGCTCAAGGGGAGCATATTTTCTTTGACATTGATGTCAAAGGGGGATAAAAGGTGTGGTTTGGATGCTAGAGTTGGAGGACTAAGTAGAATAGTGCAACCTTTTAGGGTTTCCATCAATATCAAAGGGGGAATATTGTTGGCATGTTTTATAGGAAGCATGTGATTTTCATTGATGGAAAAAAAAACAACGAACCAAACCTCGAGAGCGCAGAAAATAAGAAATGTCAGAAGAGATAGTGGTCCAGAAGTGCAGACGAGGTCCAAGAAACAGACTCGCAGGAGGGATAGAGGCTTGGAAGTGTTCAGAGGAAGTATGAGGGTCGAAGTCACCTCATGGAGAAAAGACAGAAGAGCAGCACCGAAGATATATTGAGCCATCAATCTAAGAACATGATCGAAGGACAACATTTGGTTCATGTCAAAAGTTGTGAGGAGGTTACCGTTCGGGGAATATCACTTCGAAATAATTGGCAACTTGAAAGTTGAATTACCTGAAGCCCAAAATCTAAAACAGATGTGGACCATCGGATCTGAAGAAAATGTGATGATCATTAGATTGAATTAGTGGAAGGATGGGATAAGCAAGGGCTGAGATCTAATATCACGATCACCCATATATCTGTCAGTCATCGAATTGAATTAATTGAAGGGTAAGTTAAACGAGGCTAAAGAGTTGAGAATTTGATCAAACCCAAATTATTGTCAGTCGTCAGATCATTTTCAAGTGGAAGGACAGGATAAGCTAGAAGAGTTGCATCGCAGATAGATTAGGTCATTGATCTAAGATCTTGATCCAACGAACATCATTTGTTTCAGGTCTAAATATGTGAGGAGGTTACTCTCCGAAAAAATCTCACTTCAAAAATTCAGTTTGAGATTTGAAATTCCTGAAGATCGGAGACCCGGAGAGCCGAAATACATTCTCGACCATTAGATCATCCAAATAAGATCACAGCCATCAGATCATCCGAAGAAGACCTCAAGCGTCAGATTTTCCGAAGAGAATCTGGGTTGTCTGATCCAGAGCCTTAGTTTGAGATTGGAAATACCTGAAGCCCAGAGACCCGAAGAGACGAAATAAATCCTTGACCGTCGGATCATCCGAAGTGAATTTCAGACGTCAGATCATTCTGAAGTGGAAGGACAGGATAAGTTAGGAAAAGGTCGCGCTAAGCTCAGCAGTCAAGAATTGGGGACTCAGATATACGACTGACAGGGCATATTGGACCCCCTCGATCTTTCTACCTTTAACCGGAGGGGTCCAAGTTGGTGGTATTTTCTATGTGGGGCATGTTATCCCCGATATCTAGGGATAACTAGGAGATCATGTCTCAAGGCCCACATGGTCCTAGACATGGAGTACCGAGAGCAGGAGCGACCTGAGCATGGTCCTGGAGGACCCATGTTCTTCTTCTCAGCCAGACTTGTCCTGCCAGCAGTACCAGCCTCCATCACTACTAGCCTGGGCTTGCATCAGAAAAGGTTCTTTCTCCATGAGGTAATTGGTCCGAGGTATCATGGTATGTGTCACATTTGATCATTATAACCTTCTTATGTATGCATTAGATCTCTTTCATTTTGGATGACTGCTTGGATCTTACA
>ML777339.1:508631-599204 GCA_009831015.1 Picea engelmannii | reverse complement strand
TTTAGCCTTCCTTTATCCAGATTGACCTAGGGACGTCTCCCTTGAACTTGCCCTCCTAAATAGAAAGAGCCCCCCATCGAGGTGACAGTGGGTGGGGAAGCTCCTGTTACGCCGGTTTCAAGCCCTGACTCAAGCTCTTGGACTTTTCCTACAAACCGTGCGATAACAGGGCTTTCATACATATCACCTTCCTATCAAATCAGGACCCCCCCACTCATTACCACTTACCACCTAACCACCCCTCTGAGTAAACCACCAAACCTCACATACTTACCACCTCCACGCTCTGACATCACACTCCACTACCCGCTACACATCACACTCCACTACCGCACTCTGCCTCCACACTCCACTACATTGCCTACACATCATGCCCACATCATTAGACCTCAGCAAGGACATGTGGAAAACCACGTTAGCAAGGACATGAGTCATCCAATCTAAAATATCACTTCAGGTGTATTCTCAACCGTTGATCATATTACAGTGGAAGGATAGTGTAAGTTTGAAAATTTGAAATATTGAAGTTCCAAAGGGTGAATTTCCAACAATCATCCATCTCAATGTTTGATTAACTCCTAGCTGTCAGATTGAACAATGAACAGATGAGTGTAAGGATTAAATCTAACCATTGATTTGTTTCCATGAAATAAACCATCCAATCTTATATATCCACTTAGGAGCATCGTCAATATCATAAGATCAACGGTCCCGTCGCATTGCGGGGCCAAAACATGATCGTGCCTTAATTTCTCGTGAGTGGGCTGTAATTGAAACCATGGCTTTGGAGAAAGGGTACGTGGAATATGGAGGTAAATTGCGGGGAAAAAATCAGTTTTTTATACACTTTGGACGTGCCCATAATCGCGTGGTCACATGATTTTATCACCCAAGGTCGTATCGATGGAGGAGATAGCATGCCACTAAGCTCCACTTCAGATTTTGGGAGATCGGGAAGATCCTTTTGAATAGGTGTTTGGTCACCATAGATGGTCACGTGAAGGAAGGGTCTTAGAATCCAAAGAAGCCAAAATGAATCTCTGTAACTAACAAAATGGAGTGATTGTATCTGCCAAAGAATTCAAAGAGCTTCAGGGTGATCACCAGAGGAGCTGAAGAGTCTCAAGGTAACTACCATTGGAATGAAGACTCATCGTAGAGACAATTGATAGATGGAAGAGAGTCGAAGACTGTAACTGCCAGAGAAGCCAAAGAATCTCAGGATAATGGTCACTGATGAAGAACATACTCAACATGAACACCAAGAGAATGAAGAGTTAGGTGTATGATCTGGCAGAGGACTTGGAATGATAAATATATGCAGAACAAAGAAAAGATGGTTTCTTCGGTTGTGAGTTATTCATGCGGGTAGAATCATGTTGTGGCCATCAGTTGAAACACATAGAAGAGGCGTATCGCATATAATGGAAATAATACATAGAGCATAAAGCATAGAAGAAAGACATAGAACATAAATGTATATCTGAGAGAGGAAGAGAAAGTCGAGGAACGCAGGAAGAGTAGAACAGTGATGAGACTGGTAATCCTTTGAAAAACACTATATCATTGTAATAAGTTTTAGTAATGATTTTTTTATTATCAGGGTGGTAGGGTGGAGCTAGGAAGGAATTTCGTCCTCATAGTTTCAAGTGGGTTCTTGAACATAGGGAGTTGTAGCTTCCATCCAGTTGCAACTAGAAAAACCAGGGTGGTAGAGTGGCGCAAGGGAGAACTATTGTTCTATGTTATACAGGTTGGTGCCTGTGTAACTGGAATTTGCTTCTTCCATCCATTTGGTGCTTGAACACTCGAGGAGTTGGTGCTTCCTTCTAGTGGGTGCTAGAGAAACCAGAAAGTTGGTGCTCTTAGCAGGTTGCTTCTTGTAAAATAGAGGTGGTAGCCTCAAAAGGAGTTAGTGGTCATAAGAATGATAATGTACAGAAAATAAAGATTACTTATCATATCAAGAAGAAGAGGTTTTCCATTTATGGGTTTCCTCATGAAATATTTGTCTTTGTATATTTCATGTGTGTGATTGATGTTGAATATTCTATTTCTTACTTCCCTACATTATTGTGATAGTCATTGAGTGTTTTGTAAAGAGTTTGAAATGGGCATAATTGTTTAAGAACAGTAAAAATTGATTCACCCCCCCCTCTCATTTGTCCAACAAGATGGTGTGCGCACCATGGATAATTTTGAATTCACTGACATAGTGGACAATACTTCGCCATATTCAACATTGTTGGGTTTGGATTGGGCATTTGATAAAAAGGCTATTATCAACTTGAAGACAATAAAGATGATATTTGAATTAGGGGAGTACAAATTTATTGCACCATTAGAGCCCTCAGAAGGAGAAAGGTATGTAGAGCCCACAAATAATATCCTGACAAAAGATGTGAAATAGTTACACAGAACTACCACACACACGAAGAGGATTATATCAACCCAACTACATATGTCATGATCAGTTGGAGGAGTATTATTTATTGTGCTTCAGACTCTGACACGGGAATGGAGAACTAGAAGCAGTGACTACATGAATTATCTACCAGGAGATGTTCTAGAATGACATGAGCGTTGAGATGGGTTGGTACAGAGGTAAGAGAACCTCCTACTTTTTATGGCATATGATGTAGAATTTTTTTTATTGAACTATGAGGTAGAGGTTAGGGAAAATAAAATTTTACCATCATTAGATATTTATTTAAAATCTATACCTGCAAGATGGTGGGGTACACACAAGGTAAATATCAAAAAATGGTTTCAATGCAAAAGGTTACTACGCATCATATTCGGCATAGAGTAGGAGCATAAATATGAGGAGAAATATGAAGGATTTGGACAACCTGAACAACATGTAGAGAAGTGCATGGTCCAGTGGATATTAGTACCACCAGAATAATGGTCACACCATTTTATTCACAGACTAGAAGGTATTCTGAAGAACTGGTACATGGAACATGAACAACGTAGAGAAACTATTAACTGGAAAGAGATACAACAGAAATTTGTAGTTACATTTTCCTTTAAGCATGACAATCCAAAGATGGATACAACACTAAAAGTGGTAAGAGATAGGTTATTTGAAGAACTAGAGTTTGAAATAGTTACAACATATCAAAAGTAGGTCAGACAGACAATTAAACAATTGTTTCACTGTAATCACGTCACATAAGCATAAGATCCAACAAAAGATAATCCACGCAATAGACAAATTCCAGAAGTGGAAGGTGAAAGGAAAGTAAAAGGCCACAAGATGGATTCAAAAGATTATTCTACACCATTAAATATTAAGAAGTTCAACATTGGAACTGCAGACTACCCAAAGAAGGCGGATATTGGAGATTATTGGGATAATCAGACAGTAGAAAGGATCAAAAAATTAATGCGCGAGTACAGTGACTTATTCCCAAAAAAAATATCAGAGATGAAGGGGTTAGTAGGAGAGATAGGATATATGAAGATCCCATTGAATCCAAAAGAAAGACCTATCATAAAGGGTTCGTATAGATTGAATCCAATATACAAAGAAAAGGTGAAGGCAGAAATTGACAAGATGCTAGAAGCTGGTGTCATGGAACCCGTAGAAGAGTCAAAATGGATCAGTCCTATGGTGGTGCAAGAAAATAAGAAAAGAGGGATTAGGATTTGTGTAGATTTGAGAAAATTTAATGATTCCTTCCTATATGATCACTTCCCTACCCCATCTACATACGAATTTTTGGAGAATGTAGGGGGTCAACAAGCTTATTCATTTACAGATGGATTTTCAGGTTATCATCAGATTAGGATCGCGCTAGAAGATAGAAATAAGAAAACATTTGCTACAGAGTGGTGCTCATTCTAGTATACAATTATTCCATTTGTATTGAAGAATACACCAACCATTTTTTCAAGGTTAGTAGTAGTATCTTTTAAGGACTTTATTCATAAGTTTTTGGAGGTTTACTTGGATGATTGGACAACGTTCAGTCTATTAAAATATCATGTTGAAGTATCAAGGCTGATGTTGGATAGATGTAGACAGTGTTAGATATCATTGAACATTAAGAAATGTATTTTGAGTGCACCTTTTGGGATTTTTTTAGGACATGTGGTGTGTAAACAGGGTCTACTAGTTGACCTTGCTAAAATTGTTGTCATAGTTAACATACCACCACCAAAGTCACTGTGCTAGTTGAAGAGTACATTAGTCCATACAGTGTATTACAAAAAATTCATAAGGGGATATGAAAAAATCACCACGCCAATGGAGAATTTTTTGAAGAAGGATACTAAGTACCAGTGGAATGATGAATGCCAAAAAAGTTTGTATATTTTAAAGGAAAAGATGGTTACTATGCCAATTCTAGTTTTCTTGAATTGGTTAAAGGAATTTCATGTGCATGTGGATGCATATTCAATTGCATTAGGAGCAATTTTAATTTATCCAGGAGAAGGTGATATATATCACTGTATTTCTTTTGGAAGCAGGAAGTTGTCAGATCCATAGTAGAACTACAATACTACAGAAAGAGAAGGTCTAGATATGGTGTATGCTTTGTAGAAATGTAGACATTGCATGTTTGGAAAACACTTTAATATGTTTATAGATCATTCAGCTCTGAGATACTTAGTTAATAAACCAGTGTTGGGGGGAAGGATATGCAGATGGCTATTATTATTTCAGTAATTTGACTTTGAAGTTTTGGTGAAGCCTGGAAGATTGAATGCAGGACTAGATCACATATCCATGATAAAAAATGGTGAAGAACCCAGTAACTTGGACTTTCCCAATGCACAATTGTTTTCAGTATAGATAGCAGATGAATATTTTACTGACATTATTGAGTTTTTGAGTACAGGATTTGCATCAGGAGAATTTAATATTGCGCAAAAGAAACATTTGGTGGTCAAAGCTGTAGATTATTAGTTTATTGTAGGTAATTTATACAAACTTGGAGTAGATAATATCTTGAGGATATGTGTTATGGAGCATGAAATACCCATTATTTTGGAAGAGTCACGTGAAGGGATTTCAGGAGGACACTACGCAGGAAAAGCTACCGCGCAAAAAGTATTTCACGTAGGATTATGGTGGCCAAAAGTTCATAATTATTCAAAACAATATTGTCAGTAGTGTAATGTTGGTCAAAGAGTTAGGAAGCCATCCAGAAGGGATGAGATTCCACTGAGACAACAATTTACTTTACAAGTTTTCGATAAATGGAAAATAGATTTTTTAGGTCCAATTAATCCACCAACAAGAAGATCAGGAGCTAGATATATTATTACGGCGACAAAATACTTGACCAGATGGGCTAACGTAGCACTAGTGAAGGATCGCAGCATAGAGACTGCAACACGTTTTTATTTGAGACTGTAGTACAAGGTTTGTATGTCCAATAATATTGATGAATGATTAGGGGACTCACTTCATTAATAGTGAAACTGAGGCAATGCTTGAAGAATTTAAGATATACCACTAGAAGAGTACTCCATATAACCCTCAAGAAAATGGAACAGTGGAATCCTTCAACAAGATTTTGTAGAATGCTTTGACAAATATTTGTAATATAAACATAGATGATTGGGATTTGAAGGTGCCAACAGTACTTTGGGTGTATAGAATTACCTGCAAGAAGCTAACAAGGAAGACACCCTTTAGATTGGTGTATGGACAGGAGGCAGTAGTTCCCTTAGATTATTTGATACCAAGTCTGTGAATTGCATCAATTACAGAGATGACAGAAAGGGGCACAACACATGAAAGATTGGCTCAACTGATGGAATTGGAAGAGGATATAATCATAGCATGTTTTCATCGGGAGGTACAAAAAAAACAATAAAGCATGGCATGACATACATATCAATAAGAATACACTTAATAAGGGTATTCAGTTCTCCTCTATGACAATAAGTATTTACAGCACCCAGGAAAGCTCGGAATGCATTGGCTAGGGACATATCACATAAATTCTATCACATATGGAGTTATTGTACAACTGCAATACTTAGTAGGCAAGGAAGTTCAAGGAATGGTGATTGGTAGTCAACTGAAACTATATAGGGGCAGTCGACCCACTAATTCTTAGTAGTGCAGTGCAGTAACAAGACTTGTACATATTCTAAATAATAGGGGTTAAAATAAACAAAAGGAAGATAAAAATAGAAAAATGCAGAAAAATCCAAAAAGAAGTCGCTAGAGGAATACGCGATACTTGGGAATGACAGCACACAACAAACAGAAATTGGTGCGACATAATTTAGAAGACTGTGTGTAAGAAATTAGGCATCGCGTGACGAAATGAAGAAATAAACGGAAAAACAAAAAGCAAGTGAACGGAAAAGGATGACCGAGTTAGAACATGACAGGGTTTATAAAAAGGGAAAATATAGGAGGAGTTCAACACTTAGAGATTTTGGAGAAACAAAGCACTTGAGAGCGCGAATAGAGGATGATTAAGAAATCAAGATAGGAATTCACACGCAAGGTGAGTAATATGGCACCCCCGAAGGTTGGCACTACCAGATGATTTGTAAGAGTTACCCAACTGTGAGGAAGGAAGAAGGAAAGAATGGCATAACTGGAGAGTTTTGTGGAGATAGAGGATGTTATGACATAATATACCGAATCCATTAATCCTACTAGGATAGAAGAAGAAAAATCAGCCGTAGAATAGGTGCAAGCGGTCCATAGTGCAGAAAACCCGAACGATGGGGCAAAACCTAATCCCAAAAACCCTGCAGAAGTGGAGGAAATAGAGAAACAAAAACAGAAAGCCAATGCAGAGGAAGTACTAGTCGAAAATATCACAGGGCAACAAGATCTAGAGAGAGAATAAGAAGAAGAAGAAGCCAAATATGAAGTATCATAAGAAAACCCAGTTTCGGGTTAGAAATAACTTTACCTTACATCCCATACGTTGTAGTTGTCGTTGAAAATATGCTTGGGAAGGTGCCAAAGTTAAAATATGTTGATCATGATGTGACATATGCAAAAAACTTTCTTGTCCTTGCACATGAAAATTACTTGGAGAACAGGGGAGAGGTAGGACCCTTAGGGAAATCCATTTTGGAGCTCGTGCAGTGGATCACAAGGTTATACAACTTGGGCATTATGAATCCATTGGAAATACCACATTTCAGGAGTGGTAAGAATGTGGGCCTTTGTGTGAAGCAATTGTTGGCCAGGGTACATGGAGGTATCCCATGGATGGAAATACCAGTCCCCATAGATGTATATCTCATAGCCAATATTACAGGGTTCTCTACCAGTGTTGTAAATCCCGAAGATTACTTGGACAACAAATCTAGGGACAAAGAAATTGTAGAATAAGTTAAAGCGTAGTTCGGGACAAACAGGGGCACCAGGGGTATAATAATAAAGTACATCAAAGACTCTGGGAAATTTTTTTCTACAAAGTTGATGGCTTGCAAACTTTTGAGAAAGTGCAGAAAGGAAGAGACCCTGACAAGAGTGATAGTTGTAGTTGCGTAGTGTGCAAAGGGCATTGTATTAAGCTGGGCGATATATTTATTGAACCAGTTTCTAATAGAATGCAAAGATGCACAGGATAATGGAACATAATTCCATTATTCTTGGTTTTTGATACTAATATCTTTGGTAGGTTGGAAAGAGCCAAAATTTTCATCCTTTTTGGATAGAAAAGGGAAATGCCATGCAACGTGGTATGAAACCTTGTGGCAGGCAAAGGACCCTAAGAACCAACAGGAAAACAACACAATATTTTCCATATTCTTGGAAGACATGCAACAGAACATAGCTAATGTTTGGAGGATACCATTCTAAGTAGTCCAGGAAAATGAAGGGATTGCTAATTTCAAAGCTTCAAGACACCATTTGTGGATTGAGGCCATAAGGGATCCAAAGAAGAAGTCGTTGGAAATGAGGTATTGTACATCATGCAAGGAAGTAAAGTGGATTGTGAAGGAATATCTTGCACAGTGGAAGGTCCCAGACACACAGAAGAAAGGTGTAAATTTGTTGAACCCGCATAGAATAGATCTAGCTAGAAAATACTACACACATTTGCAGAGAGAAATTGAGAAAGAAGAAGCAAGATAGAAAGAATGGAAGAATTCTCATTAACCGTATTCCACACTCAAAGAGTGAATAATTTACAATAGATATAGGCTACATAAGTAACTAATGAGACATAGTGGTGGTCTAGATTGATATGGACACACACCAACAGTTACAGGAGTAAAATGCCACCTAGTCTAGTTTCTCAGGCAGTTACGGAAGTGAACTGCCACCTGGTTGAGCTAACTAGTCAACTAGTCTTCAGTTAATTGAATGAACAAAGAGTAGTGAGTTGGTTATGATCTCAATGTTGCATGGTTACAAAGCCAATGCAACATCTAAACTCAACTCAACTAGTCAAACTGAATTGTCAACTGAAAGAGAATATTCTCTAGGTGGAATATTCTCCCCTAAAATATAGGAGACTGGATAATGACTAATTATGACTAATAAACAAGGAATAACCTTAGGAAAAATAGATCCTAGGTTTGTGTGAAGTAACTCCAACATCCCCCCTGAACATCACTCTAGTGAAAATAAAGAATGGATCTCGGCTATGAGGCCATGTTAGGTACCCAAATACAAAAGATACACTGAACTAAACGAGGAAAGAGGGAAAACCTCATGGGAAAAAAAAACCCCCTCAAATTACAATGCATCAAATAAAAAATGATAAGGAACAAAATGCAGTTGCTAAGAAACCATGTCCTTCACTCCAAGAAGACCTCACAACTATGCAAGTTTGTGCTCTTTGAATATTTTGTTGAAGATGTAGATGTCTGCACGGATCTAATGAAGTATATGCATCATTGATATTTCCACACATATCCACTTTATCTTCTTGTAATGAATAATATCCAAATAAATTTTGGATGAAATTTTGAAAACCATGCGGCCGTTTCCGGAAAAACATTGAAATTTTGTTATTTTGAAACAATCATAACTTCACTTTACGGACTCCGTTTCGGACAATTTTTTTTGAAATTGGATATTTTTCCGAGAGGAATTCAAATATCCAATTTGTTTCTGAAAATTGTTCTCAAAAAATATCAGAATGGCGTCTGATGTGCGCGACTCCCTTTTTGACTCCTGAGATGCATGCATGGTGCATGCAAAAGTGTCTACATGTGACTCCTGATATGCATGCCATATATCTTCCACATGAATTTTAGAAAACAAATYTGAAATGGAGTAGACATCATCTTCAATTAATGGAATACAAATTTCTGCAAATACTTTTGTAGAAGACTCTTCATAATAAGAGGCTTGATATTCTAATGGCTTCTCTTCTGGCTCTATCTGTTCGACCTCCTGCATGAAATATTCACAATATTCTTTATTCCCAAATAGAACCTCCAATCTGGTCCATAATTCATTTGGAGTTGATCCTTGTGATTCTTCATATACTTGATGGAAAAGTTCGAGAGAAACAGACATGCTGATACTTCCTATGGCCATATCTTGTCTATTGAGAAAGTCATTTTTCTCATCGACATAATTCAGGATCTACTTCCATTACCACAGTAATTTGGTACAATCCTCTACATCTAAGATGAAGCAGAATTTTTAGCTTCCATTCCAAATAGTTATGAGGCGTGAGAAGTATTTATGGTGAATAATCCATCTTTTTGTTGTCTTCAATCTTTTGTACCTGCAAAAAATGAATTGGTGTATCTTTTTCTTAGCATTCCATTGGATATGATACCATGTAAATGTGTTGAACCTACACATAATAGATCTAGCTAGAAAATACTACACACATTTGCAAAGAGAAATTGAGAAAGAAGAAGCAAGATAGAAAGAATGGAAGAATTTTCATTAACCGTATTCCACACTCAAAGAGTGAATAATTTAAAATAGATATAGGCTACATAAGTAACTAATGAGCCATAGTAGTGGTCTAGATTGATATGGACAGACACCAGCAATTACAAGAGTAAACTGCCACCTAGTCTAGTTTCTCAGCTAGTTACGAGAGTGAACTGCCACCTAGCTGAGTTAACTAGTCAACTAGTCTTCAGTTAACTGACTGAAAAAAGAGTAGTGAGTTGGTGATGATCCCAATGTTGCATGGTGACAAAACCAATGAAACATCTAAACTCAACTCAACTATTCAAACTGAAGTGTCAATTGAAAGAGCATATTCTCCAGGTGGAATATTCTCCCCTAAAATATAGTAGACTAGATAACGACTAATTATGAATAATAAACAAGGAATAACCTTAGGAAAAGTAAATCCTAGGTGTGTGTGAAGTAAATCCAACAAAAGGATCAAATCCTAAGGATCGGGAATAAGTAGGAACATCAAAGAAGACAAACAGTCCAGTAGACAATACAAAGAAAGTTGCAGAGTGTGGTCAAGCCTCAAGAAGTAATGAAAAAAGAAAGAAGCCAAAAAAGAAATATATTGTATCGAAGGAAGAATTAAAAGGGGATGGAAAGAAGGGAGATATCTCGCGAAAACAAGGAATTCCAATATGAGGAAAAAAATAAGAAGAGAACTAAGGCATAAACCTCAACCCCAACAAAGAAAAGCACTGGAACACAGGAGGCAGAAATCATAAAGAAGATGAATTATCACAAGAACCCTCCAGTTCTTACTATTACAGAGGACGATGTAGAATTTGTCACAGACAAATTCCAGGATAGAAGGGAAAATACACTACTTGTAGAAGAGGCACAATGAGAGGAGATTATGGAAAATCTAGCAAAAGTTCATGACATTATATAGAGGCAACAACTAAATACAACACATCATCCAACAACGTAGTAGAAAGAAAATGTACAGGAGGCACCAGTGCAGAGACAACAAGGAGAGATAGTGCAGACAATAGTCATGAGTAGTGACTCGTTTAAGGTTGCAAAAGAGATGTTAGAGATGGGTGAGAACACAGTGCATAAACCATTGAAGGATGTGGAACATCTGGAGTTGGTTCTAGTGAACATACCCATGAAGGCGTTATATGGATTACAAGCAAGTGTGATGTAGGAAGTAAAGTCTGGAGCTAGGGAGGATGCCACCAACCTAGCACTCGACCGAGAGGTGAAGGAGATTTTGTAGGTGACTTGTGATCATATTACACTGGAGGAGGAGGAGAAGTAGTGTGCAGATAACCTAGAGAAGAAACTTGCAAAAGTATATAGGATCATACCAGACTGCGCAGAGAAGGTAACATCAGAAGAGAAGATATAGAAGATTGTGTATACAATGGAGAAGTATAAATAGGAGATAGAAGACTTAACATAGAAACTAACTCCGAGCACACCTCCAGAAGTACAAGAACAGAGAGAGTAGGAGGATATTGCACACGTAGATAACATAGCACGAGAGATAAAATAAGTGGCATAATTATATGAGAACACTACACATATTTGGAACAACATGGAAGAAGATGAGAAGATCCATCAGTTGGAGTAGAGAGAGGAAAATATGAGCGTTGTGGTTCAGGACTTAAAGAAGAGGCAGAATAATATGGACATATCCCTGATATTAAAGGCCCCCCAGAAGTTCAAAAATTTGCAGGAAGAAGTAAAGACTGTGCAAGAGGAGAAACAAGCAAGGCAATATTAGTTGGATCCATTTAAACAACAGGGTGTAGGAATGATAGAAGAACTGCACGTGGAGAAATCCATCTTAGGAAAGGTGCATGCAAAAAGAATAGAAGTGTTGAATTAACACATGACAACATAGATTTTGGAGACACTAGCATGAAAGAGCGCAGAGGCCAAGGAGAAAGCGACAAAGTTGGAAGTGAAGTTTCATGTGTTGGAGGTAGCGCTATAGAAGGTGAACTAAGTGGCTTGGGATGAGCCACATGTTAGTGTTGGGGGCCTATTGAAGAAGGTATTTTTGGGAGAAAAACGCAGAAAACGAGGAATATTAGACCAAGAAGGAGAGCACACCATGTTTTGAGGAAAAATAACTTGCGATGGGATTTTTGAAAATTCGACGCAAATGTGGACAAACCTAGCCATGTTAGGGTTAGGGTTTTGGAGTCATCTTGTAAGGGTTTAACCCATTGTTTTAATATAAATAAAAGAGGTATAAGGTAGAATGTGGAATCTATCTATGTATCCCATCTATGCTTTGGGAGATCTTTGGATGACTCTTTCATACTTGAAGAACCTTTTTGGAGTTGAAGTCTATTTTGAGAGTTGTGGAGCTCACATGGAGTAAATCTAGAGATGCAGCTGAGGGTCAGGTCACAAGATGTGGAGCTTGGTACGATCCTGGTCCACCTCAATACTCTCTATTATGATGTAATGCATGCATATCCTTTTGATGAATAAGAAGAGAAGCAGAATATCTTTGTGCACATAGCCTCAGGGGGGTGAACCATGATAAAAATCTTTTTGTAATATGTCTGAATGTTTTACTATTTCTACAGTTATGATTGAATGGTTAGATAAATGAATGAATGGTTTTACTTACAACATGAACTAGAATAGATATGTGGAATGGATGTTGTGAATAAATGAATGGATCTGATGAATATTGTAGTAGAATGCATGGTTAAGTAGGAATACAAGTAAGGAGAACAATGATCCAGGTGGATATTGGTGGCCACCCACCTAATCCAACTAGCTCCTCTTGTTAGTTTTTAGTGCAACACATTTTCCTGTACTTATTTGTAATTGTGGGTTCTACACTTCCAGGGTTGTCTGAAGCCCTACACATCTTCTAGGTAGATACTGGCGGCCTCCCACCTAATCCAACTGGCTTATTTTGTATTTTTTCTTGTCAGCACATCTTGATGTACTTCTAGGGCTGTTTTGGGCCCCTAAAAAATGTTTTTTTGGATTTCCATAGTCAAACTGTAGACGAAGTCAGAGTTTGACGTCGTTGTGCATAGTTATCAAAAATATATTTCCAATGGGATATCACACACCTAAATTGGAGATCATCTACAAATGTTACAACCACTAGAAGTTAATATACTAACTTACCCAAATGGGGCCCACATGAATTTTGATGTTTCATCTCCTAGGGTTATGTTACAGATAAATACCCCTGTGGACAAGTGGATTCTCTCTTGGATACTAGACCCCTGTGACCAAGACAAAAAAGTACTATTGTGGACATTGAATTTCCTTTTCATGACACTAAACTACCCAAAGAAGAAGAAGGAAGAAGAGTAAATACCTCTTTATCGACGTTTTTCCTTGCTCGATCTAGGTTGATCTTGATCTCCAATTTATTTAGAAGGTCCTGCAATACAATGAGCAACAACAATGATACTTCCTACTCTACCATGATTAGCTTCATAATGGATCTATGAAAGAAACAAGTTCATGAAACATACACAAAATTTAAAGGAAATAGGCCAAGCATAGATTTATATTAATGAAAACAAAGTGAGATTCTTACAACCATGGATGTAGGTGCAGCAGCTTCACCAAGCTCTCTTTGTCCATACCCTTTCTCAAATAATACACACACAGAATGTTGATTCTTCAATGATATCTCCCTTATGAGATCATAACTTTGATACTTCACAATGTCTCCCCTTTCACCATGAAGAGGCCTCCTTATATAGTTTTGGAGAGGCCTAACCACTTAAGATATTATTGGGATAAGTTGAGGATTATTCTCCTTTAGTTATGGATATTCCCTAAGATCGAGCCTTGACCTCAGATCCAAATCCATCCAATTCCAGATATGAAGGGATTCTTCCTTGATTTCTCTCAACAATCCAAAGATTCTCTCAAAAAAGGTCAACGCTCCCTCAGAATGGGGCACAGAGCACTGGAACACTCCCCCAAAACAAGTCACAGAGCGTTGGCACTCCCTAACAGTGTATAGGGGAGTGTTGCCTTCCAAAATTCATTTTTTAGTGGTTTTCTCAATGCCAAAAGACTTGAACTCTTTTTCAAATGACTTCTCCTCTTCAAAACCAGTCTTTTGAGGTGTCTTGTAAGTGTTATTGATAATGTCGTATGAGACACAACATACACAAGATGACAATATGATATTTGCGACACTTGTGGGAGAAATGTGACACTTGTGAAATTCGGTAATGACGACACTAGGCCATCATCGTAATGAGTAATTTTGATGTGTAACAGATTGCCCCCCAAAGTGCAAAGTTAAAAGATGAGAACTAATGATTGAAGTACTTTGTAGACTTTTTCAAGCAAGGGTACAGACTCAGAGAACCTGATAGAAGTTGCACACAACCATCAAACAAATATTATGACATGTTTCAAACCCAAGACATGCATACCTATGCTTGAGTGATAAATCTTTTCAAGGTATGGCCGCCATAAAATACACTGTGGATCCATAATTATATTGACAAAAAGGTATACCCATTGAAGATACAATGTGGATCTATATTCCTATGACCTGAACTAATCGTAGCCACGAAGAATACACAGTGGATCTACGAGAAGACAAGAAATATCCACGACCAATACAAAGTGGATCTATGTAACAATATATGTGTCAACGTTACAAAAGAAACTTCGTCGCAACCTGGGAAAAGTACATATTAGAGTGATGACTCAACCCAAGGTCTTCTTACCGATCCCGATGTAGTATGAATCTAACCATGTGAATAGATGTTATGATGTCGAACATGGAAGAAACCACTTGATTACCGATCAATGAGGTAAACCGTTAACAAGCGCGACGGAAATCACCATTGATGGCAATGATTCCCAAGGTACTCTAGTACATTCCAATGAATGTGAATGGATGAGATAAAGTCGAACATCTGTAGAATCATCCAATCAGATTTTAATGATGTAAACTCAATTTCAGACGTGAGGAGGTCTACGATTGAGGCATGCAGGTCCCAAGGTACTAATTGGTTTCTAAGTCTAGGTCTTGGATAATGTGTTGAAGTCGACAGGAATAGACTCGTCGAGGGAGGGCCTTGGTGTATCCCCCATCAACAACATGAAACTGACCCAGAGATGTAATTGGTGGATCAAATGAACATGGACTAACATGGGTATTGAAGCAGGAATTTGTGATGGTTGACTCTTGAGGCAGATACTTCCCTTGAACACTGAGGCATGACAACAGAAACTTGACAAGGACCAAAACTTGATAATGCAGTGGATACTGTGACTTTCGTCAGGTGACCCAAAGGAGTAAGGAAACTCAAGGGATTGGTTCAGTGCAGAGGTTCAATGGATAAAAATGCATGCAAAGATAAAATGTCGTGTTCAAGGGTGACTGTAAGAATTACTGGTAATGTTCTCAAAAATTGCTTGGCTTGCTTCCTTCAAATTTTCCCCCATCCAGATAGACGAGTACCTCTTTTTAGTTTAATGAGCTTGAGGAGGGTAACACATGGTCGATATAACTCACCTTTGGTAAGTCCCTCTTCCTTTTTTTAACGAATTGGAAGAAGTAGGGGTTCGGTCCCATATGGGCCTTTCAATGTATGATCGTTTAACGAGTCAAGAGAAGGTAAACTCGGTTGTTTTTCATATTTAGACAGTCTGAAAATGACGTAAATATGACTCCAATGTGGTCCTTTTTCATAATGTTAGTCTTGCGAGGCCGAAAAAGAGATAAATTATCACTCGAAAGATGCCCTCTCAAACTTTTTAACGAGTGGGAAAGTAATCAAGATCACTCAACAATATTTTCATGTTTAGAGAGTCTGAAAAGAGATTAAAGACGAGTCCAAGGGGTTCCTTTTTCGTGTATCCATGTGGGTCCGAAAAAGATATAAAAGTTTACCCAGTGCGTTCTTATGTTTTTTAGCTTGAGAATGAACTAAGACTATGCTCGTGAATGTGACAAGATGAAAAAATGAACAAAACTGCTTCGAAACCTTCCAATAATTTCAAAACTGCATTCCAGGGGATTAATAAGGCCTCAAAAATATTTTCAAAACCCAAAAATAATTATATCTTAGAAAAAAATGAAATTTATAATAGTAAAATGGGGTAAAAATATCATTTACCATTTCATTTGTGCAAATATTTGTAGCAGTGGAGAATTTGTGCTTTGGAGGTGAATCTTTCATTGTTCGGTGTCGAAGCTATGGTCAGTTATTTTCCTCGCTGTTTGGACCAGGTTGGTGCTCTTCTTCCTTTCTTTCATTTGTAGGGTTTAAATTTTTTTTAAGGCAATAATTGGGTGCATAAATTGATGCCCTAGGTTGTCTCAAGCACCCAAAAGGGCTTGACGCTCCTATAGGATTAGTGGGGAAGTGTTGCCCGATTTTGAAATCACCCCTACAAGCTGATGAAAGGCGTGTCAATGGTCTAGTGTAGTGGTGAAGAGGGTGTTGCCCAAAAACACAAGAAAAACGCCCAAAATTTGCCAGCGCTTTCTCAAAACATGAATGGTGTGCGTTCTAATTTTTTAAAGCGCCTTGGTGGCTACTGTGGGGCTGCATTGGCACATTGATGTGCATATGAAAGGGGTATTGGCCTCATAGACAAAGCAAACAATTTTTTTTTAAGTTTTTCAATTGCCCAAAAATTGTTGAAAAACGTGACTAATGAATTTTGGTTGTTGATGATTGCAGGTAACTTCAGCAATAATCATGATCGAGTGGAAAGAAAGAGAGAATGATCTCGATGATATGGCTTCCTTGCAAAGTCCCTGAACATGGGTCGCATTGAGTAATTGTGGTATCCTCAAGTTCTTCAAAATGAAAAAAATGAAGAAAGAGGTTCTTCTTCTCGAGCATATGATTGGGCTATGGAACGTCATGGAACAAGCATTCCAAATTGGAATGCAACTTATTTCCATTGAGTTGGAAGACATATACTTCCTAAGCAGCCTCTCGAAAATAGGGGCTCCCATAGTTTTATCCATATAGAGGGCACTTCCTGCGCCTGTGGATGAGTACCTGGCAAACTATTGTGTCCCAGGAGAGAGACTAGTGGGAGGTAGAATCGCAATCAAAGACATCAGGGATCTACCTCTTCAGTCCATTCTGTTTTCCATTACGAGTATAGAGGGAAGTACCAACTCGCACCTAGTTTCAATATCACAGGTGGCCTATGGTTTACAGTGTCTAGAGCCAACACTGTTTAACTGGAGTGCAGGGTTCCTTCAGAATGTGAAGGAGAAGATTACGAGATGTAGAGCAGGGAAGAAGAAGCAGTTTAGGTATGGTTCATTCTCAGTTTTTTTCTTCTTAGAATGAATTTCTCATATGAAACCTCAAATTGCATTAGCAATACGGCCAGTGGGAGAACCACATATGGAGTGATGGACTACCCTGTCTCCGAGACTAGGCTCAGATTCAAAGTTCAGATTCACCAGTGATTTCTTCTCTTGGTTGAGACACCAATTGGTCATGATATAAGAATTTCCACACACCGGAGTGGATTTCCGAGGAAGCATGGACCTGGTCCTTCCAAATGGGGTGGACTAGGACGCGTCAGGTAAGAAACCAGAAAATATCTTATCAAGTGTTTTGTTTATTTTAAAACTTATATTATTATTTTTTGGGGGGTACATAGAAGAGTTCCTAATGGATGTATCGTTTCATCATGCAGACAAGGGAGAAACACATCTGGCAGAGATACCGACATTGGGGTGTCACGGGGATGCTCAGGTAGTAGTAGCGGCAGGGGGTCTCCAAGAGGTGGAGACAAACCTCTGTGGTCTTACGACGGGTATCCCTCCTCTTGAGAGGGATAATGTACCCTTTCACTTGTAGAGACACATGGTGGGAGTCCCTGAGAGTATTAAATCTTTACTGAGACGAGTAGCCCATGTGGTGATGTGCTACTTGGAGCACAATGTGATGCGAGAGGACTAGGACCTCATTGTTTTTTTTTGTATAGTATTTATGACGATGTTATGGGCACGAGGACCCAACATTTTTCCTATCTGTGTACCATTTTGATGTAATCAAACATTTTCAGTCACGCCGTATATATATATACATTTCTGAGTTTTTATAGTGCCAAATGATTTGCAAATAATGATATCTTTTATGTGATGTGTTTTAATTTACATGATGATATGTGACTTCATTTATTTCCTTTATGAAAACTTATCTATGTGCGAGATACCTATCCATGATGTAATTAGTTAACGAATTCGAAATGGTATTGAGCTCTCTTGGTATGTGTATGTATTCGATAAAATCAAACATTCATTCAAGACGATGAACTCATAAGTGGAGACGTAGTAGGATAGGATTTTGAATAGCGTATATTCGATTAAGTTGACAGACCACAAGTTGGGAGTCTAGGTTGATGATCATGTGAGAAAAGCCTAGGGAGGAGGCTTCAGTTAAAATTCCTATGACAACATGATATTTTTCCATGTTGTTAGTTGTCAGTCCTAAGAAAATACCTCCAGAACTCACCAACTCGTCAGAGTGGTAAATGAGCCAAGATGTAGAAGCAACATTCTCGGTGTGTTGACTAGAGCCATCCGCAAACCTGACAAAGATAGGAAAGGAAGATGTCATATGCGCATAAAAACACAAGACACGGTATAAGTGGCTTAAGGAAAAAATCGAGCACGCAAAAGAAAAATACACACCAAACTAAAAATACAATAGTGTACAAAACACATATGGTAGATGTTATATGCATAGTACTTCTTAAGGTAAAGCCCGTTCCGGGGCTCACCCAGGGAGATTCTGTCATAGCCAACTAGATCGTAGGTGCCTCTATGTAGAACACATTTCACGATGTAAGGACCATTCCATAGAGGTTCTAACTTCCTTATCCCTAACTTATCATGAGCCTGGTCATAAACAAGGACTAGGTTCCTTCTGCAAAAGCGCGAAAATGGATGGATTTGTCGTATTGACTCTTGATTCATTTTTTATATGTCTCATTGACGAGAGAAACATCAAAATGTGTTTCATCCAGCCTAGTCAAGTGTAAAAAACGTTCTTCTTTAGCAGAAGTGTGGGGAAGGAGTTCTACTTTGAGTTTCAGCGAGGGAATTTCGCACTCGATTGGTAAAACAACTTCTATGCGATATACTAGCTGGAAGGGAGTGAATCCAGTAGCAGTTTTTACTGAGGTCTGATAAGCCCAAAGAGAGAAGAAAAGTTGTAAATTCCAAGATGTCTTATTTTCCCCTACCATCCATCGGATCATGGTTTTAAGGACCTTGTTTATAGCTTCAACTTGTCCATTAGCTTGAAGATAATATGGGGATGAGTTTCCATGGAGAAAACCCAACTTGGCATGCAACTTGCTCATCATCTAGTTTTGAAAATGTGAACTGTGATTAGTGACAATGGCTTGTGGAACACCAAAGCAAGTGATGATGTAATTGAAAAAGAAAAGATCTGCAGTGCAGCCATCATTCAGAAAGGTAGGCATAGCCTCAGCCCATTTTATGAAGTAACCGACGACAACAATGATGTAACCGTGCCCCCCGGCTGAGGTAGGCTTACACTACATGAAATAAATGCCCCATCTGGAAAAGGGGCTGATGGAAATAATGGGATGCAGCGGAGCGGGGTGGGTGTGTTCCTTTTTGTGAAAAACTTGGCAAGGTGGTCATTTTTTGACTACCTCAATATAATCTTTGAAAATAGAAGGCCAAAAGTAGTCGGGACGTAAGATTTTCTAAGTTGTATCCATCCTAGAAACATGACCGCCACAGGCTCCAAGGTGACAGTCATTAACAACGCATTTAGCCTCTTCATGATTCAAACATCGTCGTAGGATAGTATCAATACCATGGTGATACAAAGTGTCACCGACGATAAGGTAGCGACAAGAATGATGGCAGATACGATGACGCTCTTCACGAGAGATATCAAAATGAAAACTTTGGGTCTAGAGATAAAGAAGGATATCTCCATACCAAGGTTCGGACGTGCTGATGAGGAACATAATCTCATCAGGGAGAGAATCTTTGGGCTCAGTATCGTCATCATCATGTGGAAAGTTGTAGATAAGCTCCGTAAACACTAAATATTTTTTAGCTTTAGACTTAACAAATTCAAGATCAAATTCCTGAAGGATGACAATCCATTTAGAATATTTGCCCCCAATAAATTGACGTGTCAGAATGTTATACATGGGGTTTGAGTCCACGATAACTGTGGTGGTGCGTAGAAAAATGTAGTGACAGAATCTCTAGACAACGATGATGGCTGCCAGAGCCAACTTTTCAACATGTGAATATCGGAGCTCGGGACCAGATAGAATTTTGCTCAAATAATATATCACATGTTCCTCACCGATAGGGTCCTCTTGAACTAACACCATAGCAATAGTGGAAGTAGAGGCTGCTAAGTAAATGATATAATGTTGCGTATAGTTTGGAGGATGCAACAGAGGTGCATTGTTCAATGCATGCTTAAGAGCAACAAAAGACCGTTGAGAAGTGTCATCCTAGATGAAAGGGGTGTCTTTCTACAACAATCGCATAAATCCTTCGGTAATCTCAGTGTAGTTACAAATGAAATGACGAAGAAAGTTTTCTTTCCCCTGCAAACTTTGGATTTGTGTCATATTATTAGGTGGAGATAAAGCTAGGATAGCTCTCATCTTTAAGGAATCCACCCGAATCCCATCCTTGGAGACAACAAAGCCGAGGAGTCGGCCTGATTCGATAGAAAAAATATATTTATGTAGGTTCAAACGAATACTGTAGAACCGACATCGAAGAAAAATCACCCGTAGATGATCAAAATGGTTCGATCGACTGGATGAGTGGGCAGGTAAGTCATCAAGGTAAGGTTCCACAATATGTTTGATATCGTGGAAATAATATGACATGGCTCACTGGAATGTAGCACCATCATTTTTAAGGCCAAATGGTAGTTTCCGATAGGAAAAAGTTCCCCATGGACAGATGAAGGTTGTCTTATGCTGATAAGAAGGTAAAATGTTAATCTGGTTGTACCCTGAGAAACTGTCCATGAAAGAGAAAATTACGCTACCAGCGCAATTATCAATAATCTGGTCGATGAAGGGCATAGGGTAGCTTTCTTTTGGACAAGCCTTATTGAGATCCCTATAATCAACACAAACGCGAATGGTCCCTTGTTTCTTAGTCACCGAAACAATGTTCAAAACCGATTCCATCAAGGGGACAGGATAAATGAATCCATATTTCAATAACTTTTCAACTTCTTCCTTAATGGACATGGTCTTCTTAGGATGGACTGGGCGAAGTTTTTTTCGAACAGTTTTGACACCTGGGTAGGTTTTAATCTCATGCACAATGATCGATGGATCGATCCCTGGCATCTCTTCATAGCTCCAAGTGAAGACATCGCGAAATTCTTTAAATAAAGTGGTATAAGAGACCACTTCCTTGGGTGAACAATTAGTGTCAAGGTAAATGTTTTCCACAACACCTTCCTTGATCGAAATGTTGATAAAAATTGTAGATGAAATGTTTCCCAAATTCCCCTCAGAAAGAGTATCTTGTGTGAGGATGGGAGATTGTGGAAAATCGACAACATCAGGAGGGAAGACAGAGTGTATGTCTTCTTGAATTTCTTCGAGAGGTGGAAGAAAAGAGGATTGATGATGGCTATCATCTCAAGGTACATCATCGATGCCAAGCATTTCCATAATAGATTCATCGGAAGGAAAAATTTGGGAAATGTAGTTGAACGCAGACGTCAAGGAATTTAACCATGATGGCATCAAGTAACTGTCGGGTTCCAAGAGATGTTGGTCATCGAGGAGGGAGAGGTAGATTGGATAGAAACCTATGACGTTTCGGCTAGACTAAGTGGCATGGTGTCATCTAGTGCATCAAATTCCAACTAACTAGGTACAATCCAAGGGTCAGATGATTCCAAGGATTGGTAAACCGTAGTCGAAATCATATTGATTGTGGCAACATGATGTGTGGTGTAGGGAAGGTACCCATGAGGCTAGAGTCTTTCAACAAACGAAGACCAACGCTTTCATACATGATATTGTGATCTCCCAAGAATGGAATATTGTTGGTAGTGGGAGTGTGAGCATTGGGTGTACAGAAATCTAACTGATTGACAAAGAAAATTTTTCCCTGATGAGGAAATTGTACGCATCGAAATACCGATGAAGCAACGAAAGTCATAGCATAAAACCAACTTCTTCCAAGTAACAGGTTGTAATCGAGAGGAGCATCGACCACCTCGAAATCAACAGTAACAGTTTTTTCGCCTAACTGAACGGCTAAGGACTATAATAGTCCATGAGGATGAAAAACTTGCCCATCGAATGCACACAACATCATTGGGGATTTGTTAAGTGTGGGTGATTTCAAGCTTTTCCAGCAGGCTAAAGACATGACACAAGTAGAGGCTCCCTCATCCAAAATAGTTTGGTGAATTTGTTGATTGTGAACAACAACATCAACTTGGAAAGCAAGTTGGTGAGAGAGTTGAGACGTAAAATTATCCAGGTTAAAGATGATATTGTTGGATGACTCGGGATCAAAAGTGCCAATAGAGTCCAATATCATTCTACATTGACTAGGGCAATGTTGTATAACTTCTAACATAGACATAACACACGGTGCTTGAGCCAAATACTCAACAATGTTGTAGTTTTGGGCAGCACGCGAACTAGGATTAAAGGTAGATTTACAGATATTTCTCTTAGGAGAGTGTAATATAGAGTTGAACATAGGTTTCTCGATCTGAAGCGATCTAGACAGAGGACTGACAAATGGAGGTCTAATAGAGGATGGTGATGGATCTGGTAAAGAACCATTAGTGACCTTTCCTTTGTTAGGTTTAAGTGGTGTGTCATAGGTCGTAGAGCTGGTGGTTAAATCGATCCCCTTAAATAGATATATATGGGCACTTTTTAAGGCTTCATCGTGAGAAGTGTGGCTGGCTCTTCCCCCTGGAGAGGGGGTTTGAGAAACCATAGATTTCTACTGAGGAAAAGGCTGAGTAAGCAGGGCAGGTTGGGAATTCCCCTTGAAATTGTTTTCCACTTCATCGTGATGTGGACAGTCTCGAGTGTAATGATCGTCACCACAAATAAGACACAGGAACTTCAGTTTCCACTGTAGTTTATTTTTGTTAGCAGGTGGTGGGTTTTGAGCTTTAGGTTTTTCATTGATATTATTCTTCTTTGGTTTTTTCTTTGTCTTATTCTTACCTGTGGATTGTTGTGAAGGGAAAAATCGAACTACATTCACCTCAGAGATTTGAGTTTGGGGGGAGGTAGAGGAGGGTGTGGTCGAACTGGGATTGGATGCTGGAGCAGATCAATTTTCCATTCCAGTCGATTGGGAAACAGATTGGGTTTTGACGGAGTTGATAACTCCATCCACATGTGACGTGGATGACAGTTTAGATGGATCGGTATTTGCATGGGTATCATTTGGGATTAACTCATACAAAGTACCATATTGGGAATAAACCAAATCTAAGTACTGAGCCCGAGAAATGGCCTCTTCCTCGGTGACTACACCACCCATGGAGACATCACAAGCAATCGGGGGTAACAATGATTTAGTAAACCATTTCGCCAATAATTGGTCAGGAATGATTGCTTTGATCAACCTTCATCGTCATCTCCACTCATGAATATGATCAGAGATATGCAGGAAGTTTTTCTAATGAAGGGAGGTCAGGATTTCGGTACCTATCTCGTATCGAATGGGTAGTTGAAAGTGCGTGAGAAAGGACATGGCAAGGGAGTTAAAATCTTGTAAAGAACCACGTGGAAGTTCGATATACCACTTGGTTGTTGAGCTCGTAAGTGTTCACTGAAAAAGACGTAAACAGATAGAATCATCCATTAAGGAGTTCAATGAACACCATAAATGGAAATTCATCACATGATTGTTCGGGTCTTCTCCATCTTTACCGTCAAATTTTGGAATATCGGAAGGTAATTTAGCAGGTATGACTAGCCAAAAAGGATAATGCAATATAGGATCATTGGTTAACCGAGACAAGTCTAGGAGATCCAGAGTCGCGAGAAATGGTAGTTGTCGATTAACGTGAGGATGATATTGGTGCGGCATGGGAACACCAGTAGGACCGTAAACTGGGTTAGGTGGATAATTATAACCAATAGGTCCTCCTACATGCGATTGTGGCTGACTAGAATAAACAAGATTTGATAATGGTTGAGAAACATGTGGATATGGAGGATAACCTGATGGGTTATGAGGATTATAAGTCGAATGTTGGGTTTTCCCATAAGGTGGATAGGTATTTTTTCCATAAGGAGGATAAGGTTTTTGTTGTCCTTGAGGATGTTTCCCCCCAGGGAATAGTAGATTTCCTGAAAAAGGAATGTGTCAAGGATTTGGTTTCACATTCTGCCCATATGACAGGTTAGGGATTCTAGTCTGAGATTTCCCCCCAAGATGAGATTGTGTCCCCATTTGATTTTGACTCCCAAATGGAGGTTTTCCCCTAGCATGAGGTTGAGTGCCTAGAGGGATCTAGAAACCATAAAATGAATGACCGGAGGCTTTAGTCAGATTAGAGACACCAAGACCGGTTCCTCCAAACAAAGGTGTAGGGATAGAACCTCTGGGTGTAACCTGGGTAGTGTTGGTAATGGAATGATGCAAAGATCTGTACCTAAGTGGGACTGACAGATTTGGTCTAAGTGGTGTTCCAATCGGAGCCTGGGATGGTGTCACATTTCTGGTGGGGATTGTAGCAACATGCGGGACCATAGTAGAATGGGCCATTTGGATACTAGGGTTCGATTGAGAGCCAATCAACAATTGGTATTCAACGATGATGACATTATTGGTCATACCAGTAAAGTGATTTAAAGGTACCGTATAACTAACAAACATCATGGGCACTTGTGATGTCATGGGTTGATTGGGACTCACTCCTAGGTTACAACATAGATCACGGACTGTCAAAGGGATAGAGACAAAACCAAAGATTCCAATAGTATGAGTCAGGGTCCTAAATGATTCACTTTGGAAAAAGGGATCCTCTACTCCATATCTTCCATGAGGTCTGGTAGATACCTCAGTTTCCTCAATAACAACAACCTCTCCAGATGAGTTCACCTGCAGCAGATGTGGTTCTCACCTAATACTCAAAGTTGGGTTGATTCAAAAATATTCCAAAGAATAAAAAACAATTCGGAATTTTTCTAGAGAGTGTGTGCTTCTAACCTCAGAGCCTAGTTCGTTATGAGCCTCAGGAGGGCCTTCTGAAGAGTTGGGAAGCAAAGGTAGATAATCCTTGGGATCTTCCAAGGGTAACCCTTGCATCCTACATGAACGATGAAGTCCAATGTTGCTTGATATAAGTAACGAATGAAAAATTAAATCTATGGCCGACTAACGAAAAGAAATAACATACACTAAAAATCTAAGAATCAAACCAAGCAAACAAAACCTTCTCTTGATGACCGTACTAGTTGGCAATGAAATCCAACATTGCGTGATCAAGTCAAGAAGGGGCTAGGATATGAGAGGGTGGAACAGTTATGATGGCAACCTACTTAACGAACTTATGCCTTGGTGCAAGCTTCCACGTAGTAATTGTGGATTTACCCTCTAAGGAGCCCGAGTGAGTTTGACCAACGTATTTTCCAGGTACAGTGAGACCTCCCTTCACCATCACCTTGTGTAAGAACCTAAATATTATGGCTACTAAGGAAACCAACTCGTAGTCATCCCCTGGGCAGGTACAATCAATAATCTAGTCTGAACGTATGGGAAGGATAACAAGTTTGAAATCCTTTGAGAGAACTGAGGACAAGTGGACTGGTAGAACTCCAGAGGACCCTAAATGGATTCAGAATTCACGAAGCACCGAGACCAAATGAAAATAGTTGAACCTTAAGAAGAACCCCCAATATACGATATGACTACTACAAACGATTGAACCACAGAGGGATAATCTTCGTAACTCTCTAGAACGTGACCTCGTGTGTAACCCTTGTGTGAGAGGGGGATCCCAGAAAGCCTATACAACAATTGGATATTCTCTCCCTATCGCAAGATGCTCATGTTTGTTTTGAATACTTTGGAGAGTTGTACTCACAGCCTAATCCAAAGTGATAATCCTAGTCTAATGTTGGTGGAAGACTCTAAAAACAAAATGTTCTAGATAAATTTTAATTAGCATTAATTTTGCAGTTGTTCTTTACTCAAGGGTGTATGAAAATGAAATTGATGATATTATGACTCAATTCCAAAAAAATGCATAATAAATGATAAGTAGTCTTTTCGTTCAATGAATGCTTATTTAAGGGAAGGAGAAAGATGTTCTAATTTTCACTGTCAAACACTAAGATGCAGTATCCTCAATCAATAGTTTCTCAATCAATTCCAATATAATGCTAAAAATTTCATAGAATGTTGTTCTAATATCCAAAAACAATCATAAAAAATGTATCATTTTTCTTTACGTGTGAATGATAATCAATCTGATGTAAAACTCTGTATGTCATTCAGACTTTAAGATCAATGAGATTCATACAATTAGAAGCAAGCTTCACACAAACAAAAAAACACTCTCATCGTGATTTAAACAAGAAAAACAAAGATAACAAAACTTGCAAAAAGAAAACCAAAAACTCAAAAAGAAGAAAAAAGGATTGGACAAGATGACCTCAAAGATCAAATGGGATGGTGCATATACCTTTGAATTTCCTCACAAAAGCTTTCACTCAGTCAGATAAGTGAGAGGAAAACAGTAAGTTAACTCTAAATCATCAAAGACAAAGAGTGACTTCAAGGTAAGGAAAAAACATCAAAATTCCAAACAAAAGGTGGTCAATTCTCAGAAAATAGAGTGTTGAAGGCCAAGAACAAGATGTACTGAGGTTGTAAGACTCCTGATCAAGTGCCAAAAGCAAGAAATGAACTCAGAGAATGAAAACCTAGAAGATTTTTCACAGAAAAGGGGCAACACTCTGACGTAAAGGGCATATGGGCGTTCCAATGCTCTGTGTAAGACCAGCAGGGAGTGTCAGTGCTCTAGTAGAAGAGGTAGGGGGGCGTTGGCCATTAAAAATTCAGAAAATGCCCAGAAAATAAAAAAACTCAAGCAAACTCAAACAATCAAAATGGATAGGATGAAATAAATGCCCGATCAACAGATCTAAGAATCAAAGACACGGTATGAAGAAGGTTAAACAATGAGCAAAGGAAAAAACAAGACCTAGGAAAGGAAATAGAAATCAAGGTCCCTCCCCAGTGGAGTCACCAATTTATGTTACAGAGAAATCCCCCTACGGACAAGTGGATTCTCTCTTGGATACTATACCCCTATGACCAAGACAGAAAAGTGCTATTGTGGACACTGACTTTCCTTTTCATGAAGCTAAACTACCCAAAGAAGAAGAAGGAAGAAGAGTAAATACCTCTTTACCGATGTTTGTCCTTGCTCGATCCAGGCTGATATTGATCTCCAAGTTCTTCAGAAGGTCCTACAATACAATTAGCAACAACAACAATACTTCCTACTCTACCATGATTAGATTCATAATGGATCTATGAAAGAAACAAGTTCATGAAACGTACACAAACTTTAAAGGAAACATGCCAAGCATAGATTTATATTAATGAAAACAAAGTGAGATGCTTACATCCATGGATGTAGGTGCAGCAACTTCACCAAGCTCTCTTTGTATAGACCCTTGCTCAAATAATCCACACACAGAATGTTGATGCTTCAATGATATCTCCCTTATGATATCATAAGTTTGATACTTCACAATGTCTCCCCTTTCACCATGAAGAGGCCTCCTTATAGAGGCTTGGAGAGGCCTAACCACTTAAGATATTCTTGGGATAAGATGAGGATTCTTCTCCTTTAGTTATGGATCTTCCCTAAGATCGAGTCTTGACCTCAAATCCAAATCCAACCAACTCCAAATATGAAGGGATTCTTCCCTGATTTCTCTCAACAATCCAAAGATTCGCTCAAAAAAGGCCAGCGCTCCCTCAGAATGGGGCACAGAGCGTTGGAACTCTCCCCCAAAAGAGGTCACAAAGAATTGGCACTCCCTGACAATGTATAGGGGAGCGCTACCTTCCAAAATTGATTTTTTAGTGGTTTTCTCAGTGGCAAAAGACTTGTACTCTTTGTCAAATGACTTCTCCTCTTCAAAACCAGTCTTTTGAGGTGTCTTGTAAGTGTTCTTGATAATGTCATCCGAGACACAACATAGGCAAGACGACAGTATGATATTTACGACACTTGTGGGAGAAATGCGACACTTGCGACATTCAGTAATGATGACACTAGGCCATCATCACGATGAGTAATTTTGATGTGTAACAGGTTAGGCTTTCAAATGTCTAGGGTTTTGGCATTCATGTTTATCATAAAAATGACTTAAGAGCCTCATTGTAATCATCTTCTAGCGAATGAGCATAGTCATCACATCTATTCTCAGAGATAAATATGCCACCATTCTAGCAAGTCTTGCACTCTGTATTTTTACAATCTCTTTACAATTCTTTCATTAATAGAAATCAAATATTGTTGCATTTCTCTGTTTCTGGCAATTTTCATGAGTATTTCATTGTAATTTCTCTGCTTTCATTTCGTTCTAAAAATAAATTTGAATCAGTGGTACCAGAGTAGGTTGTTCTTGATCATTTTCCAGTGCATGTCCCCGATGAGGTCCGAGTATAGCCATTTGGGTATCGAGTTTGTCTCTCTTTAGGAAAATCAATCTCGCACGCCCAAGAAACCCTCGATGGTGGCAGAAAATAAAGATGGTGGAGAAGAATATTATATTAACATGTTGCTTGATAAATCTCTCGCATGATAAAGGGACGAAATGATGGAGAATTTTGCACACATTCTTCAACACATGTCGATATCAGTAGACGCATCTTCATCAAGTGGCCATTTTGGAGGAACCTCTCCCTTCAAGGTACAAGCTAATTTTGATATTCCCATATTTGAAGATCAGATAGATGTGGATGCCCTAGAAAAATAGTTAAATATATTAGAAGGTTATTTCTCTATTCAAAATTTTTACGACAGAGAAACGATCACCTTATCACTCCTCAAGGCTCTCCCCCATGTCAAAAATTGGTGGGAAACTTACTGGGAGCAAATTTCCACAGAGGAATATGGAATATATGGGGTCGAGCCCACTTGGGAGTTTTTTGTGGATGCGGTCAAAGAACAGTAATATCTTTTTGATAACCATGAAGACCAGTACATGAGATGGACCACACTGCAACAAGAGAGGAGCCAAATAGTGTCGAAGTTTACAAATACTTTCCATACCTTATGCACCAAGATGGGTATCAAAGACTCCGAGCGATATCTGGTTCTAAAATACCGTGGGGATCTACATAGGTACATCCAAACCGAAATGGATTTCCTAAAGATATCATCATTGGTATATTCTTATCGATATGTTGTCAAAATCAAGAATAAATTTAGGCACCATAACAAATGGAAATTTGGGTCTGCAAATCTACAACAACCAAAGCACGGTAAATACAACCCTAACCAACAACCTCTAGACAACTAGTCCAAGACACAAGATAAAAAAGGTAAAGTAAAGATGAAGAATGACACTGGGAAGTGGTGTGACTTCCAAAAAATTGCCTAGCACAACACCGATGAATTTTGCTCGAAACAGCCATTGGTGGTCGAGGTCAAAGACACGGAGATGAACCCTGATTCAGAATTCGATCCAGAAAATATTGAAAATAGACATATCATCGACGCAGACCCCACTATTATTGTTGTGACCACAACAATTCATCTAGAAGAACCAGTAGATATTGAAGAGGGGGAGCGCCTCTTTCATTCACATATGTGGGTGAAGGGGACCCCATTGCATTTAATTGTTGTTGGTTTGATTTCTTTGAGTTATACCTTTAACATGATTCACCTAGGTTCAAGTCTACTAGGGTTCCAAAAAAGCCCCTAAAAATATCGGCCTTTCTGGTAAACCATAAGGCAATGCAGCGCATAGAGTGCATTGCACAGTCTCACCCGAGATAGTCTTAATGGGTGACTTCAATACTCAAGTGTTTGCAGTCCAGGATTGAATGAGGATCTGAAAAGTGTGTGCAGATAGCTCTATTTGATTTATTAAAGAAATATACTTTCATTCCCAATTATGCATTTAATGTAATCAACTCATTAGCTCATTCATTCATCATGCTAACATCTACTCATAAACAATAAAAGAGACGCAAGCATTCAATCACATACACAGGTTTTACCGTGGTTCACCCCCCTGAGATACATCCACAAAGATCTGGCTCTCAATATCTTCTATTATGGAAGTTCCAAAACTACAATGTCACATGCTTTACAGCTTCTCCTCAGTCGGGTTGAGATCTATTACGAGGCAGACTAAATCACACCAGGTTCCTCAGCCTGTGATCTAACTCTCGATATATACCCTTATGTCCCTCTATAGCTCAACAAATTACAAAAGTAGGTCATATGACAAAAGGATTACAACTAGTTATCAAAATAGGACTCCTCCATCATCTCTTCAGATTCTCTAAAACTGACCTCTGTATTCTTTCATAATGGACAACTACTGTCTCCCTAGACCTCCTAGGTATCTATCTATCTATCTATATATATATATATATATATATATATATATATATATATATATATATATATATATATGTTTACGTATCATCATCCATTACAATGTATTACAAAAACCCTAACCCTAATGTCGTTAGGTCTTCCATGCATGTGCATGTGCTTCTCTTCCTTCCAGTTGTCGCTTTCCTCGTGCATGCCTTTCTTCCCAAAATAACATTTTTTTTTATTTGGCCTGCTTCAAAAAATTGTTGATAACAGAATCCAAAAGAACTTCATATCAGCTAAGGTTGTCAAACAGTTGGGTTTGTCGACAAAACCACACCACAACCATACAACATTAGGTGGATTCACCAGGGATGGGATCTTCGAGTCATCCAATAGTGTCTCTTGTCCTATGGAATCCATCCCTTCAAGGATGAGGTAGTGTGTGATATTTCCCCTCTTGATGTCTGTGATTTTGTTTTGGGCCAACTATATATGTGGAAACATCATGTTGTCTATGAGTCTATACCTCGTAGTGTCATTATTACTCTAGGAGGTCAGCTCTATAGGACACCAGAGGTATTTCAGACAACTGCTCCACCAAAAAAACACTGCAAGGTAATCTCTCATACTGTACAAAAGATCACTACAACCACTGCAACCTCAACACCTTCTATCTAGCAAAGACAGATTTTTGAAGAGATAGAAGATAATGTTTCTTCACCTACAATGATGCCTACACAATGCCCCATCCAACCCAGAAACAATAGGTTGGTGGAACAAATTCAACCCCTCCAGCAACATGTTTGTGACAGTCTTCCACAAGCCAAGAAGCACAACTTCTCCAACAAGACATGCAGCTCACCAAGATTTAGATTCAGAAAATGCTTTTCCCTCTTCCCTGGGAACTCAACGCAACCAATACCATTTATTCCTAATGGGGGAGGATTGATCCAGGTGGATATTGGTGGACACCCACCTAATCCAACTGGCTCCTCTTATCAGTTTTTAGTGCAACATGTTCTTCTGTACTTCTTTGTAATTGTGAGTGCTACACTTATAGAGCTGTATGAAGCCCTACACATATTCCAGGTGGATATTGGTGGCATCCCACCTTTTCCAACTGGCTTATTTTGTATGTTTTCATGTAAGAACGTCTTTTTGTACTTCCAGGGCCGTTTTGGGCCCCTAAACAGTGTTTTTTTGGATCGCCACAGTCAAACTATAGATAGAGTCAGAGTTTGGTGGTGTAATGTGTAGTTCTTGAAAATACCTTTCTAAAGGGCTATCACGTGCCTAAAACAGAGATCATATGCAAACGTTACAACCCTAGGAAGTTAATGTACTAACTTACTCAAATGGGGCCCACATGACTTTTGGCATTTCATTTCCTAGGGTTGGGTTTTCGAATGTCTATGGTTTTGGCATTCATGTTTATCATAAAAAATGCCTTCATATCCTCATTGTAATCATATTATGGAGAATGAGTGTAGCCATCACATCTCTTCTCAGAGATAAAGATGCCACCATTCTAGCAAGTCTTGCACTCTGTATTTTTACAGTCTCTTTACAATTCTTTCATTAATAGAAATTAAGTATTGATGTATTTCTCTGTTTCTGGAAATTTTCATGAGTATTTCATTGTAATTTATCTACTTTCATTTCATTCTGAAAATAATCTGGATCAAATAACTCCAATCCCTTCCATGACTGTAGACACATGCGTCATGTAGTCATCCATAAACCATCTTAGGTGAGACTGTGTTATGCACATTATGTGTGGTGTAGCCTTATGGTTTACCAGAAAGGTCGATGGTGATAAGGATTTTGTTGGAGAACTAAGGTAGAACCTGAGTCAGCCCATATGTCCAACGGTCGCATCATAGCAATTGCTTCAATAGGAGCATTCCCCATTTCACTCATCATGATATCATAAGGGACTGAAATTTTAATTTTAAACTTGTTTGTAATCAAGTGTTTTTTAATCTTCTCAATTTACTTCCACTGTAAGTCATATGTACTGCTGGCCTACACTTTACAACCATAGATAACCATCGGGATCACTAAAATCCCAAAGATATTTTGCATAGTCTTCCAATCCCATAACGCTGCCTCTCTGCACCTATTTTGGAAAGCATAGAATGTTTTCAACCTCAAAAATTTCTTTTCTTTCTGCAACCTTCCCAACTTAGATTTTTTTTTAAGTCAATTCCAAGGTATTTGTAATTTTCCACTTCTTCAAGAGTGTTGCCTTCAAAGCAGAACTTATGTTGATTATGTTTTCTTTTGCTAGAGAAAACTACCACTTTCATCCTTCTAGTATTGACTTGCATCCTTACTATTCTACAAAATTGCTCAAGGGAAATTAAGTGTTCTTACAACCCAAGAGCAGATTTAGCAATCAAAATAAGTTCATCTGCATACAAAAGAATCCTTATCAAAAAATTTCCCAAAAGAGAACCATCACCATCCTGTAGGTTTAACCACTCTTCATGTTTGTCTATATATAAACCAAAAAAGGTAGGGGGCAATGGGCACCCTTGCTTGACCCCGATATCACTCCTAAAAATTTCAGAGATACCATCTGACGTTCTGATTTTGACTTTAACCTCCCCATATAGCCTATGGAAAACTTCTCTAAGATGCATAGGAACCCCAAGTTCCTCCATTATATTCCAAATATTATCTCTACGGAGCATGTAAAAATAATTTTTGAAATCAATAAAGGAACACAAGGCTTCCTCTTTTTTCTCCCACACTTTTTCAATGATGTACCTTAGAGTTATATTGTGATCAATCATGAATTGTTTAGGTCTGAAACCTGATTTCTCTTTATCACGCTTATCTCCTTCTTCCTCCCACTTGCTAATTATATTTTCTAGCATACTTCCAAATAACTTTGCAAACAAGGGGCTTATCATTATGGTCCTATAGTTGGAGGGATTATTGACATCACCACTCTTGAAAAGTGGTATTGCTAGGTTCATTGTCCATTCTATAGGGAATCCCTGCTTAATGATGTTGTCAAAAAATTTCATAATGTGAGGTGTAAGAGTTTTCGAACCCCACTTTAGATATTCTTCTTGAAGTTCAAATAAATATTTTGCTTTACCAACACCCAAATTTTTAATACCCACCTCAATCTCTTGTGGGTGAAGAACTTAGTAGTAGTGTTGACCCGGGGGGTGGGGAGGGGGTCAACCTTAGGATCTTGATCATAAAGTTGTTTTGCATACTCTAACCATTGATAAGTTGTGATATTATTTTCAGTTTGTTTCTTTCTCGTTTGAAGTTCCTTCCAGAATAACTTGGGGTTATTTTCCCTAGGAAGATTAGTTCCTCCCTCCTTGAGATAATGAAATCAACTTTTTTCTTTCTTACAATCTGCTTGTAGGATTTTAATTTTATTTCTTTCTGGCTTGACTCTTTCAATTTTTTCCTTGTTGTTTTGCATTCCTCATCAAACCAAGCATTAACCGGAGAGCAATTTGTTTCAAATTTCCTATTTTTTTCTCTTTTGCATTCTGTAAGTGCATTTTGAATTAAATTTGTTAGCTCATGAATATGGAGGCCCTAGGAAAAAAAATTCACCTTGTTAAACAACCTCTCTAGTGCTATCTTGAATGTATTACATTTTTTTTGAGTCAAAAAAACTCTTCCCTTTGAAAGAGGTTGTTGAATGCATTGTTCTTTTGTCCCACGTTGCTGCTCTTCCACAAGACAAGAAGCACAACTTCTCCAATAAGGCACACAACTCACCAAGATTCAGATTCAAAAAATGAGTTTCCCTCTTCCCTGGGCACTCAACGCAATTGATACCATTGCTTCCTAAGGGGGGAGGATTGATCTAGGTGGATATTGGTGGCCACCCACCTAATCCAACTGGCTCCTCTTGTCAGTTTTTAGTGCAACAAATTCTTCTGTACTTCTTTGTAATTGTGGATTCTACACTTATGGGGTTGTCTGAAGACCTACAAATCTTCCAGGTGAATACTAGTGGCCTCCCACCTAGTCCAACTAGATTTTTTTGTATTTTTTCATGTCAGGAGATCTTGGTGTACTTTCAGGGCTATTTTGGGCCCCTAAACAGTGTTTTTTGGATCACAATAGTCAAACTGCAAAGGAAGTTAGAGTTTGACAACGTAATGTGTATTTATCGAAAATACCTTTCCAACGGGCTATCATGCACCTAAAAAAGAGTTTGTATGCAAAAGTTACGACCCCGAGAAGTTAATGTACTAACTTACCCAAACGAGACCCACATGACTTTTGGTGTTTCATCTTCTAGGGTTAGATTTTCAGATGTCTAGGGTTTTGGAATTCCTATTTATCATAAAAATGACTTTGTAGCCTCATTGTAATCATATTATGGAGAATGAGTGTAGCCATCACATCTCCTCTCAGAGATAAATCTTCCACCATTCTAGCGAGTCTTGCACTCTGTATTTTTACAGTCTCTTTACAATTCTTTCATTAATAGAAATCAATTCTTTACAGTATCTTTACAATTCTTTCAAGTATTGTTGTATTTCTCTGTTTCTGGCAATTTTCATGAGTATTTCATTGTAATTTCTTTGCTTTCATTTCGTTCTGAAAATAAATCCGGATCAAACAAACCCAATCCCTTCCATGAATGCATACACCTGCATCATGTAGTCACCCATAAACCATCTCAGGTGAGACCGCGCTATGCACATTTTGTGTGGCGTAGCCTTATGGTTTACCAAAAGGTCGATGGTGATAATGGTTTTGTTGAAGAACTAAGGTAGAAGTCAGGTCAGTCCATATGTCCAATGGTCACATCATAGAAATTTCTTCAATAGGAGCATCCCCCATTTCACTAAGCATGATATCATAAGGGACTGGAATTTTAATTTTAAACTTGTTTGTAATCAAGTGTTTTTTAATCTTCTCAATTTACTTCCACTGTAAGTCAGATGTATTGCTGGCCTACATTTCATAACCATAGAGAACCACCGGGATCACTAAAATCCCAAAGATATTTTGTGTAGTATTACAATCCCATAACGTCGCCTCTCTGCACCTATTTTGGAAAGCATAGAATGCTTTCCAACCTCCCAAAGTTCTTTTCTTTCTGCAACCTTCCCAACCAATTTCATCTTTCTAGTATTGACTTGCATCCTCACTATTCTACAAAAGTTCTCAAGGGAAAATAAGTGTTCTTGCAACCCAAGCACAGATTTAGTAATCAAAATAAGGTCATCTACATAAAAAAGAAGCCTTATCACAAACTCTCCCAAAAGAGCACCATCATTGTCCAATAGGTTTTACCACTCTTCATGTTTGTCTATATATAAACCAAAAAGGGTAGGGGGCAATGGGAACCCTTGCTTCACCCCGATATTGCTCCTAAAACTTTCAGAGATACCATCTCACGTTTTGATTTTGACTTTAACCTCCTCATATAGCCTATGGACAACTATTATAAGATGCATAGGTACCCCAAGTTCCTCCATTTTGTTAGCCCCTAAAGTTGCACTTGACTGTGAGAGGGAAAGCTAGGGCATCATTGGTTTATTGCAAAGTGTTTAGAAGGTTTTTATAAAAATAAATAAATAATAAGGTGTCTGAAAACTGACTCAAGATTATAACATAACATGAAAATCAAGATCAGAACATAGTATATCCCATTGACTGATTAAAAGGTAGTCACATAGATGGATTAAACCAATAAGAAAAAGAGAGGATGAAGCCTTCAATTTGTCAACTTCACATAAATTCTTATCTCAGAATATCATAAAGAAACAAGACCATCATCTTGAAATCAAAACTTGAAAATAATTCCCACAACAAATTCTTTACTGTATTAATTAACAATCAAGAAACAAATGCATTGCAGACTGAATAATGAATTCAAGCATGAAGAAAGAAAAATAGAGTAGAAAAGAGTGTCTAGCCATCCATATGCCTTTTCTATTAAGTGTCAAATAGAACAGTAAATCCTTACAAGGAGTTTCAAAATAAGTCCTATGGATCTCCAATTTTTCGACCAGAACATAGTCTTTCATCTGTCTACTTAAACTATCCAGAATACCTCAGATCCTAACTTCTAGCATGCTATTAATGACTAGATCTTATTAGCATCTATCTATTAGGGAGGTTAGCTGGAAAAGAGCATTTACATTCCAAAAATAGATACAACTCAACAGCTTAATCTCAAATGATTATGTCACAATACATTTGATCCTACAAAAAGGGATTGATTTGATCTAGTCATGCATTTTGAAATATTTTCTTTTCACGAGCCAAAATAAGTAGATTTTCCCTTGCTCATTGCTAAACATCAAAATTTGAGAATGTGCCAAATTATCCATGAAGTTTTAAGGTATGATAACAACAGTGGCCTTGGCAATCTTCTGTTTGAGCTTTGTGGTGAGCACATCATTACGCCAATAGAGTTTGAATTTTATTTCTCTAATCTCTTTGAGAAATGCCCTTTGCTCTTTTTTCTTCTTCTTAAAACCTTGGATCTTTTCTTACTGCCTAGCACTCCATTGTTCTACATGAGATTTCTCTTTCTTCAACTGTTTCACCACCTTTTGGCGTTCTTTAATCTTTTCTTTTCAGTTCTTACCTTGACCTTAAATTCAGGGAACTCATCTTCAGGTTCAGGCTCATTCATATTTATGTTATCCTTATGCTCTCTTAATTTAATATGGTACCTAGAAACCAATCCCGAACTGTGCTCTTCATCTGAACTAGCTGAATCCATAACTTTTGGTATGTCTAACATGTGGCCTGAATCTACAAGATGGCCTTTTGTACTTTCAAGGACCTTACTTATACCTTCAACAAATGTTTTGGCTTGTGACAATCTGGTGGTGGCTCTTGTTACAGGTCCTATAGAGAGTGGGGCAGTTTGCTTCCCTTTTTCTACTGGTATTTTATGTAATGGGGGTTTGTTTACCCTTTGTTTGACCCTTGTTTCATTATCCTCGAAATGATCTTCTATAACTATGATATGTTTTTTTTTTATTGAAGGATCAAACATAGATTTTGACCTCAGCCTGTATTTGTTGGTAATTCTGGTCGAATTCCTCCTATGTCTTTTAGGCGCAGGCACATATTTCTTTCTTTGTTTTTTAGATACAACACCTCTCTTACTAGTTTCTGGAGATTTATCCTTGGCTGAGGGTTTAACATCATAGTCTTCATCTGAATCCACTTCTATTTTAACATATCTCTCAGAATACTTTTTAGTTTCTGTATCCAGTTTGGGTCTCTTACCTCTGCTAGTTCTTGTCACCCTGATATCAGTGATTTCTTCTTCAACTGGGGTTTGATCAACTGAAACACTTTGTTTCAGTGTAGCATCTCTTTTACCCTTTCCTCTTTTTTGTCTGCTAATATGTAGATCAGGGTTTAGGGATTGGATCAACTAGCTCCAGGGTTTCTAAACTTCCCTTAGAGAAGATACGAATAGAGTCTTAATTAAGACTTGATGAAAAAAACTACTTTTTGGCGGTGGCAAGGTGTGATTGCACCTTCTTTGACATTTTTTCCAGGCTTTTGAGCAAGAAGTAAGGCAAAGGGTAATCCCCATTTAGATGCATTAACATTCTAATGTGGTAGATGTAAATCATTGAATATCTTCCTTCGCAGGTGACATACTTGTGGATAATGATTAGAGCAGTGTGCCATTCTAGTCTAATCCAGCTGTGAAGAACTCCCTTTCTCCAGTTCGGGTTTTTCTTATCTGGAAGTAAAAATTGATTGACAAACTCTATAACTACATGCTCTTTCTTCCATCATCATTCTCCTCCAACCACCAAACTGCACGCTTTGACAATTGTTTGTTCTGTCACTAGCATTAACAACTTTCCGATCTCCACTTCGAAACCATCAAAGTTCTGGGCAAACACCATAGAGACCTGTTCGTCATGACCTTGAAAGGTAGTGAGGAATTCAAACCATCCAACATCTCTAAATCTCTATTCCATCTGTGGATATGCTTCAAGAAGCTTGGTGCCTTCAGGTTCCAATCTGACCACATGTCCCCTCCTCTTAGGCGCCATAAAACCCAATGCTACAACTAGCACCCCTCGGATTCTGAATCTACAACCTGCGATTGTTAACATATAATAGTTCTTCTAAGAAAACACATGCGCTCATAATTCAGGAAAATTAGAACGAAAATTGGCAGGTTCAAATAATGATCTTTGGGAATGGAACGATTTGAAATGAGTTAGTTGCAAGTACTAAACAACCCGATCACGTAACAGTTTGAATCATAAAATGATTTGAGGTAAATCGTGGGACACATGCAAATTCTTAGACCAAGGTTCGTGTAATCATAACAGAATCAGGGTGGCAGGCGCATATTCAGGCATGATTATATTTGTGCTACGGGAATAATGTTATTCCATTAGTGCTATTAATGACTAGGAGAGATTTAAATTTGAGAAATTCAAATAGGCATATGAAGTGACACATCATTTAAAACTATGTCTTAAAACTCCAAACTTAAAGAAATTATCTAAAAAGATAAAATGCAAATCATAACAAGCTGAAAACAAGGATTAAAATCAAATGAAATCATACAATGAAGTGCAGGTAGGAAGGGTTTAGGATTAGGGTGTCTCACTAAATCAAAAGCAAAATTAGAGACTAACACACTCTATGCCAAAGCTTATCTCTACGGACCGTGTCAAAAGTTTTTTTGAAATCAACAAAGAAACAAAAGGCTTCCTCTTTTTTCTCCCACACTTTTTCAATGATGTACCTTAAAGTTATACCATGATCAATCATGGAATGTTTAGGTCTGAAACCTGCTTGCCCTTTAGCATGCTTATCTCCTTCTTCCGCTCACTTGCTAATTCTATTTTCCAGCTTACTTCCGAATAACTTTTCAAACAAGGGGTTTATCATTATGGTCCTATAGTTGGAGGGATTATTGACATCACCACACTTGAAAAGAGGTATTGCTAGGCTCATTGTCCAATCTGTAGGGAATCCCTATTTAATGATGTTGTTGAAAATTTTCATAATGTGAGGTGCAAGAGTTTTCAAACCCCACTTTAGATATTCTGCTTGAAGTTTAACTAAATCTTTTGTTTTTCCAACACCCAACTTTTTAATATCCACCTAAATCTCTTGCACGGTGAAGAGCTTAGTAGTAGTGTTGACCGGGGGGGGGGTCAACCTTAGGATCTTGATCATAAAGTTTCTTTGCATACTCGAACCATTGATAAGTTGTTATAATATTTTTAGTTTGTTTCTTTCTTGTTTGAAGTTCCTTCCAAAATAACTTGGGGTTATTTTTCCCCAGGAAGATTAGTTCCTCCCTCCTTGAGATCATGAAATCACATTTTTTCTTTCTTACAATCTGCTTGTAGGATTTTAAGTTTATTTCTTTCTGGCTTAACTCTTTCAAAGTTTTCCTTGTTGTTTTTCATTCCTCATCAAACCAAGCATTAAACGGAAAGCAATTTGTTTCAGATTTCCTATTTTTTTCTCTTTTTCATTCTATAAGTGCACTCTGAATTAAATTTGTTAGCTCATGACTATGGAGGCCCTAGGATGAAATTTTCTCCTTGTTAAACAACCTCTCTAGCACTATCTTGAATGTATTATAGTTTTTTTTGAGTCAAAAGAATTGTTGGGTATGTTTTATATTCTTTGCATGAGTAGCAGTGTCTAAGTGTATGCGCTGGGCACGTAGGGGGGTTAGAGGGGGGCGGAGCCCCCTGTGCGGGGGTCCGGGGGTAGCGCCCCTAAATTTTTTTTTTTGCCTCGGGAAATGTGACACCTACCTCGAGAAACGTGTCATGTATTTAGGTGGTTTTTTCGGCACATGGTTTTTGCCGATGGTTTTCTATTTCTGATTAAGGAATTAGGGTTTTGGACTAATCCAGGTCATTGGGTTAGGGTTTTGGATGCCTTTCGCTCCTATATGTATATTGTATTGTAAACAATGTAATACAATGAATGAATATAATATATGTTGGTTTTCCCGGTTTGGGTTTCCAGTGGAAAAATCTTTGTGTAATGTTTGTATTTGCCATTGTATCTTTTCTGAATATCTGTTTACAGTAGACATTGTACAAGGTTAGAATTTACAAGAATTCGTCCCTTTGAAAGAGGTTGTTGAATGCATTGATTTTTTGTCCCACGCTACTGCTATTCAATCCAAGTGAAACTTAAATAGATCAGTCTATGATCAAATTTCAACTCCCACAGTGGTTCACCAATCAAAACTTCTCCATTTTCTCACACAAGCCATGTGAGCAAATTGCATAATCCACTATACTTGCGCCATTGTAGGTGAAATTACTAGAATTCACCCATCTAGCCAACCCATTACAAATGACTAGGTCAAATGCCCCACATAGAGTAAGAAATTGCTCCCCAAAAAGGTTGCAGCTTTTGTTGTCCACTGAATCTCTTGTCCACTGATGATTACTTTCTTTTGTAAGCCAAATGGGATTGTAGTCTTCCTTACAGTGAAGAATACTAGCTTGTTCACTTGCAGTCCTAGCATTGAAATCACCCACTATAAGAACTTCACTTAGTTGAGAGTATGTTTCAATATCAGTTTTTAAGGCTGCAAAAGGGTCTTTGTGGTCAAGCCTCTTGCTTTTGGAAGTTTTTGAAACTTGTGGAGAAAAATAACATGCTGCAATTATGATGATGTTTCCATTTTCTGAGATTTTAAACCAAATGAATTATTTATTCGAGTCTTCTCTTTCTAACTGAATGAGACAACCTTTTTTTCCCTCACTAAGACCATGATACCCTTGTGTCCTTTACCATTCTTAGTTTCCTTGTTCCACATTGCCATCTTCAAATACCCTTCAAACAAAGGTGTCTTGCACCCTTCATGCTCATGTGTTTCCAAGAGACAAATTATGTCTCTATCTTCCGTGATAGGCCCTAACCTAGGTCCCTACCTCCAAGGATAACCTTTGCAGTTCCAACAAACTAGTCTTAAGGAAACATGGGTAGAACCCGATTGCTATTTGTTTTGGCCTACAAGACTCAAAGTTGAGTCTTCACCCCTATTTGCCCATACTGGACTTGTTGCATAGTTTCATGCTAACGAATTTGTTGTCGCTTCTTGGCTACCACCTTGTTGTCCTATTTTAGAATGAGGACCGAAAAAGACAATAACAAATTTGCCTTTGAACAACCATGCCCTTTTTCCCTAACCTTTGACATCTCTTCCCTTATTTCCTCTTGTTGTCTAATAGTTAAATCTTCGTCTAGAAAAAAGCGATAGCCCCTCAAGAGTTGCTTCTTGCCTAGGAGAATTTTCTTTTCACGTGTGCTTGACATGATGACTTTTATGGGCCTATATCTCTCGTCACTAGGCTTATCCACCCTCCACGCTTGGAAAATTCGACCTTGCCAAAGCAACTTGTCCTTCAAAAAGTGACTTGTAAGATCGAGAGTACATTCATTTTTTCCATACTCTCTCACACCTTTCATAATTATGCTCGTTGCTCTGACTTGTCTTTCTTTGATTTGTCTATCTTGCATGTTGTTCCCTTCTCTATTTGCTTCTTTTTCCATGTTAGGAGAATTGCTAATAACTTGTGCCCAAGTTTTGGAATTTTTTATACAACCTCTTTTCTTTTCATCCCTTGCTTTCACTTCCTGGGTGTTTTCTTTCTCAACTACTTTCCCTTTAGCTTTGGATGATTTAGAGCTCAACACATCTCTAATTTCCACAACATATTCTTTCCTGATTTGTCAGGCATCCTTCATGCCTTGCCATTCAACCTTTCCTACCAAAAGAGATTCTTGCAACAATGTCACTTGATCTTTTAAAACTTTAATGCTTTCTACCAAGCCTTGATTTTCTACAGTCAATAGATGGATTTTAAGGTCTCTCTCCTACTCTTTGACTTCCAAAACCTCCAATCTCCTCTTGGCATTTAGTAACTATTGCATATACACGTCAGGTGACCACGTGAGAGGTGTGAATGTAGGAATGTACAAGGGATAATCATTGTTTCCTTTAGTCCTATTGTTTCTACACCCTTGCAAAAGAGACTTGTTTGAAAGTTTATTACGGAGGGCCAAATTTTCCTTGTCTACTCCCATTTTAGACGGACAACTCTACATTTTAAAATACACCGAAACTGTTTGGCATTGACCCAAACCCACTTCCCTACTTTGCTTGAAGAGACAATTTTCACTTGACCTAAATGGTTTGTTTCACGAGAGACGGGTATCTCTTGTCCATTTTTCATGTATGTTGAAAGAATTTCCATTGCCATAGGGGACAAGAAAAAAACACAAAATAAGGAACATGACAATACCTGTTTTCCTATTGGGGACAAATGACTGAAAACCACTAAGAGCCCACCTAAAACTCTTGCAGACTGTCCCTCGCAGCTATATGCCAAACCTGTCATTGTTCCTCGTAGACTGCTCATGTTCCCTCTCTCTGTTCACGTTCCTCGCACTATTCATTTTCCCAACATTGTTTCTTCCTTCACTGTCATAGCTAAATGCCAAACCTTGCACTGTTCCCATTGCAGTTGTTCCCTCACTGTTCCAGTCGCAAATCCCTCACTATTTTCACTGATGATGACAACGACAACGATGAAAATTATGTGAAGAACCTAAGAGAGTTATGTATCCCTAGTTTTTGTAGTGTAAGAGTGCTATGTTTGTGTTTGTAGCTCCAAAAGCATTAAACGTTGCATGTGTGGAAGTTCAACTGCACCAACTTGCGTTCAACTCCTCGATGTCCACATGGGATAACTTCTTCTACGTTGATAAATTGTGAAGCAAAGAGAAATGCAGAGAGAAAAGAATAGAACAGTGTATTGGAATGTATGAAGAAGAGATTACAATGCAATGGGAAATAGCTGAGCTAAATAGGCTCAAGCAAGACAAAAATAGAAAATACAGTTGTCCAGTACAACTGGCAGTGTACAGTCAGACTGTTGAGGTTACATAATATTTAACACTCCCTCTTAAACTCAACAGTTACAAACATTAGCACTAATTATGCCTAAGTGTTGTCTTTGAAAATAAAAAACTGACTTTCCTAGTGGCTTTGTAAAGATATCAGCAAGTTGATCTCGAGAACCACAAAATTGTAGTGCAATATCACCATTATTGACTAGCTCGCGTATGAAATGAAAACGAGTGTCAATGTGTTTTCTTTTCTTGTGAAACACATGATTTTTGGATAAAGCAATTGTTGAAGTATTGTCACAGAATATAGGAGTTGGATCCTTTTTTGTATGTGATATATCTTTCAATATTCTTCTCAGCCACATAGCTTGACAAGAAGCTGAGGTAGCAGCGACATACTCTGCCTCTGCAGAAGATATTGATACAATTGGCTGCTTCTTTGATGCCCATGAGATCAGGTTCGTGCCCAGTTGAAAAACATGTCCAAATGTGTTTTTCCTGTCATCTAGGCTGCCTACAAAATCACTGTCTGTGTAACCAGAGAGTTGATTACTATCAGATTTAGTGTACCATAAGCCAAAATTGAGAGTTCCTGCAACATATCTCAAAATTCGTTTCGCCATTTTCCAATGAGAATCTTTGGGTGATTCCATGAATCTGGAAACAAGGTTGGATGCATACATAATGTCAGGCCTAGTTGCTGTAAGATACAACAAACTGCCTACTAAACTTTTGTATAAAGTAGAGTCCACTGTAGAACCTTCATCATTCTTGCTCAATTTTGTGCCTAGTGGTATTGGGGTTTTTGTTGGATTACATTCTTCCATGCAAAATCTTTTGAGAATGTTTGTTGCATACTTTTGCTGACAGACAAAAATGCCTTTGGCTGATTGATGAACCTCAATCCCTAAAAAATATTTCATTATGCCAAGATCTGTCATCTCAAATTCATATTGCATGGCATGTTTAAAATCTGTTAACTCAAGATTTCCTGTATAGATCATGTCATCAACATATAAACATACAATCAAAATTTTACCGTGTTGATCTGTTTTGGTGTAAAGAGTTGGCTCATTTTGACTTCTGCTAAAACCACTTTTGATCAGATAAGTGTCAATTCTACTATACCAAGCTCTTGGAGCTTGTTTTAAGCCATACAAGGCTTTCTTCAACCGATATACTTTGGTTGGGTGCTCTTGGACTTCAAATCCAGGTGGTTGATCGACATAAACTTCTTCTTCTAAGAAACCATTCAGGAATGCTGACTTGAAATCCATTTGGTATACTTGCCATTTGTGTTGTGCTGCTATGGCTAATAGAGTCCTTACAGTGTCTAATCTTGCTACTGGAGCAAAAGTTTCACCATAATCAGTACCTGGTTGTTGTGAGAAGCCTTTGGCAACAAGTCTTGCCTTGTGTTTTTCGATCTGCCCTTTTTCATTGAGTTTAGTTTTGTAAACCCACTTGACACCAATACTCTTCTTGTGAGTTGGCAAATCAACAAGATCCCATGTCTTGTTCTTCTGAATGGAGTCAATTTCTTGGTTCATGGATTGAACCCAATGTGGCTCCTTAGCTTCTTCCTTAAAGGATGTAGGTTGACATGACATTAAAGCAAAAATGTTGTGTTGCTCAAAGTCATCCAACTGCTAATGGATTTCTCTCAAACTTCGAGTTCTCTGATTCTGTGGTTCAAAGAATGATTCTCTACTGGAAGTTGAGTTATCCTGAGAGTTTTTAGGTTGTCTTTGTACCTGCAATCTTGGGAGAATAGTTTGAGGTACTTGTTGTTCTGAATTTTCTGTGTTTTTAGAACTTGGCAACAATGGATTTTGACTGTCCATTTGCTGATTTTCTAAATCATTCCAGAATTGATTTTCCAGAAATTTTACATCTCTGCTAAGAATTAATTTCTTGGTGATTGGATTGTAAAGSCTGTAAGCTTTAGATGTTTCACTATATCCAGTGAAAATACATTTCTCACTTTTATCATCGAGTTTCTTCCTTAATTCGGAAGGTATGTGAGTGTATGCTATGCATCCAAATGTCCTTAGGTGCGCTACATTGAGCTTTGTCCCACTCCATGCTTCTTGGGGAACTTTCATCTTTAGACTTGTGGTTGGTGATCTATTCAAGAGATAAACTGAGCATGCTACTGCTTCAACCCAAAACTTATTTGACAAACTTTTCTCTTTCAGAAGTGTTCTTTCCATATTCATTATTGTCCGATTTTTCCTTTCAGCCACTCCATTTTGTTGTGGAGTATATCTGGTTGTTGTTTGCATGATAATGCCTTGTGATTTGCAGTAATTTGCAAATTCTCTGGAGTTGTATTCTCCTCCTCCATCAGACCTGAGTGCTTTTATATATTTTCCACTCTGTTTTTCAGCTTGTGCCTTGAATTCTTTGAATTTTGTAAATGTTTCAGATTTGTGTCTAAGAAAATAGATCCATATTTTTCTGCTGAAATCATCAATAAATGTTAGAAAGTAAAAACTACCACCTATTGACCCTGTTTGCATTGGTCCATATAGGTCAGTGTGGATAAGTTCAAGATGTTGTTTGGCTTGATTTGATGATTGTGGAAAACTAGTTCTCTTATGTTTTCCAAGAATGCAAGACTCACATGGGGGAATTTGCTCTTTAAAGATAGGTAGACCTTTGACCATGGAGTTTTTCTGAAGAAGACTTAGACTCTGAAATGGTAGATGTCCAAATCTTGTATGCCAAACCATTGTTTCATTCAGGGTAGATGCACTTTGTGCGTATGGTTGACTCAGATTTGCAGTTCTGAGGGTAAGGGGAAACATCCTATTTGGAGTCATGTGGATTTCAGAAACCAATTTTCTGCTTGGGAATTTGTCATATATCTTGCAAGATGCTCCCTCAAAAATTACCTTATAGCCATGTTCAATGAGATGTCCTACACTTAACAAATTATGTTTCAGATCTAGAACATGATAGACATTGTTTATGTCTTTCTTCACATTCTGTTTAGTAAGAATAGGAACAGTTCCTTTTCCTTGAACTTTGACTAAATAATCATTTCCAAGTGTAATATCAGATGAGATTGAAGAATCAATGCATGAAAGTAATTCTTTGTTACCCGTCATGTGATTGCTGCATCCACTGTCCAACAACCAGAGATCTTTAGGTTGTTGTTCAGTCTTGTGGCATGAGAGAAACATACCTCCTGAGTTTTCTCCCGTGTGATTTGACACATGTGCTCTGCCTGAGAGCTGATCTGCTTGCTTCTTCCTGCATTCAGATTCATAGTGCCCATACTTTTTGCAGTAATAGCATTGTATGCTTGATTTCTCATTTGATCTTCTCCCTCTGCCTCTTTGAGGCTGAAAATTCTGATGTTGATTTTGTTGTTGTTGTTGTCTTTGACCTTGGAAATTGTGATTTGGATATTGTTGTCTATTTCCTCCACTGGAATGAGGGTTACTTTGATTGCTCCCTCTTCCTTGGTGACCTCTGCTTCTTCCTCTGCCTCTCCCTTTGCTGAAGGAGAATTGAGTTTTGAAGGCATTGGAGATTGACTCATCTGTGAGATGCAGTCTGGTCTCATGTGTCACCAGAGAACCAATTAGTTCATCTGTTGAAAATCTTGACAGATCCTTGGATTCAAGGATTGCTGTTACAACCATTTCAAATTTCTTGGGTAAACTTTTGAGGATTTTCTCAACAATTCGTTGATCAGTGATGGCTTCGCCAGTCAATCTGATCTGGTTCACGATTCCCATGACTCTGGTCATGAACTGATCCACATTTTCGGACTCTGTCATCCTTAGAGTCTCGAATTGCGTCCTCAAGGTCTGCAGTTTAACTGTTTTGACCCTGTCATTTCCTTGATAGGAAGATTTAAGAATATCCCGGGCCTGTTTTGAAATACCAGTGCCTGTAATTTTCGAAAAAATCGAGTCATCCACAGAATTTTGAATCCAAAATTTCGCTTTATTTTCTTTGGTCCTCAGTGTTGCCTGAGCAATTCGCTGTGGATTTGTCATGGCAGACATGGATGCGGGATCTGGCTCCACATATCCAAGATCCACTGGTTCCCAACACTCTTGTGCTTGCAAGAACGACCTCATTCGAAGAGACCAAAACTCGTAATTCTTTCCCAGAAGAATCGGACCCTGAGTTGGTCCTAAATTGCTAGACGATGCCATAAAAAAAAATTGCAGAAAAAAAATAGAGGGAAATTTCGTATTTACCTCCGATCGCCGATTTGTCGATTTGTCGATGGCTGAAGGGAGCTTATCGGGCTTGAATTGGCCCTTAGTCTCCTTGCAATGTGACCACACGCCTTACTGTTAAAGCACTATGGGCTTTTCCCGTTGTTTGCCTTTCAATTTGCCGAAACGCGAAATTTGCCTTTGGACTATTTAACGGTCCAGATCTTCCTGTGATCTGACGGTCCAGATCTTATTGAGATATCGCGAATCGGTATTTCGCGATTTCTGATGACAAGCTCTTTTGACTCCTCGATTCCCTGATCTCCAATTTGTCGATGGCGCTTTCCTTTCTGGACTTTCCCAATTGCTTTGATCTCCGCCACATGTCCTTCTATAATGGACGGTCCTGATCCCTTCTCGCGATATCGAGACTTCAAATGCACCGGACGTCTCACCGTTAGGATCCGCGATTTTCCGAATCCCGTAATGCCGATGGACTTGATTCCTACCACACGTCCCAACAGATGGACAACTCAAATCTGCGTCGGGGATTTCACTGTGGAGATTCTTGATCCCTCGTTTTTGACGAGATGACGTCAGCTGGGCCCCACGACGGAGTTTACCTCCTGTCAGGATTTCGGACTTCGGAGTTCTGAAATGCTCGTGCTTCTTATCCTTAGGATTCGCGATTTTCTGAATCCCGATGTGCCGATGGACTTTTCACGAGCCCTCGGATTTACGCCACGTGTCCCCGAAAGATGGACGGTCTGCGTTGTTTTGCGAGTTCGCGACTTGCGACTCCAAATTTCTCTAACAACTTGAAACCGCGATTGTCGAAACGTCGACGGTTTCTTCGATGTCTGCCACATGTCCGAACAAATGGACGGCTGAGATCTTATAGCTATTTCGTAAATCGTGATTTCACGAGTTTCAAACTCGTGTTGCGACGGTCTTTCAAAACCACGAATACCGATATGTCGATTTGACGACACTTGGATCTACTGCCACCTATCCTCTGAGATGGACGGCTGTGATCTTATCGCAATATCATGAATCGTGATTTCGCGAGTTTTGCCGTGGAGTGTCTTTTGTCAACGAGACCTCCGATATCCCGAACTCTGAAATGTCGATGGAGTGATGGCCTGGATCTGCTGCCACCTGTCCTCTGAGATGGACGACTCACAGGTCCTCTCGAGATTTCGCGATATCACGTATCAGAGTTTTTGGAAAGTAGTCTCCTTTGCTCGTCCAACTCCTGATTCCCAATTTTGCAATGAGATAAGATCGACGGCTCACGATCTTTCTCGATCCAACGGTCCAGAATGGAGTCGATATTTCACAAGTCGAAATTTCTCCTTGGCGCTCCAGAGGACTAAACCTCGTGCACCTTCTCGCTGATCCAACGACTGTCGGTCCTCTGCGTAAGATCTAACGGCTGAAATTCTTTTGTCTTTTCCGCTCTCTCTTCGTCCCTTTTGAACTGACTTTCCGCTTTGGATCCGTTCGCAGGACGAATCTTACGGCCTCAATGGCTGTTCTTTGCACAGTAGACGCGATCTTTGTTGAATTTGAGGGAATTTTCTCCCGTGGAAGAAAAAATTTGTGAATCTTTCAAAGATTTGAAAGAATTTCACGAGTTCTTCGTTCTGTGCTACAATCTTTGACAGATTTGAGCGATTTCCTGTAAATCTTTAAACGATTCTGCCTTCTGCATGAATCTTTAACGAATTTGAGCGAATTCTTCGAGTTCTTCAAACGTTCTTCTGTTCTGCAGCTCTTCTTCGTCAATCTTTGACGATTCTTGAAAAGATTACAATAATCTTTAATGTTTCTTCTTCTGCGTTCTCTTCTTGCTCGTTCTTTCGAGCGTTGTACGCTCTGCTTCCTCACGTGAGCTTCTTGCGGCGATCTTTAGAGAGTATGGCGAACAACTCTCCAGGCCTTGTGAAAATTCTGTGTCGCGTGCTCTCAAGATCCGTGAAGCTCTGCACTGTGAGGATCGAGTTGCTCTCCGGACTGTGTGAAGAGGCTTACAACTGAAGCTCTGATACCATGATAAATTGTGAAGCAAAGAGAAATGCAGAGAGAAAAGAATATTACAGTGTATTGGAATGTATGAAGAAGAGATTACAATGCAATGGGAAATAGCTAAGCTAAATAGGCTCAAGCAAGACAAAAATAAAAAGTACAGCTGTCCAGTGCAGTTGGCAGTGTACAGTCAAACTATTGAGGTTACATAATATTTAACATACGTAGCATTAAATCTTTGGAACATCGACTACACCATGTCACCAGCGTTGAATCTCTTGAAGATCAACTACACCAATTTGCGTTCAATTCCCCTCTCTCCACGTCGAATAATTTCTTTTACTTCGCAAAGCACGGCGGTGGGGTTCATCACCAAAAAGAATGGATGACCGGAATCCAAAACGTTGGCCCTCTCTCCGACTCCGTTATTAAATGAGTTGTTTCCACACAGATTCTTCCATATATGTCGTAGAATGAGACACGATGTCTGTTATGCCACATATACAGTTTGCATCGGATATATCGAATCCTTGTACTTTAGATTTGAAATTGGTATTCACCTAAATTATATTGGTATCGATTACCCAAATGGTAATATTTCGTTGCTGGAGAAGAACAGCATTGATTGATTAATGTTCAATGTTTGTACAGTATGGACAGGCAGTCAGGTAAGCAGGCTAAGTACTGGATGAAGAAATTGATGCAGTTAATGGCCACATATACAGAATAGCAGTCTGCAGGAGTACTTTTCTCGTGCCCATCTTCCATTACCTCCTATTGCCTCCTATGCCTCAAGCCTGAACGCTGACAAGTACATGCTCAACACAAATAGCTGTACTGTGCTAATATGTCTCAGCTTTCAACGCCCAACTCAGAATCCTTTGTTTTTCTTAGGAAAACCCTCTGCCCGATTTGCTTCCCATTTTTGTTAAACAACGACGGCTTATACGGTGGGTTCAATGGCACGCAGGCCATTCAAACTCTTAATACGTACAGTATAGCCGTCCGTCACAGAAACTAGACGAAATGTGCCTCCCTTCTTTCCCTCTCACCCGATGAATATGTATATATGCATTGAACACAAGTGTAGTTATCAGACAAGCCTACCGTTCTGGTTTACAGTTGCTTTACAACCAGCCCGAGTAAAGTAGGGTAGAGAGTTGCACTGATTTTTTAATCTCCATAAAGTTTATGCAAAATCCCAAAGCACTTTATTAGGGAACAATGCTCAATGTACAACTGTAGTTTGTGATTGTACATACAGCTTCAAAACTCTTACTATATCATATTATTATGATATATTTTATTTTAAATTAATTTTACCATTATAAGATATTCATAGATTTAAATGAATCTAAGTAAGTAATTCATAGACTTGAAAATTAAATGAATCTAAATGGATAGATATCTATAATGATGAACTTTATCTCTACAAATAATTCATAGATCTGATATTTAAATGAATCTAATGAATCTAAATGGATAGATATCTATAATGATGAACTTTATCTCTATACAGAATTCATAGATCTGAGATTTAAATGAATCTAATAGGAGATAAATGGATAGATATGGATAGCCCGAATAATGATTGTTTAATAATCGGAAGACGATGTTGAAAATCATAACGGTCACGGGATTGAATCCTGGCTTATTCCAGAGAGTGGATCTGGAGCTATCATGTGAACATTGACGTTTCAGATATAATCCGTTTTCCCAAGTAATCTTTCAATATGCAGGAATAGGATCCCGTCAGTCCTTACATTAGTACAGCGGTAGTTCCCAAGTCCTAGGGTTTTAGAGCAGAATATGCTATTAGGATTTAGTAGGGTTTTAAACCATCTGGATCTGCTAGGCAAAATTCAGGTACAAACGAAGCGTGTGCAATATTTGGACAGGAAGCTTCAGAGAAAACAACAACTCGGGAAACGTGGAGAACACTGAATCGTATATGAATGGTTGGGCACTGCACTGTACTGCACTACTATGCGCTGATTGGTATTGGGCATTCGGCATTTTTATTCATAAATCCATCCATATACATATTCTGAGTTATAAATGCAAACGGGAATGCATTTAAAAAAAAGATGGGCAATGGCTATGATGGCAATGGGGGCGTGTAGTCGTTGTTAATTTGCAATCTCCAATACTCCCAGAATTCCACGCCACTGCTTTTGATCCGTGTAAAGTCACCCTTAAGGAACTGAAGGGACATACAGACAGGCCATGCCTGACTCAATTTCCCTCAAATTCTTTGACACTCTGTTGAGGTCTGGAATCCATCAGTCAACGTTTTATGTGAATGTACTCTTCTTCACCAGCATCCCAGCATATCTCTCTCTCAGTCTCAGTCTCTGTCTCAGCCTTGCTGCTTCTGCTACCTTGGTCACTAAGTAAATTTGTCCAAAATCACCTTTTGTCTGTGTCAACTCATCTGTTGCTTTCCTGTCCACATTACATCTGCTCTTCCATTACTTGTTTGGCATGTCATGTCTTTTTATTTTTCGTTTTTTTTAAGGACTCTGGTGACCTCATCCTGTTGACTTGAACAAACTGCAACAAATAAATTTCCATATCCCAAAACATTCATTATTCATTTCTACTCATTCCCACAATGTCTGCTTCTTCTGATACATATTCTACCTACAAGCGTCTCAGGCCTCTCATTCCAAAGCCTGCTGCACCAGGAAGCCTCGTGGATCTCCACCAACCTACTTACTCTTCTATTGCTGCAGCTGCGGATTTACTTGGAGATCAACTCAATCCTGATCGGAATGCAAAAATGGACAGACAAAACATCTCATACGACTTTAAACATATTCAAAACCACAACAAACTCCTTCGTGCTGCTGGTAAGGTTATTTATGTCTTTGCCCCATCTAAATTTGTATAAAACATTTCTGCAATTTAACTCCTAGTTTGCTGTGTCTGCTTAATCTTAGTATATTGTCCATATTCATGTTTTGAAATTCTGTATCACACTGATATTAATTGATATCATGCCTCGCTGACCTTTCTATGAAATGAATTTCCTTGCAAGCTAAAAACTTGATGGCTTTAGGCTCTTTTCTGTATAAAAAACGTAGAGATGCCCGTCCTCAGTTTAGAAGAGAGGATAGGAGAGAGCCTGGAGATGATCCGAGCTTTTAAAATGATAGAAATTGTTTCAAGATGTTGTTTATTATTCACATAAGCCTTTGTAAAATATATTATTTTGATTTCCTAAAATGTTAAGATTATGATAACATCAATCGTTAAAGACAATTTAAGTACTGTTAATATATGTTTTAAGTTTTTAAAATAAATTAGAGAATATAGGAGTAAGATGATTTCTCAATTAGCTGTTCAAATTTGTGTAAATTTTTTTATTTTAAGTACTAAAAATTGTTTCAGAATGTTAGATATAATATCTTATTTTTTATAAATATTCAAAATCTATTTTTCAAAAGAGAACGAAGAAACCAAATAAATGCAGACTGATCTTATAGCAAATCAACCGATATATTATAAAAAAAATAAAAAACGGTATATTGAATGTATATAAACACATAATTTGTTTAGTTAAAAAGAAGAAGAAACCAAATAAACACATTTATTATATTATAAATATAATATAATTATTTTAGGGTAAGAGTTCAGTCAAATATCAAATCTGTGGATGAGATTTTCATATTTGTTAAATAAAGAATCTCGCTCACATATTTTTTTTTTAATTTAAATGTTTAGTCATATTCTTAATCAGTAAATATCATTATAAGAAATCTATAATATTTTATTTATATATAGAAAACATATAAAATTATCTCTAAACAGTCAATAAATAATCAATAATGGAACACTGTTTGATCTAGAGAGAGGGCATGAATATATGTATAAAATACAGTTTTTGCTTCTCGGGTAATAACAGGCATAGGGAATTGCGGCGCATCATCTCAAACAGTGACCTCGAGATGGAATCCGACAGCAGATCAGCTTAGAATACTGGAAGATCTGTACAAAAGAGGTATCCGGACTCCCAGTGCCGAGCAGATCCAGTATATCACCGCACAGCTCCGCTGCTACGGAAAAATAGAAGGGAAGAATGTGTTCTATTGGTTCCAAAACCATAAAGCTCGCGAGAGGCAGAAAAGACGCCGCAGATTAATGGAGATGTCGGCTGCAGGCCTGCTACCATTAAGGATAGATATCCCCCAGCCCTGGGAAAAGTTCTCAAAACAACAGTACTCCGGCGCAAACGGTATAATATACTCTAATGATGCTTTTGCGAATGTATGTATGTATGGCATTCTGACATTTACAATACTCATCTCACGAGTTTATGCATCTTAATAAATGCTTGCAGTAGCCAGATGGTCTGAAACGAACATGAAGATGAAGATGACGAGATTGCCACCTCGACCGAGGAACACTTTCACAAATGAGGTATATTTATATGTTATATTGTAGACTGGAATTGCCCTAAATTCTGTGAGAAATTGTTGAGTAAATTTAAGTGATTATTTCTGTAAAATCTTAATACTTGAAAGAATTTTTCAACATGCTGAATCCATTTTTACATTCAAAAATAAATTCTAAACAGCAAAAAACAATGATTCATATAAATTTATATCAAAGAATTTTACCAAAAAAACCATTTTGTAAAACAGCTAACCAACTTCTTATAATACTAGTTATAAGAAAGCAAACCTTATTAACTTGAAACAGACATGGTACTCAGAGAAATCAAGCCTTAATGGAGTTGAAACAGTATCAAGTTGCGCCCTTTTCTTAGCTTATATATATACTAAATTGTTTCATCACTTCTTTATATATGTATTGCATGATTTTATATATAAACGTTCTCTAAAGATAATTTGCTATGGTGAATATTGGCAGGAACCAGCTCATGCGAATGATTTTCTAAGGCTAGCAACTCCATCTCCTCACGAACATGAAGAATGCACAACAGTGCAAGTTAACTACGTGCGCTCAATAAGCGAACATAAGCGTTGTAACTCTGGAAGAAGAGGGGTATGTAACCCTAACCCTATAGACCAGCATGAGCACTCCAACAGAGAAAATTACGTTATTGAAAAGGCATATAATATCGGAGCACAGAAATCTCAATCTATGCAATGGACCCTGGGAACAGTGGCCAAAGATGAAGTAGCTGATAGCCCTGAAACGAACAATACAGTGTTTATCGATGAAGAACAAGGGGAATTAAGATTTCTTCATCGACATCAGGCTTGGCCTGAACCGAGAACATCAAAACCAAACGAGCCTATAACACTTGAATTATTTCCTTTGTACAGTGAGTCGACCACAGATTATAATTCAACACAGTGCGACAATACTCTTTCAATGTCATCTGAAGCTGAGGGTGGTTATAACCTTCTCTTTGATTTGAAATCCAAATGTGATGGTATGAAGATCGGTGAAGATCGATCAGATCAGGAGGAGGAGAGATTCACCCACTACAGTGCATATTTTCATGAGTTCCTTCCTCTGCATAATAACACTATTGCATGAAGCTATACAACATTATGTAACGTCCCAATTATCAACGATCCATCTTTTGACCTTCTTGAATGTAATGAGAATAGTCTACTGCCATCGAGCTGAGTTTTTCTAAAAAATACCGAAGCTTAGCTGAGTCTCTAAAAAAATATTGAAGCTTTTTATGTCGATTGAGCTCTGATATCTCTTTTGAAGATTTTTGTAGAATTGCATTCAATAAATCTAAATACATATGCTGAATCTCTTACATAGATGATCATTTGAAATTAAATCCATAGCTACACAGCCAAATGTAAAAAAAATAATTGAAGTGATTTTTTTATTAATTAATAATTAAAATGAAAGTAGATCCATTTTATCTTCTGATTTATCATGGGGGATTAAATATTTTGATAAAAAACATTTCCTCAATTTTTTTAATATAAAAAATGTTTTTCCCTTTTCTTATATATCCATTTACACTCATTCTTTATATATGTGTATGTATGTGTGTGTTACGTGTCAACCTCATGTTGAGTATAGAAGAAATTACACATTTCTCTCATATTGAGAAGCATACCATTGAAATGTTCTAACCATAAGAATTTTTTAATTTTTTAAATGTCACATGTCAATTTCATGTTGATCACGGAAGGAATTACACATCTTCCTCATACTAGATTGTAAAGATATCATGCACTTAGGGAGGATAATATGAGATAAGTAAGGAAGTACCCAAAGGAATAATGTATGTAATATGACCATAATAATGGAATAGGCTTCCTATATAATTAAAAGGAAATAATTTAATAATAATGGGTAGTTGGCATAAAACTCTCTAGATACATATGAGAAAGTATAAATACATATGAGAATCATTATATTAGATGTATTGGATTATATTGTAGTAAGCATAGCTTGTGGAGTGATTCCTTCCATAAAGAGTATTTGATAGTGTTACCCTACCTTAAAAATTCTTCTCTCTATATTCTTATGTTATTTATGGTGAACATTTTAATATCTTGGATGTTTAAAAGAATTTATTTTTGATTTATTCTCTCTTATATACTTGAAGTTTTACTAAAAAAACATCATTTACCTCAATAAAATACATGCAACATAGTTTCACGTACCTCAAAACCCTTAATATAATAAATATTATTACATACTTTCACCCCTTGGTATAATAAATATTATTACATCCGTATAATAAATATTATTACATCCTTTCACAGATTTATCTTTACCTCAAATATTTCAATATAATAAAGTATTATCACATCCTTTCCTAATGAATTTATCTCTCCATATGTGAAAATATTAAGAATGACTCTAATATTTCTAACCTATACTACATTTTATTTGTATTTACACAAAGGAATTATTTTCCCATAAAAATTAAGATTTTAAATTATTTTTATTTATAATAAAATAAAATTGTAAATCTAAAATAATATAGTTTTATTTTAATTGGATAATTTGTTATATACAACATTTGCAAGTGAATTCATATATCTTTATCATCAAAGAGGGAGAGCAAGATTGGTTTTTATTTTATGGTGATGGAGCAGAACTCTAAGGAGGTTTAGCTCATTGATTACTTGGCATACTTGCTAGAAGGGGTCTAGATATTCATAACACCGTGGAATTAGCTCAAAATATTATGGACCTTGAAGTAAAGGAGTGTCGAGGGTTGTGGGAGAAGACTTTTGAAAATTACAAGAAAGGGGTTGAAGGTAGCATTATAAGGGATGGAGATAGGTCTCACAAAGGCATTAGTTGCAATGATATGAAGTACAGATCCCTAAAAAAAGGATTAAAGGATGATGTTTGGGGAATCATTTTTTAGGAGTGCAGGGTCAATGAGCGAGTTAATGCCTTTGAGAAGCAAACCCTTATGAGGACAAATGATATTTTTGAGTTGATCCAAGGATATGCACAATTTTCATAGGATAACAGTATTTGGTCAAAGGAAAAAACCCTAGTAGATGAATGCAAGGGATTGGGGTTTATAGGTCATAATATGGACTTTGAATATTTGTGTGGTTATGAGTAGAAGTAAGAAGGGAGAGGTGGAGTATCAAAAACAAACAAAAAGAGGAAACCCTAGAAGTTGGTGGAAAAGAGAAGGGAGTGAGTGAAGATGGTTGTTGGAGAGGATGTTTATTTAAGGTAAATCTTTGAATTACATGAAAAGGTTCTTATAGGAAGGTTCCATGGGAGACAAATAATGAATACAAATTTGAATGTTCATGGATTGGGGGAACTTGGAGTCTTGTTTTGGGTTATGCTCCCAAATTCCACAAGATATTAAGAGGATGGATAGGTTTCATCTTCCATGTAGAGAAGGATATGGATATGATTCTGGAATCACTATGGTATTGAGGTTCAACATTGTTGGCATTAAAAATGTGCTAAACATGCTTTAACTCATGGACATAATCAATTTCGAAGCAACCAATACGTGTGAAGTTGTTGAGGTTACCATTAGAACTATGGTCAAATGGGTTCCTAAGAAGTATTGTAGACATAATTGAAAGAAGCAATGAATTCGATAGTTCATACAAAAATTAATTGTATAGAATAATGACTCTCATTTTAGTAGAAGTAGACCTAAATGATGGACAACCTTACAACATAGATATGAGGTTGTGGCCTTATATCCATAGTCAAATTTTAGATTACATAAAAATCCCTTTTGGATGCACCAAATGTTGGTGTTATTTATTAGTGAATTGGAAGATGCAGAGTAGAAATAATATAATTTACCTAGATTAGTTACAAAAATGGAAGATTACAATATCAATAAGAAATAAGAGAACTAAAATACCCAAAAATGTTATGATCCAGGTGGATATTGGTGGCCACCCGCCTATTCCACTTGGACCCCCACCATTGTTTCTTTCAGTTTTTCAGTTTCTTTAATTGTAGCACAATTTACTATTTTTGGCAGTTTTTTGGGTCCTAAACTTCCGGAGCCATTTTGAGGCCCTAAACGATGTTTTTTGGTCATCAAACATCTAGCGAATATGAGTCCGTTCTGGACTTCATATTCACTATCAGCATTTGTAGTCCTTAGATAGATCTTTCTAACGATGTATCATGTGCGTCAAACAGAGATAATATGGAAAATTTACAATCCCGGGAAATTGATGTACCAATTTACCCCGACGGGGCCCATATTCTAGTGTTTCATCTCCTAGGGTTAGGTTTTTGGATGTTTAGGGTTTTCCATTGTTTCTCAATAATATATAGGCCTTAGAGCGTCATTGTAACACAAAGTTCAAAGGCCTGTAGCCGCCACATATCTTCTCAAAGATAAGCTACCAACACCCTAGCTAGTTTATTTCCATTATGTCTGTAAACAAATTTTAGTTCTTTGATATTAATGAAATGAAGTGTTATTTCCACCGCATCTTTGTATTTATGGTTATTTGTGTATTATGTTGTGTTCCTGCATAAATTCGAATCATGTTATACCTTTATTGATGAGAGAAATGTTCACTTTCCTCTTTGAGGGGGCAACCTCAAATGAGTAGAGCTCCGATTACAATATACTTCACAAGACATCTCATTAAATTGATTCTACTACTTTATATAGTTCTATCTACCTCCTAGGTACAATCTAGAGAAGGAAATTTCTAGTAAGTGAAACCTTCTAGTAGGAAAGACCTTATAGTAAGCCATTGGGGCTTCACCTTGATGACCAATATCTTATCATGCTCATTACCATGAATACTTGAGTGACCATGGAAGATTTAAAAGGGTCTTATAGAGCACACAAATCAACATATTTGGAAAGGAAATCAATCACAACATTGATGACAATTTTATTGCCATATTTGGGTAAACCCACTATGAAGTCCATGGAAATGTCAATATATATAGTTGGCAGAATGGGTAAATATTTTAGTTCACTTGGAGGTTTCAATTCCCTTGTGTCATTGAAAAAGGTCACATTTTAACACAAAGGTGTGGATGTCCTTCTTCATTCCTTCCCAAAAAAATGAACATTTGATCTTTCCATATGTTTTAGGAAATCCTGAATGACCTAATATTGGAGAGGCATGAAGTTCAAATCACATCGTTGATTTAAATGTTGACTGTGTTCAAATAAAGGCACCCTTTATAGAAAATCTCTTTGATTTTCCAAGTGTATCCATGATATGCATGGGGTTCCATTTGAAGTTATTCTATTAGGTGAGAGATCTTGGGATTTGTTAACCATTCTTTATGGACATCATTCAACCAATCTACTACTATGAAGAAGAGTTAAAAAATGGACTCTTCTTCATACTTTCAAGAGAGATCATTTGCTACCACATTATCCTTTCCCTTCTTATAAATTATATCATAGTCATATCCTAACATTTTGGTGACCCATTTATATTGGTAAGGGGATGAAATCCTTTTCTCTAGGAAGTATTTTAGGTTGCGATGATTTGTTTTAATGATCCGGATAGAGAAGAATGAACTGATTAACAGACTGAATACAATAAGCACAAAGATATGAAGAATAACATAGATATATAGTGAACAATATCTTATATTAAATAAATGAAGTAGATTGAAAATGTAAAACTGCAGAACTGAAACACTTGCTCGAATGGTGGTAGCTATCTCTAAGAAGAGATGTGGTTGCTACGCACATCCATCTGAGCAGAATGACTACAATGAGGCTCTAGAGGCATTTTTGATATTACTCATGAATACCAAAACCCTAGACATCCAAAAACCTAACCCTAGGAGGTGAAACAACAAAAGTCACGTGGGCCCTTATGGGTAAGTTGGTACCTCAACTTTCCAGGTCGTAACTTTTGCATACAACCTATGTTTTAGGCGCGTGATAGCTCGTTGGAAAGGTCTTTCAGAGAACTACACATTACATCATCAAACTTTGACTCCGTCTACAGTTTGACTATGGCGAGCCAAAGAAACACTATTTAGGGCTCCCAAATGGACCTGAAAGTACAACAAGATGTGATGACATGAAAACATAAAAAATAAGCTAGTTGGATTAGGTGAGAGGCCACCAGTATCCACCTGGAAGATGTGTAGGGATTCAGACAACCCCAGAAGTGTAGAACCCATAATTACAAACAAGTACAAAAGAACATGTTGAACAAAAAATGGACAAGAGTAGCCAGTTGGAATAGGTGGGTGGCCACCAATATCCACCTGGATCAATCCTCTCCCCTTAGGAAGAAATGGTCTCCATTGCATTGAGCTCCCCCATCAGGTGAGGAAAATTTTGCTGGATTTGGCCCTGGGTGAGCCACTTGCCTTGGTGTAGGAGCTGCCCTACCTTGACAACCTGTTAAAGTTGGATCCTCTGTTGACGAGTGCCCTTGACATGTGTGTACACTATCTTATCAGTGGATGCTTGTTCCATGTAGTCATGGTTGAGATCTATTGGTTTCAACTATTCTGTGATCTCTGAGGTGTCCAATAATGGTGGAAAATATGGCCGAAGGAGGTCCACATTGAACACTGGGTACAGGCCAAGGAAGATGAAGTGTTGAGCTCAAAATAATTGATACCCATAGCCTTGGTGATAGTGTAAGGCCCATAGTGAAGTGGGAGAAGCTTCTGATGGGGCCCCGTGAGACGCTCCTTCTGTAAATGTAACCAGACTTTGTCGCCAATCTGAAACTGGTGTGGTACCCTATGTTGATCATGGCGTTGCTTGTACTTAGCATTGGATTTCTGCAAAATCTCATGGAACTATTAGCGGATGTGTTGAATCCACTCAATGAATATGGTGGCTTTGTCAGTCTCAGACTGAACATGGGAAGAGTTTTTCTGTGTGGTGGCAAGAGGTAGTGCAACATCAATATGACCCAAGGGTTGGAACCCCAACCCTACCTGAAATGGGCTATGGTTGTTGGACCTATGGAAAAATTTGTTTTAACTATTCTGAACATAGGAAAGACTCTCATCCCATGTGTGTGGATGCTTAGATTTGTACATGCAAAGGATGTGCACAATCATCTGATTGACGACCTCTTCTTGGTCGTCTATTTGGGGGTGGAAATAAGTCGATTTGGTGAGCTTGGTGTCCAACAATGACTAGATACTCGACCAAAATTTGTTGAGGAAGTTGTTGTCCCGGTTGGAGATGATGGTCTGTGGTATCCCAAAATGGACCCACACTTGTTTGAAGCATAGCTTGGAAGTATCTGCCATTGTGATATTCTTCTTGTAGGCTATGAGGATGGCCATCTTCGAAAACTCATGAACGACCACAAATACATAATCATTTCCTTGCTTGGTGGACGAAAGGATAGACATGTAATCCATTGAGATGGATTCCCAAGGCTTCTCGGAAGTAGGAAGAGGGGTGTATAAACCTTTCTTCTTGATGGTTGGCTTGGCAATGGAACATGAAGTGCAAGATCTGATATACTTTCTGACATCCTATAAAAGTTTTGACCAATAAAAATGTTTCTGAAGAACGAGCACATTTTTCTCCACGCCAAAATGTTCCGCCATCTGACTGTAGTGGGATTCCTAGATCAGATTTGCACGCTCGCTTGTAGGAACACAAATATGGCCCAAATGGCATAATAGTTTGTCCTGAATGTGAAAATCAATGACATTCGCGCATGTACCCAAGAGCTGATAGGTGGTGGTGAAGTTTGGATCTTGTTGATAAAGTTGGGGCCACTCAGATGCTTCATGTCCATAGGAATGGAGCACAGTGGTGAGTGCAGCCACAGGAGGTCGACTGAGGCAGTCAACGACACGATTTGAGATCCCTGTCTTATACTTGATGTTGAGATGGAAATGATGCAGGTAGGTGGACCACTTATGATGGCGGTGATTCTGTAATTTCCCCTATGTTTGTATGAACTACAGAGGCTTGTGATCAGTGTGGATGATCATCTCCTTCCCCAAAATGTAATGTTTCCATTGACAACATGCTTGTACAATGGAATACATTTCCTTGTCATAGGTGGGGTATTTTCGGATAGTATATGAGAGTGTCTCACTATGGTATGCCACTGGATGGCCGTGTTGAGTGGAAGTGCACCTATAACATAGTCAGATGCATCAGTATTAATATCGAACGGTTGTTGTCGATCGGGAAATGAGAGTACTGGAGCTGAGCACAAGCGATGCTTTAGATTATCGAATGTCCGTTGTTGTTCCATCCCCCACATGAACTTTTCCCTGCCAACTCCCTTGGTCACCTGGATGAGGGCCCATGCAATATGGGATAATCCCAACATGAACCATCGATAGAAGTTGGCAAGTCCGAAGAAGCTCTGAAGCTCGGTTAGTGTGGTCGGGGCTGGCCAATAAAATATGACTCGGATCTTACCTAGATCAAAATGTACCTCATCCTCATCAACAATGTAGCTCAAGTATTGGACCATATTCATGCCAAAAGAGAATTTTTCCAAGTTGGCATATAGCGTCTACTGCCATAGATTTCTCAAAACCTGTTGAATATGCTGCATGTGCTCCTCCCAAGTTCTGTTGAAGATGAAGATGTCATCCAAATATACCACTACAAAGGAGTTGGTGAAGGGTCTCAATACATCATCCATTAACCTCATGAAAGTGTTTGGTGCATTTGTTAAGCCAAAGGGCATGACCAACCATTTAAAGAGACCTTCTTTAGATTTGAAGGTTGTCTTCCATCCATCGGTTGGTTCGATGGGAACCTGGTGGTAGCCAAACTTTAGGTTAATCTTTCTAAAGAACTTTTCCCCCTTGAGTTGGTCAAGAAGGTCATCAATATCGAGAATTAGGTACTGGTTCCTGACTGTGATTTTGTATAAGGCTCTGTAATCAATGAAAATTCACAAAGTCCTATCCTTCTTATGCACTCGTACAATCAGGATTCCACAAGGGGAGGAGTTGGGTCTAATGTGCCATTTTTGAATAATCTCTTGGATTTGATGCCTGATTTCATCATTTTCCATCAGAGAGCGACGATAGACTAGTACATTAGGTAGAGGTGCACTGAGGGTCATATGAATTGGATGCTTGACTTGGTAGTGCGTCGATACCCCGGTGGGTGAGGAGAAGATGTCTCTCTATTCTTCCATGATCTTGTCCACTTACTTCTGTTGCAAAGAGAGGCTCTGTGTAGAGGCCACAAATGTGTCGAAGACCTTTTTCTTACTGTGAGAATGGATCACAAAGAAGATGAACTTCCTATTTTGTGAAATGGCCTAACTACATTTCTTAGCAGAGATTAAAGAAATAGTGATAGACAGTGCTACCTCTGGTATACTGTACAATTGTCTACCCATAGTAATAATAACATTGCGGTGTCTAAACTCATACAAAACATGATGCTTCCACAAATATGGTTGTCCTAAAAGAACATCACAAACTTCAAGGGGAGAAATATCACACAATACCTCATATTTGAAAGTCTTGATGTTGTAAGGTAGACAACACTGTTGGTTGACATAAAGATCTCTTCCTTGGAAAAGCTAGTCGATGGTGTAGGGTTGCGGGTGTGGTTGTTGAAATATTGTAACTGCAAAGAGCATTCTATTTATTATTGATGTATTATTCATTAGATCAATCCCCTTTTGCGGATTGATCATGTCGGGTATTGTAAATGACCAAATCCCCTTTTGCAGATTGGTCAAACCCTAATTGTAATAGGCTAAAAGAGAAGTCGACCCTAGAATATACTAAAAGTGGTTATAACCACCCAAAATGAGAAGTTGGCCCTGCCAGTGAAAAGACATATCAATTCAGTGCCTGCCAGATTGTATAAATAAGAGAGGCTAGCGCCTCATTATTTCACTCACTCACTTGTTCATCAGAGCACAAGTTTGGAGCTACAGTTGGAGAAGAAGGAAGAGAGAGAGAGAGGCACATTCTTGAGAGAGGACTTTCTGTATTGTTTGAGTTATCTCTTGGCATTGTATTGGCTATCTATATTAAGGAAGTTTTTTTGGGGTTTTCTCCCCCATGAGGGTTTCCCGGGATAAATGATGTGTCTCTTGTGATTGTGTATTTATCAGTGATCCTATCTATGCTATGGTTATCTAGTGAATTGAAAAGAAACCCAATAATATCTTAAATGTTAACATGGTATAAGAGCTAAGATGAAGAGAGAATCTTTCACAAGAAGAAGTAAAACGTCACTATTGTCATACATAAAAAATTAGGGCTTTTTATTGAAGAAGATGTTTAGCCTCAAAACCATCTAGAAAAGTGAAACCTAACCCAAGGAATTATTTGGCACATTTAGCGCACCTTTTCAGTGGGAAGATCTCCCAGAAAGTGAAATCCTAGTTTTCACAAAGTACTAGAAGTACCATAAAACCATAAGTACTAGAGTACCAGAAGTACCAGAATCACCAGTCCATAAATCCGTTGGTCAAGTTTGAGGGGGTAAAATTTGGATTTTCATAAATCTGACTACACCAACTTACTCACCTCAGCTCAGTGCATCTATCCCCTAGATCAGATTTCAAAATTTGAAGTTTGAAAAATTAGGGTTTCCTCATAAAACCCTAATTTGCAGTTGCAGTTGCAGTCTCAGAACCAGTTGCAGTACCAATTGCAGTTGCATTACTAGTTGAATTTGTTAGCGTTGCCACCTTTCTTTCCTTTTTAAGTTGATTCTGAGTCACATAGTGATCCATGCACCCAAACAGGTGAGGTCAGGTACATAATACAATGATGTTGAAGACAACAAATCGTCGGTTGGCCCTTGGAAACGGAAAAGGGTGTTAGATTCGAAAACTATATACATGGTACGGGCTTGTCTTTTCCCAAAGGTCGAATCCTGTTAAGAAACCAGCTTCTACGTAGCCCTGTCGAGTCAAATGGTTAAATAAAGTTCATGTCGGAAAGTGCCACAGTTATTATCGGTTTATTATGAAGGCCAAAGGAATGAATAATTGCAGCATTCGTATTATGCCTGCACAGAAAATCATATCACCTGCAATCCACATGCGGGGATTTTCCATGAACAACCTGAGGGTCGAATTGAAACTTCTCTTCACCATAAATTCATTATTGTCCACCAGTTTCTCCTCTCTGGGTCAATTCACTATAAATCTCAGATGCTCGACGTGTTTTCCCAGTCGTAGAACCTAGCCTAAGTTGCTTATCGCAGTTTCCTCTTGCCAATCCAATTGGTTCAAGGTTGTTCCTTGATACATTTTTTCAAAAACTTTGCGTGCAGATACACGTTGGTCGCACCATGGCATTTTCTTAGAGTACAGGAAAGGGTGCGCGGAGCAACATAACTGCAAGGTCTGAACCTCTGAGAGATTGGAATTCTTTCACTCTTGCGGCAACCATTCTCGGAAACATAGAAGGATCCATTTTTTCACCTACAGAAGAGACCACTTTAAGACGTGAAATGACCGCAACAAAGAAATTCATACAGAAGGGGGAGACAATGGGAGCATTTTCCTCTGGACAACAGTTTCCTCAGAGAAGAGGTAGGCCAAGAAAGAACGAGGAGGTCACGAAGGCTCTAATCCCAGAAGGACCGCGCATTGGACTGGCAGTCGAAAGACTGCTCAGGCACGTCACTCAGCAAGAGTTTCAAGGAAATCAAGCTGGAAATGTAGGATCATAAAAGGGAGGGTGGAAGCCACAGGGACAAATGAGGAAATGCCATCTCAGTATTTGAAGCAGGAAAATCTTTCTATTGTCGATCTTTATCAGGAAAACAGGGAATTAAAACGACAACTAGCGACAAAGACCACAGAGGCATCAATTGCACAGAGTCATAGAGGTAACATAAGGTAGCTGAAAAGGAAACTTAAGGAGGCTCAGAATTTTATTGTCCAGCTACGAGAAGTGCAAAGGCTAGCAGGAGAAGGGCACACAGAGTATCCTGGAGAAGACGGGGCAGTTGAACAAGAATTTTTTGTGGCTCTCGCACTCGCATAAGAAAATAAATCTTAATGGGTGGCCTTCTCCTTCACAACAGTTTTTGAGTGATAGGCGTCTTCTGGAAACATCTCACCATTTTGATAACGGTCACGGGAATCGCACAGTCATTTGCTGCGTGCAACTCCCAGCAAATAGGCGTGTAACGGAAGGCAAAACCAACATTACAGACAACCGGTTTTGGGCAGACACCTGTTCATAAGGATAGATGATCAAGGGAAACAACGACACATTTTTTCCCTACGCCGTATCCTGACCGACGATCTGATCTCATGGAGAAACCTAAAGATGGTTACTAGTAGACATGCATGATTATTTCCTATTTTTGGATGGTACCATGCGAAGAGTTTCTGGCACATGTGGCATGATTTTTCCTAGTCTAGAGTTAGTAGTTAGAATAGAGGGTAGCCCAAGTGACACCCTCATTTATATATTTCATCTTTTCGATGTAACCAGGGTTGGTTGGAAATTTTAAGAAACAAATGCTATTGTAAGAAGTCTGAGTGTTTTTTGACTGAAACTTAATGAAAAGGTCCTGTGTTTTGATGTAAAGAATCTAGTTGTGATAGTTGGATGTATTGTGTTTCTTTCTCTATGTATGTTTTTTCCTGTTATATTTAATTTCGTATCTCATATTGTCTATTTTGGAATGAATTTTTGAACTTGCATATTCGCTGCACTGCGCCCCTTGTTCGTGCCACTTAGACAAAGTGTTTTCTTCTTGAGCTAACTATGAATTCATCCACAGTGGTGCTCTTGAGTTTTCTCCCTCTGTTTTTCTCCCGCCACACTTTATGATTAACATTGAAGGCTATCGCTCGCCTAGCTTTTTCCTCTCGAATCCAGTCACTGAGTCAATTGTTTCGTCTCTTCCTCAGACCGACCCCATAGCTCGATTTTTACTTACCTACGCCAATATAACCCAAAGCATTTCATCACCAGTTTTAAATCTAGCCATAATTCATAAACACATATCCCACGTGGAGACCGCGCCATTTCTGAGAGAGCCCTCTCCAGATCTGAAAGGCTAGTTTCAGGTCTCAAAGTTGGTTGAAAAAGTTACCTTCTTCGTCTGTTCATCATCCAAATAGATTTATGGAGTGATAACATTCTGGCACCGTTGTCGGGGACGAAGTTGAAATTTTTTTCCCTGGGAGAACGACAAACATTGTCATTTGACCCCTGAGGGTAATAGAGGGACAAACACCCATATCATATTAAACCTTTACCCTGGCGAATCCAGTCCAAACAAACCAGTGTTCCCCCAAGTAGGACTATTTAGGAAACCTAGCTCCAAAGTCCTTTTACACCAAAGTGAATCCTGACCCAAACCCCTCTGAGCCCATATACGACCTAGAGAAGATTTTGCGCAAGGCTAGAGAGCAGGCACCAGACCCGTTATATTTTTTGCATAGAAGTCTATCCTTGCCAAAGATGACACACAAAGCATTAACGACCTAGAGTTTGACACCATTTTCGAACAAAATCGGTTTAGGTCTAAATCAAAGACCAGTTTGGATGAGACTGTTTTCGACCTAAAAACTTTCAAGCCCTAGTGACGAATAACACCTCCCAAAATATGAATCCCACTAGGGCTATGGCTGCTAGATTCTCCCCCCTCATCCTGCTAGCCCAGTTACATGACTTACCTCAGAATTATAGCCAAAGAATTAGACTCTATGATGTTGAGGGAAATGTTTCCGCTGAGAAACACCTGAACTAGTTTAATGACTTTGTCGACTTGGAGGAGGTAGATTACGCAGATGCAAATATGAGGATTTTTACGCAAAGCCATTCATGAGATGTAAGAAAGTGGTTCAATTCCCTCCCACCCACTAGCATTCATGACTTCACAACATTCGAAGGATATTTCCTAAATAAATGGGGGGGACAAGAAGAACCCTTTGTAGTTGTTGACGCAATACAATAACATGAAGAAAGCACCGGAGAAAACAGTGCAATAGTTCTCGGCTCATTTTTTGAAAGTGTACAACCCCATACCTACCAAAGTAAAACCCCCTCCTAGTGTTGTGCAGCTTTGGTATGCAGATTTGTTCGACAGTAACTTTGCTCTGTTGCTGAGAGAAAGAAAGTCAGAAAACCTGGATGCCATAATGAATAATGTTGTCGAGGTCGAAGTGAACATGATGGCATCGGGAAAAATCAAATCGAAGTTCAATCAGGGTTACAAAATACCTCAGGGAGACGCACATCCATCGACATCATGGTCCTCAGATGATAGGTTCGATATGATGATGAAAACCATGGAAAAGTTGATGGAACGAATGTCCATGGGAAACAGGCCTACTGCGCGAGAACAAAATGACCCGTAACCGAGAAATCAAAATATCTGGAGGGGTCAGACTCCTCAAATCAAGCAGTGGGACCCAGGTGACTAGCAGACGAGGCCCCCTTTCCAGAAAAACTATGTGGAGGAGGATTTCGACTAGTCTTTTGACGACCAGATGCACTGTTGTGATGATAAAAACCCGTGCGTGTTCTTGAAAAAAAGAGAACATGGTCGATATATGAGCCAAAACAAAGACTTCGCACTAGAAACCGAGGATGGCATGATACTCGAAACAAATGATGCACCATCTTGGGAGACAAAGGAATTTAAGAAAGGTTATCATAATGTTATCATGTAGTTTTAGAAGAAGTATAACCTCCGGAGTAAAGATGCACCTGTCGAGCCGAAACAAACAGACTCCACGAAGGGGATTACAGTGGATGCACCCTCCACAAGTTGATTGATACTAGACAACGCGACCAAGGATGCAGCTGAGAAGATGAATTCGAAGTAGGAAATCCCCCAAAAATCCTCGGAGACAGGCCGAGAGACGAGCGGAAAAGAGGTAGAGAAGGCCTGCCCCCCTTTTAATTTTGAACACGAAATGGAAAAAATCAAAATCTCTGTCCCATTCAATGAGCTGATTAGAAAGGGTGAGTATCGGGAACAAATCATAAAGATGCTGAAAACAGAAGGGCCCCCCGATACTCTAAACGCTCGAGATGACCACCTTGCTATTTGTTTTGGTCCACACGTGGAAGAGATGAGCAATGAGGAAAACGTTCCCCCTTTTTACGTCAGTATAAAGATCCATGATCTTAACTTGCATAATGCCATGCTTGATTCTAGCGCATCACATAACCTCATGCCAAAGGTGGTCATGGATGAGCTAGGACTAGAGGTCACAAGACCATACAAAGACCTTTTCTCTTTCTATTCAAGGAAATTCAAATGTTTGGACCTAATCAAAGACATGGTTGTATCGTTGGCCCAAATTCCCTTCAAGAACATGGTCATGGACATAGTTGTCGCAAACATACCTGCGAAGTTCGACATGCTATTGTGAAGATTGTAGGCCACGAAGCTGAAAGGCACATTGCAGATGGATATGACCTATGCCACTATTCATGTGTTTGGCCATGACAAAAGACTATACAGGGAAGTCCTACTGAAATATATAGTGAGCAGTAAAACACAACTCCACAACCATCCTATATATGTCATCGACACCGAAGTGGGTTCATCTTTTTTCTACAATGATATTAGCTTCGGAGAAGAAGGATCGATGACCAGCACGACAAATGATGATGAGACCGCATAGGAAATCATAGAGCGCACCAACCCAGAAGACTGCGTGGAAGACGGGGTGTGGGACATGAGTTTCGATGCCAAAATTAGCCGAGAGGGAGATGGGGTTGGCATATGGGTAAGCTTCCCTAAGATAAGCATGAAGTTGCGTTCGTACAAGCTCACGTTTGAATTCACTAACAATGTGGCGGAGTATGAAGCGCTAATTTTGGGCCTTCAAGTTTTAAAAGAACTAGGCACACAGAGGATAACATTGCTCGACGACTCTGAGCTGATCATAAATCAGGTGAAGGGCATGTTACAGACCAAGAATCCCAGACTGTGCACTTACAAAAATATGGCTCTAGATCTCCTTAGAGGATTTTCAAAGTATGACCTGACCGCTATCCCCAGGGAACAAAATCAGATCACCGATGCATTGGCCACCTTGGCCTCGGTTTTCAAGATCCCCTCTCTTCCAGACAAAAGATATGAAATTGAGGTCAAGCACAAGCCGACAATACCTGATAACATCAAACACTGGCAGGTGTTTGAGGATGATAAATAGGTGGAAAGGTTCCTCCTCATGAGCAACAAGTTCGCTAACACAAAATTTGATAGGGAATACTACGGCGATGAAGATGACTGCGCAGAAGCGCACAGTGATGATGACCCTTTCCAAAACCATATCACGGGAAGGGATATAACTCAACTAAAAAATAACATCATTCCAAAGGGTTGGTGCCGCTGGAAAAACTTTTTGATGAAAATGATGTGGCTAAGAACCCCAGGATCACCGCAAGCACATAATACGTGGAATATTGCAACATTGGGACTGAGGCGGAGCTGAAGATGGTAAAATTATAAAAAAATCTCAGTCTAGAGATCAAGCAAGATTACATAAAACTCATGAAGGACTTCCCGGATGTTTTTTCGTGGAGCTACGATGATCTGAAAGTGTATGACAGAAAGGTAATCCAACATGCTATCCCTCTCAAGGAAGATCAGAAGCCTTTCAAACAAAAGTTGAGATGGATGAACCCCTTGTTACTGCCACTGATCGAGAAAGAGGTAAAAAATATTTTCGATGCTAAAATCATTGTTTCCTTGAGATTCTCGAAGTGGGTAGCTAACTTAGTACCCATGAGAAAGAAAAGTGGCAAAATTAGACTGTGCGTAGATTTCTTAAATTTGAATAAGGTGTCTCTTAAAGACCACTACCCCCTTCCTAAAATGGACTACATCTTGCAAAAGGTAGTGGGATCTCAAAGGATGTCCATTCTGGACGGTTTCTTAGGGTATAACCAAATCATGGTTCACCCAGACGACAGAGAGAAGACGACTTTCACCACTCTGTGGGGAACATTCATGTACACTAAGATGTCGTTCGACCTGATGAACACTGGTGCCACCTTTCAGAGGACAATGGAAATCACTTTCATTGACGAAAAGGATAAATTCATTGTGATTTACCTTGACGACATCATAGTGTACTCTACCTCCAATAAATAGTAGCTCGAGCACCTGAAGAGAGTTTTTCAAAAGTGAAGAAAGTTTAGCATATCACTGAATCTGAAGAAATCTCATTTCATGGTAGAGGAAGGAAAGATTTTGGGGCACATCATTTCCAAAGAAGGCATTAAAATAGACCCTAGCCAAGTTGAAGGGATTTTGAAGATCGACACCCCGCGCAGTAAAAAGGAGGTACAATCTTTCCTGGGTAAGGTAAATTTTCTAAGAAGGTTTATCCCAAACCTGGCGAAAACCATAAAACATATAACTTGTATGCTCAGGAAAGGAAACAATATTAAGTGAAACCCAGAGGCCAAGAAGTCCTTCGAAGACATCAAAGTGGACCTGACTAAAGCCCCTGTGCTAGCCATCCTAGACTTTATGAAGGATTTTCTCCTTTTTTCATTTTCCTCAGAACACACTATTATCGGAGTACTTTTGCAGAAGGACGAGCAGGAATTCGAGAAACCCATAGCCTACTTCAGCCGAACACTACGCGATGCTCCCCTAAAGTATGACATTATGGAAAAGCAAGCATATGCTTTAGTGAAGGCTCTGAAGGAATTCATGACGTACATATTGCACTCCCACGTCATCACCTACGTGCCCAACAGTTCGGTAAAGGACATCCTTACCCAGCCCGACCTAGAAGGAAGGAGAGGAGAGTGGATAGCCACCATGTTAGAATATGACCTTGAGATCAAGCCGAAAAATATGGCCAAGGGCCAGGGCCTCGTGAAGCTAATGGCGCAGTCGGACTGCGACGCTGTAGGTATGAATTTCATTATCGATCTGTCAGAGGGCCCTCAATAAGGAAAATATGTGTAGGTACCTCAGCGTTTCTTTGATTCGTCATGGTATACAGACATTATATATGTTTTGGAAAATCTCCAAGCCCCTCCAGGCATGAGAAAGACTAAAGAGAGATTCCTCAAACTTAAGGTGGTTAAGTTATGCGTTTTGGATAATTCTCTATATTGGAAAGATCCCAGAGGAATACTATTAAGTTGTTTGCTGGAAGATGAGGCGAAGAAGGCCATACAAGAGTTTCACAAAGGAGACTGCGGAGGGCACCATTATTGGAAGACCACCATGAAAAATATCCTGAGGGAAGGTTATTACTAGCCAATGATTTTCACTGATGTATATAAAGAGGTCTCCAGTTGCCACGAATGTTAAATTTTCGACGGGAGAAGAAAGCTACAACCTATGTCGTTAAAGCCAATCTCAGTCGAGGTGCCTTTCATGTATTGGGGCCTGAATTTCATAGGTGAGATAAACCCACCATCCTCTGTGCAACACAAATGGATCCTCACGGCCACCGATTATTTCACGAAGTGGATTGAGGCGGTCCCCACAAAGAAATCCACCGACACGGTCATCATACAATTCATGGACATAAACATTTTGTCAAGGTTTGGATGTCCTGTGAAGATCATAGTAGATAATGCAGTCGCATTCAAGTCTAAAAGGATGGAGAAGTTCTGTCAGGACTATAATATAACCTTGGGACATTCCACAACATATTACCCACAAGAAAACGGGTTAGAGGAATCCTCGAATAAGAGCCTGACCATAATCATCAAAAGGATCTTACAAGAAAATAAGAGAGCATGGCATAAGAAGATTATCTACGCATTGTGCGTAGATCGGATCACCACCAAAACATCCATATCAATGTCACCTTTTCAGATCGTTTACGACACAGATGAAATTTTCCCTAGTGCATTGGGACTGCCCGTCAGAAACTGTTGCAAGAAAAGGAGACCGAACCAGATGATGCGTAGAGAAGGATAAACCAGTTGATTCACACCCAATAGGTGAGGGAGAAGGCATGTAATCGATCTCAACTCCATCAGGAGAAGATAAATAAATCTTTCAACAAACACTCCAAGTAAGAATATCTTCAGGTGGGAGATCTGGTGCTGATATGGGACACGAGAAATGAAGGAAAAGGGAAACACAGAAAGTTTGATCAGCTTTGGATAAGACAATATAGAGTCGGCACGTGCTATAGAGACAACGCTTATTTCCTGAAAGGGCCAGATGGGGAGTGTCTTGGTTAGGGCCCTGTAAATGACAGGTTCCTCAAACGCTACCTGATGTAATAATTTTCGTTTGAGTCATTGGTCATTGTAAATAGTCACTAAATTTGAGTTGAGTTAGTACGTCAACAAAAAATTGAAGCCCGAAGTGAAGGCCCTAAGTTTATGCTGAAGTCTTAGAAGTTGTATCATTGAGTCTAGTTGTTTTCTTTTCCATATTTCATTTGTGTTACTTAGTATCTAGACATCAAATAAAGCCCAATGGTTAGGCACATGGTCTACAGTTCTTTGCTACCTCACAGGGAGGATAACATCCTCGTTGGAGCCAACTGCTAGCACCACCACCTTTCTTTCATTTTTAAGTCGATTACGAGTCACGTAGTGATCCATGCATCCAAACAGGTGAGGTCAGGTATGTAATACCATGATGTTGAAGTCAACAAATCATTGGTTGGCCCTTAGAAACGGGAAAGGGTGTCAGAGTCAAAAACTATATACGTGGTACAGGCTTGTCTTTTCCGAAAGGTTGAATACCATTAAGAAACCAGCTTCTACGTACCCTTGTCGAGTCAAATGGTTAAATAAAGGTCACGTTAGCAAGTGCCATAGTTATTATCTGTTTATTATGAAGGCCGAAGGAATGAAGAATTGCAAAATTCGTATTATGCCTGCACATAAAATCGTATCACCTGCATTCCACATGCCAAGATTTTCCATGAAAAACCTGAGAATCGACTTGAAACTTCTCATCGCCATAAATTCATTAATGTCCAGCAGTTTCTCCTCACTAGGCTGATTCGCTATAAATCTCAGATGCTTGATGTGTTTTTCCAGTCATAGAACCTGGGATAAGTTGCTTGTCGCAGTTTCCTCTTGCCAATCCAATTGGTTTAGAGATGTTCCTCGATACATTTGTTCAAAAAATCTGCACACAGATTACACCTTGGTCGTGCCATGGTGTTTTATCAGAGTACAGGAAAGGGCACGCGGAGAGGAAGAACTACGAGGTCCGAACCTCAGAGAGATTGGAATTCTTTTGCACCTACGGCAACCATTCTCAAAATCTTATAAGGATCCATTTTTTCACCTACAGAAGAGACCACTTTAAGATGTGAGATGACCAAGACAGCAAAATTCATATAGAAGGGGGAGATGGAGGGAGTGTTTTTCTCCAGACAGTAGCTGCCTCGAAGAAGAGGCAAGCCGAGAAAGAACGAGGAGGCCATGAAGGCTCTAATCCCAGAAGGACCATGTGTTAGATTGGCAACCAAAAGACTCCTCAGACACGTCACTTAGTGAGAGTTTGCCAAGAAATCAAGTTGAAAATGAAGGTTTAGAACAGGGAGGGTGGAATCCATGGGGACAAATGAGGAAACACCATCTCAGCAGCTGAAGCAGACAAGCTGGCTATTGCCAAGCTTTATCAAGAAAACAAGGAATTAAAACGACAACTAGTGACAAAGGCCGCGGAGGCATCAGTTGCACAGAGTCGTAGAGGTAATGTGACATGGCTGAAAAGGGAGCTTAAGAAGGCTCAAAACATTATTGTCCAGTTGCGGGAAGCACAAAGGCTAAAAAGAGAAGGGCACAGAGGGTATCCCGAAGAAGATGGGGCAGTTGAACAAAAAGTCTGTGTGGCTCTTTCCCTCGCACAAGAAAATAAATATTAATGGGTGGCATTGTCCTTCACGATATTTTTTTAGTGATACACGTCTTCTGGAAACATCTCACCATTTTGATAATGTTCATGGGAATTGCACAACTATTTTGTGCACACAACTCCCAACAAATAGGCGTGTAACAGGAGGTGAAACCAACATTGCAAATAAATGGTTTTGGGCAGACACCTATTCGTAAGGATAGTTGATCAAGGGACACCGTGACACATTTTTTCTCTACGTCAGATCCTGACCGACGATCTGATCTCATGGAAAAACCTGAAGACAGTTACTAGTAGACATGCATGATTATTTCCTTTTTTTGGATGGTGCCATGCAAAGAGTTTCGGGTGCATGTGACATGGTTTTTCCTAGTCTAGAGTTAGCAATTAGAATAGAGGGCAGCCCAAGCAGTGCCCTTGTTTATATATTTCATATTTTCGATGTAACCAGGGTTGGTTGGAAATTTTAAGAAACAAATGCTATTGTAATAAGTTTGAGTGTTTTTTGACTGAAACTTAATGCAAAGGTCCTGTGTTTTGATGTAAAGATTCTAGTTGTGATAGTTGGATGTATTGTGTTTCTTTCTCTATGTATGTTTTTTCCTATTATCTTTAATTCCATATCTCATATCATCTATTTTGGAATGAATTTTTGAACCTACAGATTCCGTGCACTGTGTCCCTTGTTCACACCACTTAGACAAAGCGTTTTCTTCTCAAGCTAACTCTGAATTCATCCACAGTGGCGCTCTTGAGTTTTCTCCCTCTGTTTTTCTCCCACCACACTTTATGATTAAAATTGAAGGTTGTCACTCCCCTAGCCTTTTCCTCTCGAATCCAGTCACTGATTCATTTGTTTCGTCTCTTCCTCAGACTGACCCCATAGCCCGAGTTTTACTTACCTGCGCCAATATAACCCGAAGCATTTCATCACCGGTTTTAAATATAGCCATCATTCGTAAATGCATATTCCACGCAGAGACCATGCCATTTCTGAGAAATCCCTCTCCAGATCCGAAAGGCTACTTTTTTTTCTCAAAGTTGGTTGAAAAAGTTACCTTCATCATTTGTTCATCAGCCAAATAGATTTATGGAGTGCTAACATTCTGGCGTCGCTGTCGGGGATGAATTTGAAATTTTTTTCCCCAGGAGAATGACAAATGTTGTCGTTTGACCCCTGAGGGTAACAGAGGGACAAACACCCATATCAGATGAAACCTTTACCCTGGCGACTCCATTCCAAACAAACCAGTGTTCCCCCAAGTAGCACTATTCGGGAAACCTGGATCCAAAGACCTTTTAAAATAGAGCGAATCCTGACCCAAACCCCTCTGAGCCCATATCCAACCCAGAGAAGATTCTGCGTAAGGATGGAGATTAGGTGCCGGACCCATTCTATTTTTTGGACAAAAGTCTGTCCTTGCCCAAAGACGACACCCAGAGCATTGGCGACCTAGAGTTTGACACCATTTTCGAACAAACTCTATTTAGGTCTAAGTCAGAGACCAGTTTGGACGAGACTGTTTTCGACCTAAAAAAACTTCAAGCCCTAGTGACGAATAACACCTCCCAAAATCCAAATCCCCCTAGGGCTATAACTGTTAGATTCACCCCCCTTGTCTTGCCATCCCAGTTACACGTTTTACCTCAAAATTATATCCAAATAATTAGACTCTACGATGTTGAGGGAAATGTTTCCACTGAGAAACACTTGGACTGGTTTAATGACTTTGTTGACTTGGAGGAGGTAGATTACGTGGATGCAAAGATGAGGCTTTTTGCGCAAATCCTTTTGGGAGACATAAGAAAGTGGTTCAAGGCCCTCCCACCCGCTAGTATTCGTGACTTCACAACATTCGAAGGATCTGTCCTAGATAAATGGGAGGACAAGAAGAACCCTTTGTAGTTGTTGACGCAATACAATAACATGAAGAAAGCACCGGAGGAAACAGTGCAAGAGTTCTTGGCTCATTTTATGAAAGTGTACAACTCCATACCTACCAAAGTAAAACCCCCACCCGGTGTTGTGAAACTGTGGTATGCATATTCATTTGACAGTGACTTTGCTCTGTTTCTAAGAGAAAGAAGGTCAGAAAACCTGGATGCCATAATGAGTAACGTTGTCGAGGTCGAAGAGAACATCATGGCGTCATGCAAAATCAAATCGAAATTTAATCAGGGCAATAAAATACCTTAGGGAGACGCACATCTGTCGACGTTGCATTCCTCAGACGATATGTTCGATATGATGATGAAAACCATGGAAACGTTGATGGAACGAATGCCTGTGGGAAATAGGCCCGTTGCGCGAGAAAAAGATGACCCACAACCCATAAATCAAAGTGTTTAGAGGGGTCAGATTCCTCAAATCAAGCAGCGGGACCCAGGTGACCAGCAGACGAGGTCCCCTTTCTATAACAACTAGATAGATGAGGATTTAGACCAGTCTTTCGATGACCACATACACTATTGTGATGTTAAAAACCCACGTGTGTTCTTGACAAAAAGTGAACACGATTGATATATGAGCCAAAATGAAGAATTGTCACTAGAAACCAAGGATGGTATGATACTCGAAATAGATGATGCACCATCTTGGGAGGTCGAGGAATTTGAGAAAGGTTATCAGAATGATATCATGTAGTTTCAGAAGAAGTATAACCTCTGGAGTAAAGATGCACCTGCCAAGCCAAAACAAACAGACTTCACGAAGGGGCCTAGAACGGACGCACCCTCCATAAGTCGATCGAGACTAGACAATGTAGCCAAGGATGCAACTAAGAAGATGAAGTCGAAGTAGGAAATCCACCAAAACGCCCCGAATACAGGCTGAGAGACAAGCGGAAAAGAGATAGAGAAGGCCTTCCCCCCTTTCAATTTTGAACAAAAAATGGAAAAAATCAAAATCTTCGTTCCATTCAATGAGCTGATTAGAAAGGGTGAGTATCGGGAACAAATCATAAAGATGCTGAAAACATGAGGGGCCCCCGATACTCTGAATGTTTGAGATGACCACCCTGCTATTTGTTTTGGTCAGCGCATGGAAGAGACGAGCGATGAGGAAGACATTCCCCCTTTTTATGTCATTCTGAAGATCCATGATCTGAACTTGCATAATGCCATGCTTGATTCTGGAACATCACATAACCTCATGCCAAAGGTGGTCATGGATGAGATGGGACTAGAGGTCACCAGACCATACAAAGACCTTTTCTCTTTCAATTCAAGGAAAGTCAAATGTTTGGACCAGACCGTACAAAGACCTTTTCTCTGTCGATTCAAGGAAAGTCAAATGTTTGGACCTAATCAAAGACATGGTCATATCGTTGGCCCAAATCCCCTTCAAGAACATGGTCATGGACATAGTCATCGCAGACATACCTATGAAGTTCGACATGCTTCTCCCAAGATCATGGGCTGCGAAGCTGAAAGGCACATCATAGATGGATATGACTTATGCCACTATTCTCGTGTTTGGCCATGACAGAAGACTATGCAGGGAAGTCATGTTGAAATATATGGTGAGCAACAAAACACAACCCCACAACCATCCTATATACGTCGTCGACACCGAAGTGGGTTCATCTATTTTCTATAATGATATTAGCTTCGTAGAAGAAGGATCGACGACCACCATGACAGTTGATGATGAGACTATGCAGGAAATCATAGAGTGCGCCGACCCAGATGACCACGCAGAAGATGGGGTGTGGGACATGACTTTCGACGGTACAATCAACCGAGAGGGAGCTGGTGCTGGCATATGGGTATTCCCCCCTAAGACAAGCACGAAGTTACGTTCGTACAAGCTCACATTTGAATGCACTAACAATGTGGTAGAGTATGAAGCGCTATTTTTGGGCCTTCAAGTTTTGAAAGAACTAGGCGTGCAGAGGATAACAGTGCACGAATATTATGAGTTGATCATAAATCAAGTGAAGGGTGTGTATCAGACCAAGCATCCCAGACTGCGCGCTTACATAAATCTGGCTCTAGATCTCCTTGGAAGATTTTCAAAGTATGAACTAACCGCTATCCCCAGGGAACAAAATCAGATCGCCAACACATTGGCCACCTCAGCCTCAGTTTTCAAGATCCCCTCTCTTCCATACAAAAGATATGAAATCGAGGTCAAGCATAGGCCAACAATACCTGATAACATCAAACACTAGCAGGTGTTTGAGGATGATAAACAGGCGGAAATGTTCCTCCTCATAAGCGACGAGTTCGCTAACACAAACTTTGACAGGGAATACTACAACGACGGAGATGAATGTGTAGACGCGCGTAGTGACGATGACCCTTTCCAAAACCAGATCACCGGAAGGGATATAATTCAACTAAAAAATAACATCATTCTGAAGGGTTAGTTCCACTGGAAAATATGTTTGACGAAAATAATGTGGCTAAGAACCCCAAGATCACCGCAAGGGAAGAAGACGTGGAAGACTGCAACATCAAGACCGAGGCATATCTGAAGATGGTAAAATTATCAAAAAATCTCAGTTCGGAGGTCAAGTGGGATTACATAAAACTCATGAAGGACTTCCCGGATGTTTTTACGTGGAGCTACAATGATCTGAAAGTGTACGACACAAAGGTAATCCAACATCTCATCCCTCTCAAGGAATATCAGAAGCCTTTCAAACAAAATTTGAGACGAATGAACCCCTTGTTACTGCCGCTAATCAAGAAAGAGGTAAAAAATATTTTTGACACCAAAATCATTGTTTCCTTGAGATTCTCGAAGTGGGTAGCTAACTTAATACCCGTGAGAAAGAAAAGCGACGAAATGATACTGTGCATAGATTTTCGAAATTTGAATAAGGTGTCTCTTAAAGACCACTACCCCCTTCCTAAAATGGACTACATCTTGCAAAATGTAGTGGGATCTCAAAGGATTTCCATGCTGGATGGTTTCTCAGGGTATAACCAAATCATGGTTCACCCAGACGACAAAGAGAAGACGACTTTCGCCACTCCGCGGGGAACATTCATGTACACTAAGATTTCATTCGGCATGATGAACGTTGGTGCCACCTTTTAGTGGGAGATGAACATCACTTTCATTGAAAAAAAAGATAAATTCATCGTGATTTAACTTGATGACATCAAAATGTACTCTACCTCCGATAAACAACACCTCGAGCACCTGAAGAGAGTTTTTCAAAAGTGAAGAAAGTTTGACATATCACTGAATCCGAAGAAATATCATTTCGTGGTAGAGGAAGGCAAGATTTTGTGGCACATCATTTCCAAAGAAGTCATTAAAATAGAACCCAGCCGGGTTGAAGGGATTTTGATGATAGGCACCCCGCGCAGTAAAAAGGAGGCACAATCTTTCCTGGGTAAGGTAAATTTTCTTAGAAGGTTTATCCCAAACCTGGTGGAAACCATAAAACATATAACTTGTATGCTCAATAAAGGAAATGAGATTAAGTGGAACCTAGAGGCCAATAATTCCTTCGAATACATCAAAATGGCCCTGATTAAAGCCCCTATGCTATCCATCCTGGACTTTACTAAGGATTTTCTCATTTTTTCATTCGCCTCAGAACACACTATTGTCAGAGTACTTTTGCAGAAGAATGAGTTGGATTTCGAGAAACCCATATCCTACTTCAGATGAACACTGCGCGATGCTCCCCTAAAGCATGAAATTATGGAAAAGCAGGCGTACACTTTAGTGAAGGCTCTGAAGGAATTTAGGATGTACATATTGCACTCCCACATCATCGCTTGCATGCCCAACAGTTCAATAAAGGACATCCTTACCCAGCCCGACCCAGAAGGAAGGAGAGGAAAGTGGATAGCTACCATATTAGAATATGACCTTGAGATCAAGCTGACAAAGATGGTCAAGGTCCAAGGCCTCACAAAGCTAATGGCGCAGTCAGACTACGACGTTGTAGGAATGAATTTCAATGTCGATCTATTAGAGGGCCCTCAAGAAGGAAAATATGCGTAGGTACCTCAATGTTTCGTTGATTCGGCATGGTATATAGACATCATATACGTTTTGGAAAATATATAGGCCCTCCAGGAAGGAACAATACTAAAGAGATATTCCTCAAGCTTAAGACAGTTAAGTTCTGCATTTTGGATAATTCGCTATATTGAAAAGATCTCGGAGCAATATTGTTAAGTTGTTTGCTGGAAGACGAGGTGAAGCGGGCCATACAAGAGTTTCACAAATGATATTGTGGAGAGAACCATTATTGGAAGACCACCGCACATAAGATCTTGAGGGCAGGTTATTACCGACCGACGATTTTTGCTGACGTATATAAAGAGGTCTCCAATTTCCACGAATGCCAATTTTTTTACGGGAGAAGAAAGATACAACATCTGTCGTTAAATCCAATCTCAGTCAAGGTGCCTTTCATGCAGTGGGTCTTGGATTTCATAGGTGAGATAAACCTGTCATCCTCCGCCCAACACAAATGGATCCTCACGACCACTGATTATTTCTCGAAGTGGATTGAGGCGGTCCCCACAAAGCAAGCCACCGACGCGTTCATCATACAGTTCCTGGAGACAAACATTTTGTCAAGGTTTGGATGAAGGTTTGGACAAACATTATCTGTTATTTTGTCCTGTGAATATCATAACAGATAATGCGGTCTCATTCAAGTCTAAAAGGATGGAGAAGTTTTGTCAGGACTGTTGTTCCTGACTCTGTACTTAAGGCTCAAAAGTACAGTGTCAAGGCATCCGAAAGTGGTTGGGATAAGGAGAAGGGAAAATGTCAACCTTCGGAGGAAAAGTCTAAGGGAGGTTTCTTCGTTGAGGTTGTCTGGCTTCGAACTGCTCCTGGATATTTATGTCACGTTCAATGGCTGCCCATGATTTTTCAAGCTCGTCTCGGTTAGTGGTTGTTTTAAGGATAGTGTTGAAGAGGTTTAAGGCGATGTGCGTTTGGTTCAATAATCCCGGTTCAACGTTAGGTTGAGTTGGTGTAGGAACTATCATGGGGGAACAATACAGGTAAGAGAATTGTTAAGAAAGGTTTGAGTGTTGTCTCAGTTAAGTTTTATAAAAGAGTATTCACGGTTGCAGTATTAATGATGTATGCAAATCTAAGGCTCGTTCCCGTAACTATATTATATTTTAATAAAAGGGGCGAGATGGGGGAAAAACATTAAGCCGTTTACAATGTCAGGTTCCTACCGGGGGAAAATCTTACGAAGTAAACGGAAGAAGAAAATATTTAAGAAAATAACTGAAGTAGCAAAAAATGCATGTAGAATTATGAAACTGTAAATTGGTCTTACACAACTGATAGCTGGTGTAGAGGAAAGGCAATAAACAATTACAGAAAACCCAAATTTATTCGTTATAGTAGTGCTAGTACTAAAGTATAACGAAGCACATCAATTACGAATATGAATTGAAAATGAAAAATGAGGAACAAGAAAGCAAACTTGTAATACAGAAGTGACGGAATTGAGAATCTCGGATCTGCTTGTATTAAATATCAATGCAAAACTCTATTACAAAATCTCAAAAAGGGTCCAGCCTGTTTTAATTCTCTTTGAAGTATATTTATACAATTTCTGTAAAGCAGGTAGAATCTCAATAGTCACAAAAATTTCAGTTATGACAGAGGAGAGAGAAATTTCTCTATCTCCCCTAATCTGTCTTCACTTATTGCCAGGTGCTCGTCTTCATGTGGACTCGACGCAGGCGTTACATATTTCTACAAACTGAGATAAGAACTGTGAAGGCTCTGCTTGACAGCTGGCCTCGACGAAGTAACATTCTCGGGCTAACTGCTGCAGCTTGTCCTCCATTTGTGCACCGATGATGTCGAGAGCACTTAGCTGTGCGCTGGGTTTGATCATGTGCTTATCAATTTTGGCCATGTCCACCGTATCCATCTGAGAGATGTCGGCCGAATCTCTCTCATCCTTTCCCTTCAGATCGAGTGAGATCTATTCCACGTTCATTTGCATCAATGCTTCTGCATCGCCTTGGCTGTCAATACCCAACAACTCACCGTCAATGGAATTAAAATCTTCTTCTAAAGAATGGGTTACCTTTTGGGCTTGTTCCTTGCTCAGGGCAATGTTATGCTCCCAATATTTCAACAGAATATTGCCTCTGGTTTGTTCTAGGATGGCAAGCCCGAGAGCACCTGCCGAAACTCTGTTATTTGTGGCTATTACCGTGTCCTAGAAAGTGACCCGAGCCACTTCGGCCTCCCTTTCCCTAGCAGTCAGGCTCCTGGAGATTTGATTCACCAACAGACAATTCTCCCAGATCTCTCCTATCCTGGCGAGCAAATTCTGTCGTGCCACAAGTATTTTGCTTCGAATCTTGTTGGCTTGGGATTTAAATATCCCGATGTCTATTTCTCTCCTCTCAGCGATTTCTACCCGAGCCTGCAACTGTTCAATCAGATTTCTCTGTTGGCTCACCTGTGCTTGACCATATCGGACCATCAACTGTGCTTGCTCAAGCTTGGCCTTGAGCATCTCTATTTCATTCTTGTCGACCACTCTGGCCTGTTCTATCTCCATGCTGGCTTGACCTTTGGCATTCTCTGTGGCTGTAGCCAATCTAGCCTCGAGGGTCCTGATTAGGCGATTCTTCCTTTTTAGTTGATTATTCAAAAGCCCAACTGAGAATTGATTTGCCAAAGCATACGCCCCCATCGTTCCCGCGACTTCAGTGGCGAGTTGGTCACTTTCTTATTTTTTCCATCGGTCATGATTTTATATTTTTTCGCAGTGGACCCTCCTTCTTGATAGAACTCTCTTTTCACTACCACCTTCCTCTTTTTATCAAAAAAGAACTCATTTGGAGGGAGTTCCTCTGCTCTTACGGGCCTCAGTTCTTCATTAAATATCCATCCCTCGCTGACATTTCCCTGTGCCGACTACAAGGGTGTGACCGAGGTGATGGGCTCTCCTATTTGTTTTTCCGAATCTCTTGGAGTATCGACAGGATTCTTCTCCTTTGGCGTACCTAGAGTCTCTGTTTCAGTCTCCGTCTTCTGTTTCCTTTGTGGGCCTGGATTTTTTACTTCAGCCTCCGAACTCTGTTTCCTTGGTGGGTCCAGAGTCTTCTCTTCTGCTTCGGGATTCCTTGTTTGTTCCCCTTCCTGGTGTTTTCCAAGGTTAGAAATTGTGTCTTTAGAACCTTCAGAATCCTTCTGTTTTGTCTCGGAAACATCCGAACCTCCCAACACAGCGGGGAGACATCTTCGTCTATGTTCCTAGAATTTTAATACAGATGTTATGTCTTCGGGTGCTAATGGTTAGATCCGGGCTAGCACTTCTTCATAATATCTAGCCCCTCGGAAAAGGTCATCCGAGGGTGAAATTTCATGCTCAAATCTCTTGAGCCCATAATGAGCCAAATGGTTGCTCATAACCCTCTGTGGATCATGTTTCTTAACTTCGATGGAGACCAAACTTAGGTCCTCCAGGGCTGCAACCTTGGCTTTGGCATGCCCGAAATCTAACAAAGAATAAGAATTCAGCTGAATGGGAAAAGAAGGCCATACCTTCTTTGAGTATCCCTTGACTTCTTTACTCACCCCGCCAATTACCATTTGCCAGACGACCTCTCGACAAGCCTGCTTGTCGGGGATGAAAAAGGGCAGCGCATGAGGGGGAACAGAAGCCCCGAAAACTATGAAATATGAAAACTCTGCCTCCACTTACCAATCATCTATGCCACTCAAATTTGTTGCAATGCTGTCTGAGATACGAGGTGGTGGGTGGCCAAAAATGGCGATATGCAGGGGCATCATCACCCAGTTAAAAATTTCATAGGTGAACTTTTCTGCTTTATTCTCCCATAGTTTGTCGTGATACTCATGTATGGGTTTTTCTTGGGTTGGATTCCAAGCCCAGCCCATCAAGGGGAATGGTGTCATGGAACATGCCACGTCCATAATATATGCCGACATGAAAAACATGGACGGTCTCCCACTTGCCTTCTGCTCCCGATACTCTGTGACCCTGTTGGCCAAACTGTCCGAGAGTATCTTTGCCCAATTAAACGAGCAACCTTCGGTGACCCGAAACATGAGAGGCACCCACGCAATGTAGAAATGCGATGTGTCTTCTCTCCCAAATAGTCGGCATGTCATCATGGCCACATATTTATACTATGGCTCCAAAGAAGCGATAGAATAAACGCCCTAGTCATTTTCTCTGAATTTCACGGAGCGTGAAACCCAATCCTTTATCAAACCAGGCATGGTTTTGTCGTACTAGGTGCACTCTTTCTCTTTGAATTCCTCCAGGAACTCAACACCATATGTATATTCAGATGTCGCGGGCAACTTATACATGGTTTGTAGATGCTCAGGCCTAAAAGTCCCGACAATGACTCGCTGGCTGTTCATGATCGTCCTGGTAGGCAAATCTACGTGGTCCAATGCCCATCGGATCATGTCATAATATGGAAGAAACCATGGCCTGTTTGCTACTCTGTGCATCCCAGATTGAACGAGTATCTTGTACTTGGTGTGTAGATCATCCTTTTCGTTGTCGTCGGAGTCGTCTGAATAATCTACCAATTCTGCTTGCAGAACATTTGACACAAATGACCAGTCGGGGATCGAGTCGACACTTCGGGGTGAAATATCAGAGACATTGTCTGAGCCCTGTCCTACGACCTCGAAATTCACCTTTTCTTCTTTCCGTGGGGCTATGGCCGAAGTTTGCATTTTCTCTCTCCTTCGATAGAACTGCGTATACATGCAGAAAGTAATTAACTCAGAAACGATGAGCTCCGCATGCTATGAAAAATGCATAATGAAACGCAGCTCTTGCATATATTTGAAAAAATGGTACCTTTCAAAACAAGCCTATCAATTCGAAATTAGAAATAAATTTATGCCGTAAAAATCCGATCTTACACATAGATTTACCTTATCTTCCCATTAATGTCATAAATTTTGGCGATTTAAAAGTCAGTTGGCGCATGGAATTAAAATGCTCTTTCGAGAATCGTACAAGCATCGAAACTCGGGATAAGTATTGATTAAACTTAATTAATCCAAATCTGTCCATGTAAATAAATTTCTCGCCATTCGTTATCTCGTAAATATTCTGTTAACATTTTGAGTTTCCAACTCCTGAGACCGCAAGGACCAAGTTTAGCTTAATCAAATGTAATCGGGATTTGAGGCATAATTAATTTCATAATCATTTTTATTCGCTTTATCGCAACTCGGAACTTCGAAGATCTGTTTTTAGGAGATTAGTACGCGGAGTCGCGAAACCGTGATATGGCGATAGTTAAGACTCAATTAAAGGGAAGAAAACTTGGATTAGGCGATTAATTAATCATGTTATAACTACATTGCGACTTCCTGAGTCGGAGTTTTAGGCACCGTAACTTTCAAAAAGATAGTGCCGAGTGGCGAAACGCTGAGAACAGACTTTAACCACGGTTAGCCTTTTGGCCTTCGGTTTTTTACCGGGGTTAGCCCGAAAGAACCTCGTGTTCTCGGCTCTCGAGGCTGTAAAAATAAAAATTCAAACTTGGTGAACACCGAGGCATGAAACCCCGACGACGTCTAATCACTGAGTTAATATTTTACCCTGGTTACTGTCTTGAGTGAGAATTGTAAAACGACTTCGTCGTTTCGTGACTCGGGACGTTTGAATTCATGGGTTAAAGTATCCGACTTGCATGATTCCGAAGTAAAACAAAAAGAGCGCACCATATTATGAAAGTGGACTTGTTTCAAGAGTATAAAAGGCATCGTTACTCAAGTGACGAGGTTGCAGAGTCTTCATAGTCTTGGGGGGAAAAAATCAAAAGACCACCTTTAGATTCCATGTATCAAAAACAAAAATTGTGAAGGAAAAAAAAATAAAACAAGGGCGGCTCCAACATAGGCTCCAACTAGGGATCCCGCCTTCTTGTGAGGCGGGAAGAACAGTAGACCACGTGCCAATATTGGGTAAATGGAGTCATAAGCTAAAACAAGCGGAAAAAAAAATCAAGGAAAAAGGATCGAAGGGGGGAAAAGACTTCGTTTTTTACCTCGAGAAGTTTTTTGAAAATCAGATACTCTTTCCAAACACAACTGTAGTCCCTTTCACAATTTTCCCTTTCCCACTACTAACTTTGGGTATGTTTTAAGACGGTCGAAACGACCCTAGGGGACTCAACAGATCTTGTGGCTCTCAGCTTGCATCAAAGAATGAGATTATATATTTTTTAATCGGGGAAGTCCCGTCTGAATTTGGGATGTGGATCAGGTTTTTAGAAAATATTGGTTACCGGAGTAGAGTGATATTCATGTATAACAGCCTTACAGATATCTCAGACATTGCTTCACTGCCAGCGAGCCTGTTCAGTACCCCGGTGAAGTTATCTGGCCCCTTTTACTGAATTTCCTTTCACCACTTTGGAAATTATTTATGCATTTAAATGCTAAGACGAGGGCAATCATTTCTGAATTTCCTTTCATCGTCTTCTTGGAATAGGTGGGGGAAATCATTTCTGAATTTCCTTTCACCACCCGTCTTATAATTCATTTTTGAGCGCGAAGATGGGGGCAATCAGTTTATATCAGGGCTGATATTTGTGTAATATTTTGTATCAGAGGTCTATCAACTTACTTTGATTTCCCGGTATCAATCTTCTCTTGACCTTCACAACACCTTCGTTCTTAGGGAGTCAGGGGAAAATAATTTTTTAAGGGGAATCCTATTTGAGAAAGCTTTGATTCTTCTGATGCTGTTGAAAAACCTAGGAAAGTTAGGATCGCTCTAAACGTTCCTTCGCTTAGCAAGGGCTCAAGTAGTTGTGGAGACCCGCTTTCTTTTCACAATCTATTTTGAGACTCAGGAGGCTAAAATGAAAACTCTCATTCCTTCATAATGAAAAGAAAATATGGCGGCTTGTCAAAAGTTAGACCCGAAAACAGGCAGGATACAGGGCAGTGATTCATTGATCAAAGATGTAGAAGGTCAAAACAGTTTGAGACTGGCTCTTGTAGATGTCTTTGGGGATGGTTACTTTCGACTGACTATTCTTAGTTTTAGCGCATCATTCAAACCAATTTAAATCAAAGGCTATCAAGCCAAGCAATAATCCTGTTATCTAGCAATTTAGTCGATATTGCAAATTTGAATGATGTTACCTTGGTTTAATTTTGACAGTCTTTCATATCATGTGTATTGAGAAAGCCCACCTTTACCTTTTCATTTCAATTTCTTTATGCACTATGAAACTATTTTTTGGGTATCACCTGTTTCGTGCCGATTTATTTCTGATACCACTTTGCGAATTACTCCTCCCGCTAACTCGTAAGCGGCTGGAATCCTGTAAAAGAAAACACGAACTTTATTCAAAATCTGTCTAAAAATTATGAACAGAAGAAAACAAAAAGTCCAAAGGGAAATAAAACTGCATGTATATACAAACAAAAATTATTTATTTATTTTATTTTATTTATTTATTTATTTATTTTTTTATTTTTTGAATTGTTGGCGACTGCTATGTCATGTAATGTTTCAGATATCGCCCGTTGACAGGGGCGCTGAGGACTTCTCCATCGATGTTTTCTAGCAGGAAAGAATTTTCTCCTACTGGAGCTGAAACCCTGAACGGTCCATACCAGAGGTGGTCGAATTTACTATTTTTCGTTGCCTCTTCCCTTCTCGCATCCCATCTTAGAACCAAATCACCTAGAGAGAATTCTCGATCCTTCACTTTTCGGTCGAACAGTTCTTTCATGTCATCTTGGTACCGCTGCATCTTTTCGTCAACCTCGGTTCTCTGCTGTTGGACCTCAATCAATTGATTTATTCTCCTAGTCACAGGATTGGGTTCTTCGTTTTGGTCTTGCCACAACTTCATTACCGGTAGCGCCAGGTTTATGGGTAGAATGACATCTGTCCCATAGACCATTTGAAAAGGTGAAACGTCGATAGATCTTTTCGTGCTTATGTGGTTTTCCCACAATGCGTATTTTAAATGTACATGCCAAGACCTTTTGTTCTCATCCAATACCTTCTTGATAATGTTTACCAGGCTCTTATTTGACGACTCGGCCAACCCGTTCCCTTGGGGGTAGTATGCAGTGGAATGTTCAAGAATGATGTTGTATTTCTGACAAAAACTGATCATAGCCATAGACTTAAATGCTTGGACGTTGTCAGTAACTATCTTTTGGGGACAACCGAATCTCGACAAAATATTTTCCTCCAAGAAGTTGATTACCACCGAGTCTGTTGCCTTCTTGGTTGGAATGGCTTCCACCCATTTAGTAAAATAATCCGTGGCTGTTAAGATCCACCTATGATGAGCATTGGAATGAGGATTGATCTCACCTATGAAGTCCAGACCCCATTTTTGAAATGGAGCCTCAGTTTTGACTGGAACGAGTGGTAGTGTAGGGAGTTTCTATTTCCCAGTGAATATTTGACAAGGGTCGCACGCACATACTTTGGCATTTAGGTCTGAAAATAGTTTCAGCCAATAGTAGCCTGCTCTCAAGATCTTGTAGGCTATGGCTCTCCATGTGTGGTGTCCTCCACAGATTCCTTCATGAAATTCCTCTATAACCCGAGGAGTTTCTGACTCGACCAAACAGACTAGTAGGAACCCAAGTGGATCCTTCCAGTATAGTTGGTTTTCGGCGATGCAATATTTTACAGTGTGGAGTTTTAAAGTTCTACGTTTGGCTGATGATAGTCCATCTGGGCACTTCAGATTCAACAAGTAGAACATGATGTCTTTATACCAGCCCAACGATATGAACTTTTCCTCAATCTTTCTTGGATCTGTCCGGTCATTCGGCTCGTGCAGGTGTGTGTCTCCGTCTTCTTCTTGGAGGCAATTAATATCAAGGGCTCTAAGATTCGACTCGACCAAGAGTTTGTCCAGACCCTGCCCCTTTATTAATTTAGTCGGCTTGACTTCCAGATCGAATTCTTGTATTTTAGCGAGCCATCGCCCTCTTTTTTCGTCACTGTCCAACTGTACCAATATGTCCTTTATAGAACTGGTGGGTACATACACGATTATCTTTGAATGTAGTACATAGGTTCTAAAATATTTCAATGCTTTTACCATTGCATATGCTTGTTTTTCCATTATGTTATATTTCAGTTCTGCATCTCTGAGGCTTTTGCTGAAAAACGCTATCGACTGTTTGAACCCCTCTTCATTTTTCTGCAAGAGTACCGCGACGACGGTATGTTCAGAAGCAAAAGAGAAGATGAGAAAATCTTTCAAATAATTCGGACTTTCTAACATGGGTGCCTCGCTTATAAATTTTTTAATGTGTGTGAAAAATGCCCTGGCCTCGATGGTCAAGTTTACCCCACTGTCCTTCTTCAACATTCCTGTAATCAATTTGACAATCTCAGTGAAATTGGGAATAAACCTTCGCAGAAAATTTATCTTACCTAAGAATGATTGAATTTCTTTTATATTTCTCGGGATAGTGATAGTATCTATCGCTTCAATCCTCTTAGGATCAATCCTGATTCCTTCCTTAGATACGACATGGCCTAGAAGCTTACCTTCCCGCATAGCAAAATGAGATTTCTTTGCATTCAGGGATAGACCAAACCTACGACACTTTTCGAACGTCTGTCTTAGATGCATCAAATGTTCTTCGTCAGTTTTAGAAAAAACCGTCAGATCATCAAGGTAAATGACTATGAACTTGTCTCTTTCTCCCACGAAATCGATGTCCATAGCTCGCTAGAAAGTGGCCCCTGCATTCTTCAAACCAAAAGGCATTTTGTCATACATGAAAGTACCCCAGGGCGTGGTGAATGCATCTTTTTCCCTATCCTGTTCATTCATAGCGATCTGATTATAACTAGAGAAACCATCTATCATTGACATTTGATTAGCTCCAACAACCTTTTCTAAAATGTGGTCCATCTTGGGCAGCGGGTAATTATCTTTGAGAGA
>ML777339.1:466731-508340 GCA_009831015.1 Picea engelmannii | reverse complement strand
AGGTACATCGTTATGATCAAAAAGTCTTTCCAAAGGAATCAATCCTTTGGGAATCTGATTTCTCTTAAGGACCAGCATACGATGATCTGCAATTTTATCTCGGAAAACTTCAGGTTCCTCTCCTTCTTGCATGATCCAGATGGAGTCATTCTGGTTTTCTTGGTCAGCGTGAGTTTCTGAAAATTTGCCTACTACAGTAAGGAACTTCTTAATCTGTTCATCATCTTCAAAGACTTGCCAGTGTCGTATATTTTCTGGTATGGAAGGCTTGTATCTGATTTCGATATGATATTTCAGTTTGAAGGTCGTGGGAGGATAAAAGGTTGAAGCTGCCTTTGCCAATGCATCAGCATGTAGATTCTCAGTGCGAGGGATAAAATGGATATTTACAGAAGAGAAAAAAATTTCAATGAGATCCCACGTACAATTTCTATACACTCTTAGTCTGGGATGCTTGGCTAGGTACTGTCGGTTCACTTGTCTTACTATCAATTCCGCGTCACCGTATACCTCCAAGTTTTTTATATTCAATTTCTTGGTAGCCTCTAATCCTAAGATCAATGCTTCATACTCGCATACGTTGTTAGTGTAATCTATGTCCCACTGCAAACGATAGGAGAAAGGAACAATGAAATTACCTTCAGGTGCTACCAAAAGTACCCCAGCACCAGCTCCTTCAGAAGATGAAGCACCATCGAAATACATTTTCCACGCACCAATATTACACAGCTCTTCTGTCAAGGGGCTTAACTCTTCTTTCTTTGCATCGATTTCTTCCAGGCAACCATCCAGACCATCATCAAAAGACAATATGCAGTTTCCTAGATCTTGGTCTGCGATGTAAATGGGGAAGTTGTGCGGGTTTTTAGGGTCACTGACCGTGTATGCTAATCTTGTCTCTCTGTATAAACAAGTGAACTGACCCCCGAACACAGGGATTGTGGCATAGGACATGTCTAAGTGAAGGGAACCTCCCAACTTGGCCCCCCATGACCTAGATAACAACATACCGTACTTAGGGGGAATATCGACGATAACCACATCCATCAGGATACTTTTAATAGGGACCTGCGCTAGGGTAACTACCAGATCCTTTATCATCCCCATGCATTTAACCTTTCTTGAATCAAAAGAATACAGATTTCCATAAGGTCTTGTGATCTGGAGACCCAACTTCTCCATTATAATCTTGGGCATAACATTATGGGAAGCTCCAGAGTCTAACATACAATTATGCAACAATTGATCATGTATATTCAGAGTGATATAGAAGGGAGCGATGTTGTCTTTGGACCCTTCAAAATGGGGACCAAAAGTGATGTTAGGTCTATCATCTTCCAAGTTTATAACATCAGAGTGGCTTTCTAGTTCGGCGACACCTATCATTTTGGTAATTTGTTTGTGATAAACAAGGTTTTTCGCTAATTCCACCAAAGGGATGGGTATCTTAATTTTTCTTAACTCATTTTCGATATTGAACGCTCCGTTTACATTGTCTATTTGTCCAGTTGAGACTTTCGAATTCTTTCTTTCTGACTTATTCATCTAGACAGATTTATCATTCATGGTCTTAGTTGAAGAAGTATCTTTGTTTGTGGGTTCGATTGGCTGTGTTTGAGCTCTGGCTTTTTCTACCTCGGATTCCTGAGTGCTCACTCTTCTCGTTTTGTTGTTGGGTGGTGGAGTCTCGTCCGAAGGAGGCTCGTAAGCTTGAACTCTCTGAAGGATTTTGCTGGGTTGAATTGTCGAGGTAGATTTATTCTTAGATCTTAGGTTGTACCTTGGTTGAAGCTCAACCATCATTATCTCAGCTTCTGGTTGGGATTCATATATCTCATTGGGATCACCCTCTTCGCTCTCATTTGGCGTCTCCGACACATTCAGAGAATTTTCATAGTCTTCGTGAGTCAGATATGGTTGACTACAGTCATCACCAAAGTTTGCGACGTCATCATCTGAATCCTCGAAGTCTTGAAAATCATTAGCTCCTATAAAATTTTCATTCTTCAAGGGAGCTTGTATTTTTTGATCTTCCTTTTTTATTGGTCTTTGTTGATTAGGAGGGTTTTGATTCTTTCTGAAATATTTTTTGGGGTAAGAGTCAGACTTGGCTTGTTCGAGTTCCATCCGGGTTATTTTATTTGACAACTCTTTAATCACTCTAGCCATATCATCTACCCTATCGTCTGAGGATCTATTGGACCCTGAAGGGCCATCTAGTTCTCTGTAGCATCTGGTATCCCTGTTTCCAGTCTCTACTCTAGCCTTAAGTTTACCCGAAGCCATCATGTTAGATTCTATCTCTACCACATTGTCCTACATACGGTTTAAGGTGGCTCCCCTTCATTCTCGCAAAAGTAATGCGAAGTCTGGCTTGAAAGCTCCAACGAAAGTTACTTTGGCCGTGGGTTGAGATGGCTTGACTTCGGCTGGGATTTTATTGTATAGTTTGTTGAATCTCAGAATGAATTCCATGACTGTCTCTGAGTTCTTTTTCTTCAAAGATCCAAATTCGGTCAGATAATAGAGATGGTCTTTTCGCTCGCCCCATTGTCTGAGGAAAGCATCTTCCAAAACCTGATATGACGGGATAGAAGTTGCGGGTAGGCTCCGAAACCAAGTTCGGACCTGACATTCAAAAGTTTGGACAAGGATTCTTGAATATACATCCTCGTGCTCGACACCACAGAGATCTGCGAATTGGTCGAAAAGACTTATATGTTCAGCAACGGTCAGCTCTCCCTCCCCGTTGAACTTCGGTAAGTTTTTTATATAGTTTTCTGGAAGATCGTGTAGGGGGACAAGCAACACTAAAGGAGCGTATCGGGCTGCGAATTTCACAAAAAATACGGGAAGGGGGGGAGGCCCTTGACCTCCACCTCCTCCTTGGGGGACTCCTCCTCCAACTCCTCCTAGAGGGACACCCCCTCCACCTCCTCCAAACCCTCCTCCTCCTCCTATAAACCCTCCACCTCCTTCGGCAGCTGCCATCATTATTTGTGGAAAGTTATAAATGGGGTTTTCAAAAAATAAAAGGGGTTTTATATTTTCTTCGCGAAGAGGAGACTCTGATGAGGAAGAATCAGGAACGCGAGGAGTTGGTTCCTTGGACTTGCAAGAGACGGAATCGGGAAAACTGACAGGCGTGAGAAATGAGTGTGTAACACACTCTTCAGGATTTGGAGAAGTCGAGAAATTCAACTGAAGATAAGATGGTGTTTTGAAAGGCGATGAACCTTCAAAAGGGCCCTTTCCCCTCTGTATCAAGGGGACTGTTGGATGAATCTCAATTCCAATTTTGGTACAGGGCATTGAATGTTTAGCGTCAAAGTAAGGATTGAGCGAGGTTGGGGGTTCAGAAGGACTCTCGACCTTCAGTGATGGGATTTCAAGTTGGTAAATTGCAACGGCTGGCTTAAAAGAGCCTCTCGCCTTTAGAATTTTTTCAGAATCGGAAACTGGCGTAATCTGCTCACCAGCTGGGTTCTGTCTGGTATTCCTTCAACCGAATGCCAGTTTATTTCTTCATGGAGTTGCCAAGTGAAAGATAAAAAACCTTAAAGGGTGGGTACCCTTTGTTCACTATAAGAGGGTAACACTTTCAAAGAAAAACAAATGTCGTTTTCCCAGGGAAAAAGATTTCGTAACTTCAGTCCCCGACAACGGTGCCAGAAAGATGTTGTTCCTGAGTCTGTACATAAGGCTCAAAAGTACAGTGTCAAGGCATCCGAAAGTGGTTGGGATAAGGAGAAGGGAAAATGTCAACCTTCGGAGGAAAAGTCTAAGGGAGGTTTCTTCGTTGAGGTTGTTTGGCTTCGAACTGCTCCTGGATAGTTATGTCACGTTCAATGGCTGCCCATGATTGTTCAAGCTCGGCCCAGTTAGTGACTGTTTTAAGGATAGTGTTGAAGAAGTTTAAGGCGATGTGCGTTTGGTTCAATACTCCCGGTTCAACGTTAGGTTGAGTTGGTGTAGGAACTGTCATGGGGGAACAATACAAGTAAGAGAACTGTTAAGAAAGGTTTGAGTGTTGTCTCAGTTAAGTTTTATAAAAGAGTATTCATGGTTGCAGTATTAACGATGTATGCAAATCTAAGGCTTGTTCCCATAATTGTATTATATTTTAATCAAAGGGGAAATATGGGGGAAAAACATTAAGCCGTTTACAATCTCAGGTTCCTACCGGGGGAAAATCTTACGAAGTAAACGAAAGAAGAAAATATTTAAGAAAATAACCGATGTAGCAAAAAATGCATGTAGAATTCTGAAACTGCAAATTGGTCTTACACAGATGATAGTTGGTGTAGAGGAAAGGCAATAAAAAATTACAGAAAACCCAAATTTATTCTTTATAGTAGTGGTAGTACTAAAGTATAATGAAGCACATCAATTACGAATATGAATTGAAAATGAAAAATGAGGAACAAGAAAGCAAACTTGTAATACAGAAGTGACAGAATTGAGAATCTCGGATCTGCTTGTATTAAATCTCAATGCAAAACTCTATTAAAAAATCTCAAAAAGGGTCCAACCTGTTTTAATTCTCTCTGAAGTATATTTATACAATTTCTATAAAGCAGGTAGAATCTCAATAGTCGCAAAAATTTCAGTTATGACAGAGGAGAGAGAAATCACTCTATCTCCCCTAATCTGTCTTCACTTATTGCTAGGTGCTCATCTTCGCGCGGACTCGGCGCAGGCGTTACATCTTTCTACAAACTGAGATACGAGTTGTGAAGGCTCTGCTTGACAGCTGGCCTCGATGAAGTAACATTCTCGGGCTAACTGTTGCAGCTTGTCCTCCATTTGTGCACCGATGATGTCAAGAGCACTTAACTGTTCGATGGGTTTGATCATGTGCTTATCAATTTTGGCCATCTCCACCATATCCATCTAAGAGATGTCGGCCGAATCTCTCTCATCCTTTCCCTTCAGATCGAGTGAGATCTGTTCCACATTCATTTGCATCAATGCTTCTTCATCGCCTCGGCTGTCAATACCCAACAGCTCGCCATCAATGGAATTAAAAGATTCTTCTAAAGAATGGGTTACCTTTTGGGCTTGTTCCTTGCCCAGGGCAATTTTATTCTCCCAATCTTTCAATAGAATATTACCTCTGGTTTGTTCTGGGATGGCAAGCCTGGGAGCACCTGCCGAAACTCTATTATTTGTGGCTATTACCGCGTCCTAGAAAGTGACCTGAGCCACTTCGGCCTCCCTTTCCCTGGCAGTCAGGTTCCTAGAGATCTGATTCACCAGCAGACAATTCTCCCAGATCTCTCCTATCCTGGCGAGCAAATTCTGTTGTGCCACAAGAATTTTGCTCTGAATCTCGCTGGCTTGGGATTTAAATATCCCGATGTCTATTTCTCTGCTCTTGACGATTTCTGCCTGAGCCTGCAACTGTTCAATCAGATTTCTTTGTTGGCTCACCTGTGCTTGACCATCTCATACCATCAATTGTGCTTGCTCAAGCTTGGCCTTGAGCATCTCTATTTCATTCTTGTCGGCCACTCTGGCCTGTTCTATCTCGATGCTGGCTTGACCTTTGGAATTCTCTACGGCTGTAGCCAATCTAGCCTCGAGGGTCCTGATTAGGCGATTCTTCCTTTTTAGTTGATTATTCAAAAGCCCAACTGAGAATTGATTTGCCGAAGCATACGCCCCCAGCATTCCCGTGACTTCAATGGTGAGTTGGTCACTTTTCTTATTTTTGCCATCGGTCATGATTTTATATTTTTTCGCAGTGGACCCTCCTTCTTGATAGAAATCTCTTTTCACTACCACCTTCCTCTTTTTATCAAAAAAGAACTCATTTGGAGGGCGTTCCTCTACTCTTATGGGCCTCAGTTCTTCATTAAATATCCATCCCTCGCTGACATTTCCCTGTGCCGACTGCAAGGATGTGACCGAGGTGATGGGCTCTCCTATTTGTTTTTCCGAATCTCTTGGAGTATCGATAGGATTCTTCTCCTTTGGCGTACCTAGAGTCTTTGTTTCAGTCTCTGGATTTTGTTTCCTTGGTGGGCTTGGAGTTTTTACTTCAGCCTCCGAACTCTGTTTCCTTGGCGGGTTCGGAGTCTTCTCTTCTGCTTCGGGATTCCTCGTTTGTTCCCCTTCCTGGTGTTTTCCAAGGTTAGAAATTGCATCTTCAGAACCTTCATCATCCTTCTGTTTTGTCTCGGAAACAACTGAACCTCCCAACACAGCGGGGAGACATCTTCGTCTATGTTCCTGGAATTTTAATACAGATGTTGTATCTTCGGGTGCTAATGATTGGATCCGAGCTAGCACTTCTTCATAAGATCTAGCCCCTCGGAAAACATCGTCCGAGGGTGAACTTTCATGCTCAAATATCTTGAGCCCACAATGAGCCAAATGGTTGCTCACAACCCTCTGTGGATCATGTTTCTTAACTTCGATGGAGACCAAACCTAGGTCCTCCAGGGCTACAACCTCGGCTTTGGCATGCCCGAAATCTAACAAAGAATAAGAATTCAGCCGAATGGGAAAATAAGGCCATACCTTCTTTGAGTATCCCTTGAGTTCTTTACTCACCCTGCCAATTACCATTTTCCAGACGACCTCTCGACAAGCCATCTTTCGGGGATAAACAAGGGCAGCGCATGAGGGGGAACAAAAGCCCTGAAAAATCTGAAATACAAAAACTCTGCCTCCACGTACCAATCAACTATGCCACTCAAATTTGTTGCAATGTTATCTGAGATACGAGGTGGTGGGTGCCCAAAAATGGCGATATGCAGGGGCACCATCACCCAGTTAAAAATTTCATAGGTGAACTTTTCTGCTTTATTCTCCCATAGTTTGTCGTGATACTCATGTATGGGTTTTTCTTGGGCTGGATTCCAAGCCCAGCCCATCAATGGAAATGGCGTCATGGAACATACCGCGTCCATAATATATGTCGACATGAAAAACGTGGACGTCTCCCACTTGCCTTCTGCTCCCGATACTCTGTGACCATGTTGGCCAAACTGTCCGAGAGTATCTTTGCCCAATTAAACGAGCAACCTTCGGCGACCCGAAACATGAAAGGCACCCAAGAAATGTAGAAATGCGATGTGTCTTCTCTCCCAAATAGCCGGCATGTCATCATGGCCACATATTTATACTGTGGCTCCAGAGAAGCGATAGAATAAACACCCTGGTCATTTGCTCTGAATTTTGCGGAGCGCGAAATCCAATCCTTTATCAAACCGGGCATGGTTTTGTCGTACTGGGTGCACTCTTTCTCTTTGAATTCCTCCAAGAACTTAGCACCATATGTATATTCATATGTCATGGGTAGCTTATACATGGTTTGTAGATGCTCGGGCCTAAAAGTCCCGACAGTGACTCGCTGGTTGTTCATGATCGTCCTGGTAGGAAAATCTACGTGGTCCAACGCCCATCAGATCATGTCATAATACAGAAGAAACCGTGGCCTGGTTGCTACTCTGTGCATCCCGGATTGAACGAGTATCTTGTACTTGGTGTGTAGAGCATCCCTTTCGTTGTCGTCGGAGTCGTCTGAATAATCTACCAATTCTGCTTGCAGAACATTTGACACAAATGACCAGTCGGGGATCGAGTCGACACTTCGGGGTGAAGTATCGGAGACATTGTCTGAGCCCTGTCCCGCGACCTCAACATTCACCTTTTCTTCTTTCCACGGGGCCATGGCCGAAGTTTGTGTTTCTCTCTCCTTCGATAGAACTGCGTATACATGCAGAAAGTAATTAACTCAGAAACGATGAGCTCCGCGTGCTATGAAAAATGCATAATGAAATGCAACTCTTGCATATATTTGAAAAAATGGTACCTCTCAAAACAAGCCTGTCAATTCAAAATTAGAAATAAATTTATGCCGTAAAAATCCGATCTTACACATAGATTTACCTTATCTTCCCATTAATGTCATAAATTTTGGCAGTTTAAAAGTCAGTTGGCGCATGGAATTAAAATGATCTTTCAAGAATCGTACAAGCATCGAAACTCAGGATAAGTCTTGATTAAACTTAATTAATCCAAATATGTCCATGTAAATAAATTTCTCGCCATTTGTTATCTTGTAAATCTTCTGTTAACATTTTGAGTTTCCAACTCCCGAGACCGAGAGGACTGAGTTTAGCTTAATCAAATGTAATCGAGATTTGAGGCATAATTAATTTCATAATCATTTTTATTCGCTTTATCGCAACTCGAAACTTAGAAGATCTGTTTTTAGGAGATTAGTACGCCGAGTCACGAAACCGCGATATGGCGATAGTTAAGACTCAATTAAAGGGAAGAAAACTTGGATTAGGCGATTAATTAATCATGTTATAACTACATCGCGACTTCGTGAGTCGAAGTTTTAGGCGCCGTAACTTTCGAAAAGATAGTGTCGAGTGGAAAAATGTCGAGAATAGACTTTAACCACGGTTAGCCTTTTTGTCTTTGGTTTTTGACCAGGGTTAGCCCGAAAGAACCTCGTGTTCTCGGCTCTCGGGGCTGTAAAAATAAAAATTTGAACTTGGCAAACACCAAGGCGTGAAACCCCAACGACGTCTAATCACTGAGTTAAGATTTTACCCTAGTTACTGTCTTGAGTGATAATTGTAAAACGACTTCGCCGTTTCGTGACTCGGGACATGTGAATTCATGGGTTAAAGTATCTGACTTGCGAGATTCTGAAGTAAAACAAAAAGAGCGCACCATCTTACGAAAGTGGACTTGTTTCGAGAGTAGAAAAGGAATCGTTGCTCAAGTGACGAGGTTGCAGAGTCTTCATAGTCTTGGGGGGAAAAAATCAAAAGACTACCTTTAGATTCCATGTATCAAAAACAAAAATTGTGAAGGAAAAATAAAATAAAACAAGGGCGGCTCCAACAAGGACTATAATATAAACTTGGGACATTCCACAACATATTACCCATAGAGAAACGTGTTAGCGGAATCCTCGAATAAGAGACTGACCAGAATCATCAAAAGGATCTTGCAAGAAAATAAGGGAGCATGGAATAAGAATCTTATCTACGTGCTATGGGTAGATCGGATCACCACCAAAAAGTCCATATCAATGTCACCTTTTCAGATTGTTTATGACGCAGATGCGATTTTCCCTACTACACTGGGACCGCCCATCAGGAAACTGTTGCAAGAGTAGGAGGCCGAACCGAATGATGCGCAAAAAGGATAAACCAGCTGATTCACACCCAACAGGTGAGGGAGTAGGTGTATAATCGATCTCAACTCCATCAGGAGTGGATAAATAAAGATTTTGACAAACACTCCAAGAAGGAAGATCTTCAGGTGGGAGATCTGGTGCTGAGATGGGATGTGAGAAATGAAGGAAAATAGAAACACGAAAAGTTAGATCACCTTTGGATAGGACCATATAGAGTGGGCACGTGCTACAGAGACAACGCTTATTTCCTGAAAGGTCCAGATGGGGAGTGTCTTGGTTGGGGGCCTATAAATGGCAGGTTCCTCAAACGCTACCTGATGTAATAATTTCCATTTGAGTCATTTGTCATTGTAAATAGTCACTAAATTTGAGTCGAGTCAGTACGTCAGCAAAAAATTGAAGCTTGAATTGAAGGCCCTAAGTTTATGTTGAAGTCTTAGAAGTTGTGTCATTGAGTCTAGTTGTTTTATTTTTCTTCCGTCATTTGTGTTACTTAGTATCTAGACGTCAAATAAATCCCAATGGTCAGGAACTTTCTCTACTGTTCTTTGCTACCTCAAAGGGAGGATAGTATCCCCATTGGAGCCAACTGTTAGCGCTGCCACCTTTCTTTTCTTTTTAAGTCAATTACAAGTCACGTAGTGATCCATGCGCCCAAACAAGTGAGGTTAGGTATGTAATACCATGATGTTGAAGTCAACAAATCCTCGGTTGGCCCTTCGAAGTGGGAAAGGGTGTCAGAGTAAAAAATTGTATACGTGGTATGGGCTTGTCTTTTCCCAAAGGTCGAATCCCATTAAGAAACCAGCTTCTACGTACCCCTGTTGAGTCAAATGGTTAAATAAAGGTCGCGTCGGCAAGTGCCACAATTATTATCAGTTTATTATGAAGGTCGAAGGAAAAAAGAACTGCAACGTTCGTATTATGCCTGCACAGAAAATTGTATCACCTGCATTCCACATGCTGGGATTTTCCATGAACAACCTGAGGGTTGACTTGAAACTTCTCATCACCATAAATTCATTAATGTCCAACAGTTTCTCCTCTCTGGGATAATTCTCTATAAATCCTATATGCTCGACGTTTTTTTCCAGTCATAGAACTTGGCCTAAGTTGCTTGTTGCAGTTTCCTCTTGCCAATCCAATTGGTTCAGAGTTGTTCCTTGATACATTTGTTCAAAAAATTTGCACACAGATTACACCTTGGTCACGCCATGGAGTTTTCTCAGAGTACAGGAAAGGGCACGCAGATCGATAGAACTATGAGGTCTGAACCTTAGAGAGATCGGAACTCCTTCGCACCTATGGCAACCATTCTCAAAAACTTAGAAGGATCCATTTTTTCACCTATAGAAGAGACCACTTTAAGATGTGAGATGACTGAGACATAGAAATTCATAACAAATGGGGAGATGATGAGAGAATTTTCCTCTGGACAGAAGTTTCCTCAGAGAAGAGGTAAGTCGAGTAATAACGAGGAGGTCACGAAGGCTCTAATCCTAGAAGGACCGCGTGTTGGACTGACAGCCGAAAGACTTCTCAGGCATGTCACTCAACAAGCTTTTTCTGGGAAATCAAGTTGGAAATGCAGGATTAGAATAGGGAGGGCAGAAGCCATGGGGACAAATGAGGAAATGACATCTCAGCAGCTGAAGCAGGCAAAGCTGTCTATTGCCGAGATTTATCAGGAAAACGGGGAATTAAAATGATAGCTAGCGACAAATACCGTGGAGGCATCAACTGCACAGAGTCGTAGAGGTAACGTGACATGAATGAAAAGGCAACTTAAGGAGGCTCGGAACATTATTGTCCAGCTATAGTAAGTGCAAAGGCTAGCAGGAGAAGGGAACACAGAGTATCCTAGAGAAGACGGAGCAGCTGACAAGAAGTCTGTGTGGCTCTCTCCCTCACACAATATAAGAAATCTTAACGGGAGGCGTTGTCCTTCAAAACAATTTTTGAGTGATCCACATCTTCTGGAAACATCTCACCATTTTGATAATGGTCATGGGAATCGCACAGTTGTTTGTTGTGCATATCTCCCAACAAATAGGCATGTAATGGGAGGAAAAAACAACATTGAAGACAACCGGTTTGGGTGGACAACTGTTCGTAAGGATAGCTAATCAAGGGACACAACGAAACATTTTTTCCCTACGTTGGATCCTGATCGACGATCCGATCTCATGGCAAAACTTGAAGACGGTTACTAGTAGACATGCATGATTATTTCCTATTTTTGGATGGTGCCATGCTAAGATTTTCTGGTGCATGTGGCACGGTTTTTCCTAGTCTAGAGTTAGCAGTTAGAATAGAGGGCAACCCAAGTGGCACCCTTGTTTATATATTTCATATTTTTTATGTAACCAGGGTTGGTTGGAAATTTTAATAAACAAATGCTATTGTAAGAAGTCTGAGTGTTTTTTTGACTGAAACTTAATGCAAAGGTCCTGTGTTTTGATGTAAAGATTCTAGTTGTGATAGTTGGATGTATTGTGTTTCTTTCTCTGTGTATGTTTTTCTCTGTTATCTTTAATTCCATATCTCATATCGTCTATTTTGGAATGAATTTAAGAACCTGTGGATTCGCTGCACTGCACCCCTTGTTCGAGCCAATTAGACAAAGCGTTTTCTTCTCAAGCTAACTCCAAATTCATCCACAATGGTGCTCTTGAGTTTTCTCCCTCTGTTTTTCTCCCGCCACACTTTACGATTAACATTGAAGGCTTTCACTCACCTAGCCTTTTCCTCTCGAATCCAGTCACTGAGTCATTTGTTTCGTCTCTTCCTCAGACCGACCCCATAGCCCGAGTTTTACTTACCTGTGCCAATATAACTCGAAGCATTTCATCACCGGTTTTGAATCTAGCCATCATTCGTAAAGCCATATCCCCACGGAGACCGCGCCATTTCTGAGAGAGCCCTCTCCAGATATGAAAGGATAGTTTTGTGTGTCAAAGTTGGTTGAAAAAGTTACCTTCATCGTCTGTTCATCAGTCAAATATATTTACAGAGTGCTAATAGAAGTATCAGTCGTAGTACCAGTTGCAGTCACCCTTGAAGTTTTTAAGAGTTGGTAATCATTACCGTTGCTACCAGATGGTACCACTACTTGCAAATCCCATCAGAGGTATGTGCTCACACATGTTTAAATGATTAAGATTTAAAGGGTATTTGTAGGAGAAGGGATATCTTTCCATAGATCCAGAAGGATCTCAAGATCCATCACATTTAGAGGAATTATGCAACCCAGGTGTGATTATTCGGATATGCATCTATTCGTTATGACATTGTTTTGATCAGTGTTGCATATTGTAGCTATGACCATCATACTAAACTTTGATCAAAATCTAATTCAAGGTATTAGATGGATTAAAGTAGAGATCGTAGAGTTTATTCTCTAACCCAACCTTCTGTCAAGATAGCATATTGTCCTAGTATGAAAGACAGGTTGAAGAAAACACTTGTCATATTGAGTGAAGGAGACTTGGAAGAAAATAAGCAACACACTCATTCTTGAGGACAAGGCTCCAGGTTCCAGGTTTGATTAATTAAGTTGATAATATTCAAAGTTGCACATGACAAGTTGATAACTAGTCTTTGAAAAGTACTATACCTGGTAGCATGTGAGCATATTGAGATAAATGCTTAATGTAATCATGTGCCTGATATAAACTAAGATCTCCTCTAGGAGAAATCTCTTGTGTTAGTTCCAAGTTTCCATGGGGGAATGCTTGATCACAACACTATAAGAGTGTTGACCTCATTTCATATTATATTTCTTACTTTTTATCTTTACTTCATACAAGTCACAGGTGATATCTCTAAAGGAGATACTGTGATGATTATTCGTGCTATTGTTTTATCTACTATTATCAAAAGAGTATTATTCTTTCTTGTTGACCTTGTTTCAGGTCACGGGTGATAACCCTCAGGAATCTATAGTGAAGGTTGTTTAAGGAAAAATATTATACAATACATGAAGCAGACTATGTACATGACCATATACACTCATGTACCAAAGAAGATGAAGAAGAAACTATCTCTTGAGATTCAGAATATCTCATATGAAGATTGATTGAAAGGAGAAGAAGGCTCCAAAGATGACTAAACATTAGAAAGGGAAGCAAATCTCATTTATTTAGACTTGGTATTCAACACCAAGTATACCCTGTAAGAGATAATGAAGTCCTTGTAGACTTAGAAGAAATTAAGAGTAAGCCTGATCTCAGAAAGGATCAGATGAAGAGACAACTTAAAGGACTGGGAGACAGATGTCGTGAGAAGACTAGATCGTAGCTTCAGAAACTTCTAGGAGATATGAAATCTCCTAGGAAGATTCCCTTGTTTCAGTAACAGATAAGGAAGCCAGTCAGAAAGACTAGGATATGGATTCTTCCATGAGACTAGAAGAGAAGTCAGTATTGACTTCCAAGATTGATCTATATAGATCAAGCATGTTGCAGATGTACAAATCCTGATGTGTGTCTAGAGGATTCTCCCAGCAAGAGGAAGAAGACTATGACGAGACACTTACTCCAATAATTGAAGAAATAGTTTCGATATTTATGAAGATAACCAGAACAACCATGATTATATATAGTATGAGATGCAGGGGGAGAAATCCCCATATTTAAAATTGAGTGGCAGTTGCTGCATTACATTAGTTGGTTCATGGAGACATGATAATGATGAAAGATAGCATTACCTCCATGAAAGAAGTAGAGCTATCTTCAATATCAATTATTGAACCACTCTCAGTTTCATATGAAGTTGTTACCATGATGGAGTAGAGAAGTTACTCCTAGATTTTAGCAACCACAGTGAGAATGGAACAACCATTCTCATCTTTAGAGAAGGTGCAAGTGCAGAGTCCCAATTCCAGAAGGAACAGTTGCATAAAGAGGAGAGGACATACTCTCAATCAGTGAGACAGATAGTGCTTTGCAGAAAGCACATAGAGCTAGCACATGATTGTGCATATTGAGTTGCAACTGAGCAAGTGTACCAGATTGGTACAATGTAATGAGAAAATTTGATTTGAGGATTGATAGATAGAAAGACTCATGTCTTCCAGTTGAAGGAAGCTCTGTACATGTTGAAGCAAGCTCTTAGAGTTTGATACAATGGAATTTATAGTTTCCTGAAGAGATTGGGATTTACCAAGAGTAAAGTTGATTCTAACCCTTATCTCAAGGTTATGAATGATGAGCCAGTGATGTTACTACTATGTGTAGATGATGTATCCTTGAAAAGATGAATAAAATCTCATCACAGATTGCAGAAGAATCTCGCTACAGATTTTGATGGAAGACCTAAATGCATTATCTCTTAGGTCTTGAAGCTTGGCAGAGCACAGAGAAGATATTCATTAACCAAGGAAAGTATGTAGTTAAAATGAAGAGGTTTGACATGTTGAAATGTAAATCCATGTACACACCCATGGAAACGAAGTTGAAGATCCTGGTTGACACTTTGTTAGAATTTATTGATTCTATGTTGTACAGACAAATCATTGGATCATTGATGTATCTGACGAACACCAGTCCAAATGTCTATTTTGTTGTGAACACCTTGAGTCAGTTTCTGGTAGAGCCCAAGCGTGTTCACCTGGTTGCTGCAAAACATGTGATGAGCTACCTTTAGGGTACATTAGATTGTAGTCTCAGTTATGATGGAGATCATGACTTCAAACTGAGTGGCTATACTGATTCAGATTGAGATGGAAGTGTCTCTAATAGAAAGAGCACTTCAGGATGTTGTTTCAGTCTGGGGTCAGTCATGATCTCATGGCGGAGTAGGGAGCAATTCAACATTGCTCCAAGCATGACAGAAGCAAAATACATTGTTGCATGTTCCGCTAGTTGTGAAGCCATATGACTTTGGATGTTGTTGACAGATCTATTGGATCTGGTGATGGAAGCCACCATGATTCTATGTGATAACCAAGTTGTATAAATATTATGGAGAACCATACATTCCATGATGAGTCAAAGCACATAGATATCTGGTATCACTTCATTAGTGATATGTTATGTTAGCACAGATGAACAAGTTGTTGATGTGTTGACCAAGCCTCTATCTCATGTAAAGTTTGAGCACTTTCGAGATAAGTTTGGTGTAGTCCGTAAGGACCTCCCTCGAAAGGGGGAGTAGTGTTGTGATGCCAGCCCCACGATGATGATGTGCCAACTTAACTACTGTGATGATGTACCAGCTTAATTGTTGTGTTGATGTACCAAATTAATTGTTGTGATGCCAGCCCCACGATGATGATGTGCCAACTTAACTACTGTGATGATGTACCAACTTAATTGTTGTGTTGATGTACCAAATTAATTGTTGTGTTGATGTACCAGCTTAATTGTTGTGATGATGTACTAGCTTAATTGTTGTGATGATGTGCCAACTTAATTGTTGTGATGATGTGTCAAATTAATTGTTGTGATGAAGTGTCATCTTAATTGTTGTGATGATGTGTCGGCTTAATTGTTGTGATGTTGTGCCAACTTAATTGTTGTGATTCCATCCTCATGCTGATGACATGCCATCCTTGTGCTGTGATGATGTGCCAGACTCGTACTGTGATGATGTTCCAGCCTCGTGCTATGATGATGTGCCAGCCTCGTGTTGTGATGCCAACTTCATGTTGATGATATTGTGTAGCCAGCTTCATGTTGTGATTCCAACCTCGTGCTGAAGACTCTCAACCTAGTGTTGATGTTGATGATGCTCCATACTTCGTGTTGTGATGTTGTTGTTGATGATGCTCCAGCCTTTGTGATGTGATATTGTTGTTTTTGACGTTGTATCAGCCATGTGTTTTTATTGATGATGATGATGTATTAGTGTTATACTAATCCATGTTGATGCAGTTGATGATGATGCCACTTCAGATTGTTTCTGAAGTTGATGATGATGATGCCGCTTCAACTTCTTGTTGAAGATGATGATGATGATGCCACTTCAACTTCTTGTTGAAGATGATGATGATGATGCCACTTCAGCTTCTTTCTAAAGATGATGATGATGATGCCACTTCATCTTCTTGTTGAATATGATTATGATGATTATGATGTTATTTCATCCTTCATGCCGAAGATGATGATGTCACTTTAACCTCACACTAAAGATGATGATGATGTTACCTTAGCCTCATGCTGATGAGGATGATGATGCCATTTCGGCTCTCTGCTATGAATGATGATATTGATGATGAAAAAAACTTTCAATGATTTATAAATATGTCATTCAGTGTTCCAAGATGTTGTTGATAATGATGCCCTCTCTCTCACCTGATGTTGTTGTAGAATACCCTTCTTGTTAAGGGGGAGTGTTAAAATATTGTAACTGCAAAGAGTATTCTATTTATTATTGATGTATTATTCATTATATCAATCCTCTTTTGTGGATTGATCATGTCGGGTATTGTAAATGACCAAATCCCCTTTTGTGTATTGGTCAAACCCTAATTGTAATAGGATAAAAGAGAATTCGACCCCAAAATATATTAAAAGTGGTTATAACCACCCAGAATGAGAAGTCGACCATGCCAGTGAAAAGAAACCTTAGTTCAACGCCTGCCAGATTGTATAGATAAGAGAGGCTAGTGCCTCATTTGTTCACTCACTCACGTATTCATCAGAGCACAAGTTTGGAGATGTAGTTGGAGAAGAAGGAAGAGAGAGAGACACACATTCTTGGGAGAGGACTTTCTATATTGTTTGAGTTATCTCTTGGCATTGTATTGGATATCTATATTAAGGAATTTTTTGCTAGGTTTTCTCCCCCATGAGGGTTTCCTAGGATAAATGATGTGTCTCTTGTGATTGTGTATTTATTAGTGATCCTATATATGCTATGCTTATCTAGTGAATGGAAAATAAACTTAATAATATCTTAAACCTTAACAGTGATGTCGCTAGCAGGTCCAACCGCTTGAAGACCTATACTAAAATCATGTTCTTCTGACTGTCGCTATCGACAATGAAATGAAGTGGAGCCCCCTTTACCCACATCTGTGAGTGAAAGAGGCTTTCCCCTTTGTTACGTATTATTTTTGTCATCCCTATGACCGTTAATGATGTAAACCTATATGTAGTCTTTAGAGGGTTCAGTGACCTAAGTTCCTGAAGAAAGAAGGGAGAAGAACTTTTCCTAAGAAAAGAAGTTGCATTTTCCTTTATGAAAACCCTATTAAAGATGATTTTCACATGCTTCACTATGGCTAGGGTGTGAGAATGCCTGATTCTCGTAGGCTGCACCATAGATGGGTTGCGAGAGTTTCGCAGTTTGCTCTATAAGCAGGGTGTGAGAATGCTTGTACGTGGGAAAAATGAGCATCTTCTCAATGCTTCTAGAAGGAGAAACTTCCATCGTGAGGTGGCATCCGAATGGTTTGGATCTTACTCGCTTTCATGATTTGGTGGGATCATCCTAACCTCCTCACCTTATCCTCTTCAACTTAGAAAAGGAGAGGATCTCTCATGGAGAAAGTTGGCTTGGATGAGATTAGCTTTGGGGCTTTTAGCTTTTTGGATTAGCTTGGATTGGATTGAGCTTTGGAGATTGTTAGCTTGGCTAGATGAGCCATTTTGTCAAGATAGATTGTGAATATTATCAAATCTATGCTCTCAATATTCTTGGAGTGGAAGTGTGTGGGGAACAAAGGACAGTTGGAAGGGACCTTACGACATCAAGGCCATGGTTGTAATCTCTCTTTCACATTTAATATGATACAGTAATATGATTCTTTCCTATAAAGCTTGTTGTGTTTTATTGTATGATTCCTTGATCACAGAAATAGGTTTATATTGAGTTTATGCTAATACTATCACTTTGGTTGGTTGCATTCTTTTGGAGGTTCATCATTGTATGAGCATTGGAACGGAGCTAGGATGGAGATGGCGAGAGGAAGTGATGTTTAAACGGTATGTCACATATCCCTCGTTAGTTAGTAAATTCAATATTTAAAACTTAAGGAAAGCGTCATGTTCTAGTGTGTTTTGTTCTATATCTAGGTGGATCTATGGAGATCAGTTAGTGTCTACATATACCGATTTATCCCATAACAAAATTGGTGACTCCACTGGGGAAGGATTGTTTCCTAGTTAGTCTAGTTTCCCTTGCTTTGATTTCTTGATTTCTGGTCTCTGAGTCTGTGGGAGATCCACCCAGACTCTCTGGATCTGAAAGTTCACTTAGTCTCTTTTGTCCTTTTCCAAATTCTATTTGTTTTCAAGAAATATCGCACTGTACTGGTCTACAACCTACAAAAACCCCTCAGTTTTTCACCCTACTGTGTAATCCAGTGCGACATGTTCGCACCCTACCTGTGTCCAACCTGCGAACTCCACTGATGTTCGCACTGCACCTATAGCTAGGCTGTGAACCCATTTGAAATTTTTGTTTGGAATTAGGCTTTCCTATCTTTTGATGCCCATTTTTTCTTTGATCAGATGGAATGAACTTTTGGAGCCTATATTGATCTGTTTATAGTCTGCTTGACATTCTTTGAGTTTCTTTTAGCCATCTTTGCTTTGTTTGGTTTTGAAGGATTAGTCTCTTTCTTTGAGTGTCTTTCAATTCCAAAGCCTGCGTTTTCTTTAAAATTGTTTAGGGAAAGATCAAATTTCTTCTGAATAGTTCGCTTTAAAAGACAAATTTTAGTTTGGGTTTCTTTGTTTTAAGAAAGTTCATTATTTCTTTTAGTGAAAATTTTGAAACAAAAAGATTTGATTTCTTGCTTTATATTGGATTCGGGGCATCCTTTCATTTGAAGTAGCAGAATTGCATGATTCTTGGCATTTTTTGATCGTGCATTGGTGTACAATCTTCTTTTCTCATTTCTTGAGAATATTGATATTGATGAGTTTTAAGATTTTGGGACATTGTGCATATGGGAATGATAAATGTTTTCTCCTTCTCATAGCATAGATTTCATCGAAATGAAAATATTGCATCTTCATCTCTTTGCATAAATTTTGAGTTGGTCAAAACACCATATTGTTCACTCCATTTTCCTATTGAGTAACAACAACCATAAAATAAAGCGCTTATAAAAAAATGATTAGACATTTTTTATACTTTCTGGTAGCAAAACTACATTAGATTAGTTGTAGGGCTTTGGAATAAGTGTGAAATATAACTTTCCAAAGTTGCAAACAAACATAGAATCTTGAGTTAGGGAGGGGTTAAATCCATTTATTACATTTTTTCCTGGGAAGCCCTTCTAACAGAAGGGTCAATCACGAGGTCACATTGAGACTGGTAGAGTTACTCACCCTGCTTTGTTGGTATTGGTGTATATGTTGTGAGTATTATGGGGGTCGCTTGAGAGGTATACCCACAATGATGAGTGTAAGCCTTTCAAGTTGATTTCGGGCTAGATACCCTGCCCTTGCGCATGGATCGGACTATCTACTGTTTCCCCAGGCATCACTATAGTGATTGGTAACCTTAGTGGACTATATACCTAGGTTATTTACACGAGGGGACTATGGAGGGGCAAGTATTCATGGTACCTGGAATCGATGTTGGCCAAACTCACTCGGGCTCCTTGGAGGGTATACCCACAATTATGTGTGGGAGCTTGCACCATGGTGTAAGTTCGTTAAGCATGTCATCAACATAACTTTTACACCTGCTCTATCTCATCCCCTTCTTAATTTGTTTCCGTCAGTTCCCGAAATGACCAATGAAGGAACTCCTTTTCCCGGGGAACCTTTTGTTTTTCCTTCTTACGAAAACATTGGTCCTCCTCATATTGCTACTTTGATCCTTCCAGGTCTCACAATTGGGTTACCAGTATGGTTGTTTTCCACCCAGGTAATCCTGAATGCAGTTAGTGCTTCAGTCAAAAGCACTTCCCCCCAAGAGCATCAACCTCATGTTGATCCTTCACCTTCTTCACCAGTAAGGTATTCTTCACCTTCTTTGCTTGCAAGGTCTCCTTCCGTTTCATCTTCTTCGTCGAGTGAAAGTTCTGAAGCTAGTAATCCGGTGAATAAGAAGAAGAAGAAAAGAAAGATTAAGAAGAAGAAAGATAAACAAGGTTCAAAACCTCCAACCACTATCAAACATGTTGGAAAACAACCAGTTACTGTTACTTGTGATGGGAGTGTTGATGATGTCAAGATCACCACCCAAACAACCCGTAAGCCTAAGTACACTTACAGGCTTTGTAAGGGTAGCCATCTTCTTAAGGATTACCCTGGTCTTTCCAAGGTTATATAAGCATGGTCTACATCTCCTTTCCATTCCATGTCGTCATCCTCTGAACAACATGCTGACGACCCCCCATCAACCAGTCATGATATGGTTGGAAAGAAGAAAAGTAGAGTCAAGTTCCCATGTATGTTATGCAAAGGGAGTCATCTCACTCACCTTTGTTATTGTATGGATGAAGGCTCAAAATTACTGGAAGACATGACTGTTTCACAACCTCAACTTCCAGCTGTTTATCGTAAGCTTTATCTGAACCCCCCTATAGTTGATGGAATGATCACTCTGGTCCCTTCACCGGTCAATCCGGTTGATCATGTCGTCAATCTGGTCACATCCTTAGTTGAACCAGTTGACAAAGTGGTTGATCTGATACCATCCTTGGTAAATCCCGCTCTCCCCTCAGAGAGTGAAACTAAAGTGGTCGATCGTATCCCATCCTCAGTCGATCCCACTCTCCTGTTAGAGAGTGTCACTCAAGTGGTCGATCCATTTCCACTTGTCGACCCCATTCTCCCCTTGGAGAATGCAACCCAAGTAGTCGATCTGATCTCATCATCGGTTGATCCTAATCTCCCATTAGAGAGCAAACCCGATACTGCCCATGTTTTTCTCATTGATACAAAATCTACCATGCCAGTGGGTATTCCTCCTTCTCCCGTGGAACCCCCTCCAAGCAATGAGGCCATCTGTTTTGCTTGGGGTGTGCTAACTGGACCTCATCTTCCCTCTCACATTCCTTTCCAGATTACAGTACAAGTTTGTGGTTGAGATGTTCCTCAGACACTGATAGATGAAGGTGCATCCATTAGTATTTTGTCTTCTTTTTCTTGGCAAGCTTTGGGTTTTCCTCAGCTTGTGCCGGTTACACAAAATCTGTTAGCTTTTAACAGAAGAACTAGTCAACCTTTAGGGACCTTTCCTAAGTTTCCTGTAACTTTGGGAGGGAAAATTGTCTTTATTAATGTCATGGTAGTCCAAGACCCCTTGGATTTCGCTTTACTCCTTGGGCGAGATTATGTCTATGCCATGAAAGCTATTGTGTCTTGTCTTTTTCATGTGATATCTTTCCCCCAAAATGGACGCGTTGTGACTGTTGATCAACTTTCATTCATTGACCCTGACTGGATTGCCTCCCTAAATGGTTCTTATATGCAAACGACGTCGCTCCCGCCACAGGTCAATTATGTGGCGTTGTCGCCCATGGCTTCAACTTTTGATGACTTAGATCTAGTAGTTGACATGGTGATCTCTTCGATAGGGTTGTTAGAGTCTGATCTCTTTACTCCTGTCGTGACCCTCATCATGGTGTCCTTCCAGAGTGTGTTTCTTCCTTCCAGTGAAGACCTCTTAGAAGCCATGACCAAGTTTTGTCCCTTGAAATGGTGTCATTCTGGAGCATTGTCCTCTTGGAATCCATGATCAAGAAGAGAGACTTCCAAGGATAGTTTTTTGCATCTTTGTGGCAACTTCATTAAAAAATGAAACAAAGGTTATGAGCATGATTTTCTGATTTCAAGCTTGTTAAAAAATGAAACCAGACTTGAGCATCATTTTCTGATTTCAAGATCGTTAAAAAATGAAACCACTTCCGAGGATAGTTTTTTGCGTCTCTGTGGAAAACTCGTTAAAAAATGAAATAGAGATTATGAGTATGATTTTCTGATTTCAATCTCATTAAAAAATGAAACTAGACTTGAGCATGGTTTTCTGATTTCAATCTCGTTAAAAAATTAAACCACTTACGAGGATAGTTTTTGTGTCTCTGAGGCAACCTCGTTAAAAAATGAAACTGAGATCTTTGAGCATGGTTTTCTGATTTCAAGCTCGTTAAAAAATGAAACCACTTATGAGGATAGTGTTTTTGTCTCTATGGAAACCTCTTTAAAAAATGAAATAAAGGTTACGAGCATAGTTCTTGTTTCTGTGTCAAGCTCGTTAAAAAATGAAATAGTTTCCCCCCTCTCTATTTGAGTCAAGTCCTTCATCTAGTATTTGAAGCTTCATTTCATTCTCCTTTGTCGTTGGATAAAATGAAGCTTGGGGGGCATTTTCCTTAGCCTCTGGACTTCATGCTGAAGTTGAGCCACTAGCTTCTTAAGCTGGGGGCTAAGTACCAACCATGAAAATTCGTGGATAATGCATTGGAAAGTTCAAGCATAGTTTTTACTTTGGTTCAAGCTTGTGTAAAAATGAAACCACCTACCTCAAGCATAGTTTCCTATGGTTCAAGCTTGTGTAAAAATGAAACCAAGTCCAAGCATAGTTTTGTTTAGTTTTTAAGCTTGTGTAAAAATAAAATCTATCCCAAGCATGGTTTTGTTTTGTTTTAAAGCTCGTGTAAAAATGAAAACAATCCCGAGCTTAGTCTTTGTTCTTTCTCATGCTCATAAATACATGAGAATAAGTTACCGAGCTTAGTCTTTGTTCTTTCTCATGCTCATAAATCAATGAGAATGTAACCGAGTATACTTTTATCACTTTTTCGGACTCGTAAAGGTTATACGAAAAATGAACCTACTAGAGTTCACTTTAAGCTCTTTTCAGACTCTCTAAACATGAAAATATTGTTGAGAAACCTTGTTTTGTTCATGCTCGTAAAAGTATTTGAATAAAACGTTCGATGGGCAATGTTTTATCACTTTTTCAGTCCTGTCGAACTATTTTATGAAAAAGGAACTGAGAGAGTTCTCTTTAAGTGTTTTTTAGACTCTATAAACATGAAAAACTCCCGAGTTTGCTTTCTTTGGACTCGTAAAACAAACATCGAAAGGCCCATATGGGACCGAACCACTCCTTCCTAGGGTTCGTTAAACATACTCTTAGGGACTCGTCCGAAGGATGAGCTTACATTTCAAGCATATGTTATGCTCGTCAAGCTTGTGTAAAAATAAAGAGGTACTCGCCATAAATGGTGGGGGGGGGGGAATTGGGAAAGAAATATGTCTAAACCTGTATTCCATGGAAGAGTCACTTTTGAACATGACACCCTTTCACTCACCTTGTGTCTAGGTTGGAAAATCCACTTGTCTCTTGATCATACTCCTTTATAAGATTACAAATTGGTCGGTGATCCCTGTTGTTGAGTCAGTGTTTTGTTGGCAACAATTATATAATTATTATTTTTATAAGCTGCCTACACAGGGTCTATGAAATTTTATTATTCTTCATAAGCATGTCACTAAACGACAGTTGTAAATCATCGCTTTTTACCTATCATATTTTCGAATTATGTTTTCATGATTGCAAGCATGAAAACTTGCAGCTGAGATTGCCATTATATTTTCGAAAATTTCATTAAAAGGAAACTGCTCATATGGTTTATTATAGAATTGTGATTTTTTTTCCTATGAGAATATTGCTCTCCTTGTTTGTGATCCTTTTGATTCTAATCATGCCTAAGAGAAATCACTGGTTGCATGAACGAAAGATCCCCACCATTTGATTTTCAATTTTTTGTATTGATTTTAGTTTGATTTTCAATCATATTTCTTTCATGAAACATTTGACTATTCGATTTTGCAAACTCACCTATCTTTGCAATCAAAATTGGATGCACACACTATGTTTTCAACTACTCTGGTCCTAGCATGTACCCAATGCTAAGGTGGCATACGATGTACAACATGCCATTACTCCTTAGCATGGTCTCGAGCTTCACGAATTTGCTCACATGCATTGTGATTAACACTTTGCCCACCATTTGAATCATCACAACTTGTATTGATAAGGCTCAGGGATATGGCTCTGTTTCTTTTTTGCAAACCCTACCTGTGTGTTCTGTGTTGATCACCCATCCATTCAACATGGCTCCAGTGGTAAGGGTCGAACCGAACGACGTCCAAACCATGCTCTCATATGATAATGCTAGGGAAGCTTTGGAAAGGAATGGTTGGCATATTTTCATCGAAAAGTTTAAGGGTTTTAATCTTCAGGTCGCCCAAGATTTTTCCTTAACCTTTGATGGCTGTAGGGAAAAAATCGGTGATGTGCAATTGGAAGTAATTGAAGAGTTCCTAAGTTAACTCCGTAATTTTCTGCCAAAGACACGTTTTTGCGAGATCTATTTTGAGAAAATGGTTTTGAATTAGATCAAACCCTTGAAAACCCAGAACCAAAATGAGCCCTTTTACCTTCAATGAGGGTCGTTTCCCCAGAAATTGGATCCTTCCAGAGATATAGATCGTCCTTTAGAGGTCAAATCTCAAATTTTCTTTATGGCTAAAGTGAGCATTTTGGTCTGTTTGCAAGTGTTGAAACGTTTGTTAACTCTCCAGGCATGTGCCTTAGAATCCCACAACACCCCTCTCACCCATATATCCATGTGTCTCAGCCTCCCACTGTGAACCCTTGATCAATCTGAAGGATATTCAACCAGTCTGTCAGCAAGTTATACATCTACAAGACATGTGATATTTAAAAAAATGTAGAAGCAGCTACAACCATCATTATTCGATTTGATTTCATGATCAGAGGTATGATTTTTTTTATTTAATAACATGGTTGTGTCATTATTAAGTTAGGATATTTGATTTGATTGAATAAACTATTTTTTCTTATTAAGATTAGTCTGTTTTGTTTATCCAATAAAATAAGATTGCATTTGCTATTATAACTAGCTATAGAATCGCAAGATTTTGTATGCAGTTAAGAAAAATTCGAATTGTTCGATTTGATAATTGAAAACATATCTGAGATCTTCTCATTTTCATTTGTTTTCAGGATGATTGAGGAGCCCATGATTTCCAAGGAGATATGAGGCACTTTTTGAGATCTCCCAGCCATATCAACTTTGTATTTTGAGTAAATTAGACTACTGGTAGTTTTTGATATTTAGTTAAATCAGGGTGGTTGCATCCCCCATTATTTTTTGAAACCAACTTGATCTTATCAATAGGAAACAATTATGTTTCCTGAAACCTATATAAACCTATTATTTTGTAAACATTGAATCATCTCAGCCTGGGGCAAGAGTATGGGCATTTTTACCACAGACTTGAATGGAATATGATGCACGTTACAGCTTTAGCTTTTCTGTATGATGTTGTCATTCAAGTTATGTTTATTTCAATTTCGATAATAGATTATGATTTCTTTTGTCAACATAGTTTATTACGAGTTGATTTCATATGATTTATATATGTTGTCCATATTTCCTGTTTCAGAATAAAACACACAGTGATTATCTTTGCAACTTGAATTAGTAGATTCATCTCTAGTTTATGTTGAATGTCTGGATGCAAATTCTCACCAAACGATTTATCTCGTCGTAGCAATTTGCAAATCATATGATCATTGTAATTGTATCTATTCAATGTTTTGTTGTTATAATTCAATCTCCAGCATTATTGTTCCTCATTTATTAGGAGTAGTCCCAAGATCTGTAGCAGGTTTACTTCATCAGATCAAAGTGTCTGGAAATTCAATAGTGAACAGACATTGGATGCAAATAACAGGTCAGTCTGTTGCTTGATTTCGTCAGCTTGTTAAATATAAAAGTTTTCTCTATATAAAAAATTTCTACTATCTAGCATGTTCTGTTTAATTAGGCAGTTTTATGTTTGATTTCATGAGTGTTTATATCTAAGAAAATAAACTAAAAAATAAATAGTATTTTATTTTTCTTTATTACTTTCAACGGAAGAGTCATTAAATGTTGGATTTTCTATGAGTTTAGATTAAAACTCATTATTTGTATATATTGTACATATGATAACTAGAATTATTTTATAAGTATTAATTAGTTAAACTGTAGATAAATATTAGATGTATGTATATTTATTAGCGATTGTTATTTATTAGATCATTGTTTTTCCTTTAGTTATTTTTTCCACTTTCTTTAGGACTTAGATCGGCCAATGGAGCCGCTAAACCCATCAGAGTGAATTAATCCAAATAGCTTGGGTTAATTAGACAACCCCAGACCGGATTCACTCCTCCAGTTGACGAGCGGTCAATTTCTCCCATCAACATGTTTCCAAGACAGTTGTCGTGTCATCAATATGTTCAAAGAGAATTTCAACCCGGAAAGCCTTCTATTGCGTCGACCATTTCTGTAGTCCTTAAAGCCTTCTATTGCATCAACCATCCCTGAGTCAGTCATGAATCACTTGTTACTCTGATCTACATCAAATCTTGTTACTTGTTTCGTGTCATTGATGTGGGATACATTAAGGCCCTCCTGTGACGAGTCTTTTGCTATCGACTTCAACTCATTATCCAGGAATTAGACTTAGAAACTAATTGGTACCTTGGAACTTGCATGCCTCAATGGCAGGTTTCCTCACTTTCGACAGTGGGTTTTCATTATTGACCCCTGATCGGGAGATTCCGTCGAGTGTTCAAATTCATCTCATTAATTCACATTCGGTGGATTGTACTAGTGTACCCCGGGAGTCATTGACATTAATGGTGATTTCCCTTGCACTTGTTAACGATATACACTAATGACCGGTAATCAAGTGGTTTCTACCATGTTCGACTTCAGCACATGTACTCACATGGTTAGATTTGTACTATAGAGTGGTGGAGATGAAGACCCTGGATGATTTTCTAATAGATATAGGTTGTGTTGGAGTATATTCAGTGTACTATTACATAGATCCACATTGTATGTCTCGTGGCTATGTTCAAATTTGAGTCTTTAACACATAGATCCACAGTTTATTTTTGGTGGCTATGTTCAGATTTGAGTCATATTGTCTTACTTGACATGGATCTTTGCATGTCGAAATTTATGTTTTGAGTCATTTGTATTCTGAGTATGGGAGTGCCTACCTCATTGATGATATATTATTGTACTGTATTTCCTTGTTTGTTGGCAGGTTTCCAACCGACTGTTCCTTGTTCCCTACACACACTCAACAAAGTATTTCAGCTATCACTCTGTTCTAACTTCATACTTTGGTGGGCTCTCTGTTACACATTATTTTCGTCATTCCTATGACCGTTAATGATGTAAACCTGTTTTTAGTCTTCAGAGGGGTCAGTGGCCTGAGTTCCTGAAGAAATAAGGGAGAAGAACTTTTCCTGAGAATAGAAGATGCATTTTCCTTTATGAAAACCCTATTAAAGATGATTTTCAAATGTTGCACTATAGCTAGGGTGCGAGAATGCCTAATTCTTTCAGGCTGCACCATAGCTAGGTTGCGAGAGGTTCGCAGGTTTCTCTATAAGTAGGGTGCGAGAATGCCTGATTCTTGCAGGCTGCACCATAGCTGGGTTGCGAGAGGTTCACAGGTTTCTCTATAAGCAGGGTGCGAGAATGCCTGATTCTTGCAGGCTGCACCATAGCTAGGTTGTGAGAGGTTCGCAAGTTTCTATATAAGCAGGGTGCGAGAATGCCTAATTCTTGCAGGCTTCACCATAGCTGGGTTGCGAGAGGTTCACAAGTTGCTCTATAAGCAGGGTGCGAGAATGCTCGTACATGGGAAAAACGAGCATCTTCTCAATGCTTCTAGAAGGAGAAACTTCCATCATGAGGTGGCATCCAAATGGTTTGGATCTTACTCGCTTTCATGTTTTGGTGGGATCATCCTAACCTCCTCACCTTATCCTCTTCAACTTATAAAAGGAGAGAAGCTCTCATGGAGAAAGTTGGCTTGGATGAGATTAGCTTTGGGGCTTTTATCTTTTTGGATTAGCTTGGATTGGATTGAGCTTTGGAGATTGTTAGCTTGGCTAGATGAGCCATTTTGTCAAGATAGATTGTGAATATTATCAGATCTATGCTCTTAGAATTCTTGGAGTGGAAGTGTGTGGGGAATGAAGGACAGTTGGAAGGGACCTTACGACATCAAGTCCATGGTTGTAATCTCTCTTTCACATTTAATATGATACAGTAATATGATTCTTTCCTATAAAGCTTGTTGTGTTTTACTGTATGATTCCTTGATCACATACATAGGTTTATATTGAGTTTATGCTATTACTATCACTTTGGTTGGTTGTTTTCTTTTGTAGGTTCATCATTGTATGAGCATTGGAACGGATCTAGGATGACGATGGAGAGAGGAAGTGATGTTTAAACGGTATGTCACCTATCCCTCTTTATTTAGTAAATTCAATATTTAAAACTTAAGGAAAGCATCATGTTCTGGTGTGTTTTGTTCTAGATCTAGGTGGATCTAGGGAGATCAGTTAGTGTTCGCATATACTGATTTATCCCATAACACCCTTCCTCTGGTTCCTCTGGTTCTCTTGGCTAGACTTTGGTGGTAGTGACAGTGGCACTCAACTCAACATTGATAATCCTCTTCCCTCCTTTGGGATTTGATTCAGAATCAGAATCAACCTCTGCCTCGAAAGCCTTCAACTCAACCATGAGTGAATTCTTGGAGCGACATTCTTCAGTGTTGTGCCAAGGGATTTTACGGTACTCACACCATTTTCCCATGTCCTTCTTTGTATTCTCATTTCCCTTAATGTGTTGCATCTTGGACTGGTTTTCCTGAGAGAGACCATCTCGACTCAGTCCCTTTTTGTGTGGGTTGGGGCCGCCTTTTCCCTGCTTCGGTTGTGAGGAGTTTGCAAATCCAAACTCTTACCTCTTCTGCTTAAATTTGTTCTCAATCTTGAAAGCCTATCTATAAGTCGTACCCAATGAGGCAATGTCTAGAAACTCCATTTATGTTTTCATGTATATATGCAAACAACTGTGGTATTTTATCACCAAATGATGCTCAGAGTATTTGATACCCAATTTGGTGCGCATGGTCTGGAAAATATTGGTGAAATCTGGTACTGTTTGGTCCCTTTCTTGACATAGGGTGGTCCATCTAGTGTACTGGTCCTCATAACTTCCAATAGGGTAGTATTTTTCTTTAATGGCATCCCAGAAGGAATCCCATGTAGGGGCCACCACAAATATTGCAGATTCCCATACGACCCTTTTCTCAGAGTAAGTATCTCACCAGTCCTTAACATGGGGGATGACCTTGAGGAGTGCAAAAGTAATATTTTCCCTATCAGAAAAATTGTGGACCGAAAAATATCCTTCGAGAAGATTCAAACATTTATCTACAACATCTGCATCTATCATTCCTTTAAATAATGGAATATCAAAATTTACTTGTACCTTGAATGGGGTTGCATGGCCACTTGATGAAGATTCTTCTCATGTGGTAAATCATCAAAGGATCTGCGCAAGGTTGTCCATCATTTCATTCCCTTGTCATGCGAGGGATTCCTCAAGAAATATTTTAATAGGATCTCCTACTCCATCATTTTTCTTTTCATCCCCTATGGGTTGTTGTCGGGGTTGGCGTGACTGACCTTGAAACATCTTGATTGGTTCGAGTCCCAACTTCTTGTACCCAGACCTTGTCGAGGACATGCACGAATAAAAATAAATGAAGAACAGACTGCTCTGATACCACTAATCTGGATTTAGGAGTGGAATGAACTAATTAACTTATTGAATACAATAAACAAAAATATATGAAGAATAAAACAGATATCCATTGAACAATATCTTCTATTAAATAAATGAAGTAGGTTGAAATTGTAAAACTACGAAAATGAAACACTTGCTCGAATGGTGGTAACTATCTCTGAGAAGAGTTGTGGCTGCTATGCATATCCGTCTAAGAATAATGATTACAATGAGGCTCTAGAGGCATTTTTGATATTACTCATGAATTCCAAAACCCTAGACATCCAAAACCCTAACCCTGGGAGGTGAAATGCCAAAATTCATGTGGGCCCGTATGGGTAAGTTGGTACCTCAACTTCCTGGGGTCGTAACGTTTGCATACAACCTCTGTTTTAGGTGCTTGATAGCCCATTGGAAAGGTATTTCAGAGAACTAAACATTGTGTTGTCAAACTCTGACTTTGTCTATATTTTGACTATGGTGAGCGTTGATACTGAGAGGGGTGTGAATCAGTATCAAGTAGAATTTAAAACCTTTTTCAACTTATACTTAAACCATTCAATTATATCCAATGATAAATGAAAAATAGTATAAGAGTTACACCAATACACCACAATACACCATGCACAATATATGAGAAATAATAAATAGTTATTGTTCAAGGGAAGTAATGACTTCCAATGGTAGTTACAACTTCAAAATGTAAAGGGAGGGATAAACCAACAAAAGGAAGATATAATCCTCCAATATCAAGAGAGGGTTGAACTGTCCATCCTTGCCCCTTCCTTCCACCCAATAATATATGAGAGATAACAAAACTTTACATTAAATCATCACCATCAACCAACCATCACATAGAACCTGATAATGCTTCTTGAAACTTCTTCAATTTCTGCACTTCTTCAATTCTTGGAATACTCTGATCCTTTAGATACTATTACTCAATGTATTCTCTAAAACTCCTCTAATTTTCACTCCTTGAATCCTCCCCAAAAATAAGTGATAGAAAGAATGGTATACTTTATTCAATTCTGGTTTATTTAGGAGAGTGAACTTGTACAGAATGCCCCGCGGTCAATATTTAACATCAGGTTATGAAAATATCACACATGAAACTAAATTCCGTACTCTTTCAAATGAAATTACTCCTACTTCATTTGGATTATCTATGAATAATTTATGATTGTTTTACCCGAAACACCTATTTATTGACTAGCTTCAGGACTGTTCAAAAACCCTATCTTCCACAGAGTGTATCTCCATAATTATAGTGAATCAAGAGCTGAAACTTTTACCACAGTTACCTTGATATGTCTTCTCAATACCATAGCAATTTCACCATCTGAATCGTTCTAGAAATTTTTTTATAGTGAAAATGGTAAGATGACCTGTAAATAACATACCTTAGAACACATCACCAAAAGACTCCATCCTCCCTTGAAATCCGACCTTCTTTACTTTTGATTTCCTCTGAAATTTGACTTGTGTATGAAATGAATGTATAATGATATGTATTTATACCATTTATGTCACTTCCTTTTAACATTAGGACTGACCTAACACTTTCGTATTTTGTAATTCTTTTCTATAAGTATCTTCAGGGCCTACATGTACTTCCTTCTTCAATTCACTTTGTCATGTTCAAAAATTCATCTCTCCTCAACCATGAGGATCCACGTGATGTGCCACCTACCACTGGAAACAACATGATGTATACTATCCATCCATGGGTTTTGTTTCTACATGTGTTGTCCTTCATGTCCAAATACCTTCATCAACCATGCGGTCCAAAACCAATGAATAGGGTTGACATCAATGACAACAACCAATATTCCAACAATCTCCCCCTTTGTCATTGATGGAAACACTCATTCTCCCCCTATCATCATGATACCATTTTCTCCCCCCCCTTTGACATCAATGGCAAAGGGTAGGGCTGCTCCCCCTGAGTTTAAGGACAAAAGGTAACTCTCTTCTTTGGGGTTGCTCCCCCTGAACATGTGGCACTCAATAATAATTCATCCTTATTTTTTCTCTTTGGGAATTTTTCTTCATTGGAATCATTTTGTGTGGCTTCTGCCTTCTCTCTCTTCTTCATGTATAGGATGTATATGTTTTTCAGTCTTCTTGTTGCAGTTGCAACCAATCTTCCTGAGTTATTTTCTCTGATTTTACATTTTCGAGAGTCAAACATAAGAGTGTATCCTTGATCACATATTTTGTTGACACTGAGGAGATTATGCTTCAGATCTTCAACCAATAATACTTTTCCTTCTTTTACATTTTCACTTCCAAGCTTTACAGTTCCTTTTTCAAGTATTTTGGTAGATGAGTCATCTCCAAATGCAACATTTCCACCCTTTTTCTTCAAGCTAACACATTTTCTTTGATCTCCAGTCATATGAGATGAGAACCCACTGTCTATGAACCATTCATCTTCTTCTTTGCTTACTTTAGCGACTAATGTTATTTGACATTTTTCATTTTGCGGAATTTCTTTCCTTTTCCATGTTGTAGTTGGTATACAGACATTTGACATATGATTATCTTCCTTCATATCTCTGCAATCTCGTGGTTTGTGACCAAGATTATTGCACTTGTAACATACAATACTTTGATACATTAATGGGTCAAATGGATTATAAATTTTGTTGATAGGTCTACGAACATTTACATATCTATTGTTTTCATTATTCATGTAGCTTGCATAGTTATGCCTTTCATTGATTCTACAATTGATTTCCTTGTGTCCAAAATTTCCACAAGTATAATAATGTCCAAGAAAACAATTTTGATACCTGGGAGTAAGTGATCTTATTTATGGTATGGTCCATCTGGGTTCATGATCTATTCTTTTGTAGTTTCCTTCATAATAATTTCTTTCATACCTGATGAGAGAGGATCTTCTCGATGTCTCATTCCTTCTGAATTCTAGTCTTCTATCTTGTTGTTCAACTTGTTCTGGAGTGTTGGTTTCATCATTTTCATCTTCCTTCTCTTGTTTTGTTGTCTTCAAACTGTCATTGTATCCTAGTCATGTCTTGTCATTTGGAGATCTCTGATTGTTAAGGATATCATCTAATTTTTCAATGCTTTTTTTGAACTTCTTCAACTTTTCTATTGTCAATAGTAGCTCCCCTTTTGTGTGATCCAATTCTACTTTCAATTTATCATAATCTTATAATTGTTCCTTCAAGCTATCAATGGTCTTTTCAAGCTTGTAATTCTCTTCTTCACAACTAATCAATTCACCTTTTAGTATTATGTTTGTGTTTCTAAGCTTGTTATTTTCAGTTTCAACATGCTTCAACTTTTCAAGATTCTCATCTTCTTCTTCACTCTCTGCATTGTCTTTGTATCCCCAAAAGGAATAAAGGTTGGTTTATTCATCTGAATCTTCTTCAGAAATGATTTATTCTTCTTTAGAATACCTGTGATCATCATCCTAGGTTTCTTGGGTTATGAAGAGGACTTCTCCTCCATCATTATCTTCTTCATCACTCTCATCTAAGGAGATGTCATCATCCTTGGAGTAGAATATCTTTTTATTGTTGAGACTTCTCTTTTTATAGTAGTAGTTTTCAACAATATGTCCTATTCTACCACAGTGAAAGCATTTGAGAGGAGACTTACCTTTGTATCTTCCACTTCCCTTCTGGAACCTTCTTACAATTTTTTTTATTTCTTCATCAAGGTTGTTATTCTTGTATTTTGTCTTCTTTATGGATTTAAAGGCTGATTCATTGTTTGGCTGGTCACTTTCTATACATGTTCTCATTTCATATTCTATAAGAGACCCATGCAATTCATCCATTGTCATTTTGGTCAAGTCCCTAGTTTCTTCAATGGCGGAGCCCTTAGCATCATACTTCAAGAGAAGTGATCTCAACACTTTTTGTACAACCAAGGATTCATTGAGATATTCACCTAATCCTCTGATAGAATTAACAAATTCATCAACTCTAAGAAAATATGTTGCAATATCTTCCTTTTCATTCATCTTCAAATTTTCAAATTCTGCTCTATGTCATTGAAGCTTGACCTACTTAACTTTTGGATCACCTTCGTAGATAATATTGAGTTTGTCCCATACCTCCTTAGCAGTGTTGCAGCCCATCACTTTGCTAGCAATAGTTGGTGCCAATTATCCTAGAATAACATGTCTGGCTTTTGAATTACAACTCATAAGATTCTTCTCATTTGGATTGGTTGGAGCATTATTTGGGATTACATAGCCATTTACAACCGAGTGCCAAATGTTTAAGCCAAAATATGTTAGGTAAGTTTTCACTCTATCACTCCAGTATGCATAATTTCTTCCATCAAATCTTTAAATCCCATTTGAAATGTTCTCATGGTCACCCACTATGCTCAGGATTTTCCTTCCAGTGGTTAAAATGTTCTGAAGGCAACCCGCTCTGATACCAATTGTTGATACTGAGAATGGGGTGAATCAGTATCAAGTAAAATTTTAAACCTTTTTCAAATTATACTTAAACCATTCAATTATATCCAATGATAAATGAACAATAGTATAAGAGTTACACCAATACACCACAATACACCATGCACAATATATGAGAAATAATCAGTAATTATTGTTCAAGGGAAGTAATGACTTCCAAAGGTAGCTACAACTTCCAAATGTAAAGGGAGGGATACAAATCCAAGAGGAAGATACAATCCTCCAATATCAAGAGAGGGTTGAACTATCCATCCTTTCCCCTTCCTTCCACCTAAGAATATATCAGAGATAATAAAACTCTACATTAAATCATCACCATCAACCAACCATCACATAGAACCTGATAATGCTTCCTGTGACTTCATCAATTTCTGCACTTCTTCAATTCTTGGAATACTCTGATCCTATATATAATATTACTAAATGTATTCTATGAAACTCCTCCAAGTTTCACTACTTGAATCCTCCCCAAAAAGAAATTATAGAAAGAATGGTAGACTTTATTCAATTCTGGTTTATTCATGAGAGTGAACTTGTACAGAATGCCCCGTGCTCAATATTTAACATATGATTCTGAAACTCACACACAAGAAAATAAAGTCCATATTATTTCCAATGAAATTGGTCCTACTTCATTTGGATTCTCTATGAATAAGTTATGATTGTTTTACCCGGAACACCTATTTATTGACTAGCTTTAGGACTGGTAAAAAACCCTATCTTTCATAGAGTGTATCTCCATAATTGTAGTGAATCAAGAGATGGAACGTTTACCATAGGTACCTTGATATGCCTTCTCAATACCATAGGAATTTCACCATCGGAATCGTTCTAGAAAAATAGTTATAGTGAAAATGGTAAGATGACCTGTAAATAACATACTTTAGAACACATCACCAAAAGACTCCATCCTCCCTTGAAATCCGGCCTTCTTTACTTCTGATTTCCTTTTAAATTTGACTTGTGTATGAAATGAATGTATAATGATATTTATTTATACCATTTACGTCACTTCCTTTTAACATTAGGGCCGACCTGGCACTTTCTTATTTTGTAATTCTTTTCTTTAATTATCTTCAGGGCCTACATGTACTTCCTTCTTCAATTCACTTTGTCATATTCAAAAAATCATTTCTCCTTAACCATGAGGATCCATGTGACATGCCACTTACCACTGGAAACAACATGATGTATACTATCCATCCATGGGTTTTTTTTTCTGCATGTACATTTTCCTTCATGTCCAAATACCTTCATCAATCTTGCGATCCAAAACCAATGACTAGGGTTGACATCAATGACAACAACCAATCTTCCAACAATGAGCGAAAAAAATGTTTAGGGCTCCAAAATGGTCTTGGAATTACAACAAGATGTGCTGACATGAAAACATAAGAAAAATCTAGTTGGATTAGGTGAGAGGTCACTAGTATCCACCTGGAAGATGTGTAGGGATTCAAACATCCCTAGAAGTGTTGAACCTGCAAATACAAAGAAGTACATAAGAACGTGCCGAAAAAAAAAATGGACAAGAGGAGCCAGTTGGAATAGGTGGGTGGCCAACAATATCCACCTTGATCATTTAATCTAGGAATTTTGAATGAGTAGGTATTATCACATTAAGTTGTCAAGGGACGTAGGTTGCAGCCATGAGCACAAAGAAACACTTAGAGCGGTCTAATATGGACTCAAATCAAGCGAGTGAACAAGTTCAGTTTCAGCAGAGGATATTCCATTCAAAGTTCATATTAGCGGCTCACGGGCTTTCGGGAGTCCAAAATTGCGCGAAGTATAGCGCCAGAGCAAAAGGCCTGAAGTGTCAAAGTGCCTGAAATATCGAAGTGCCTGAAGTGGCTGAAGTCCCAAAGAGGATCTCGATCATCTAATTCCAGAGGCCACATGTCGTCAAATCCTTAACTCCAGAGGATTTGCTTGGGGCAAGCAAATTTTGAAGTTTGAAAATTTTGAAGCTTGAATCACAAAAAAATCTCGACCATCGATTCGAAAAGGGAAGTTATGATCCATTGATATGAAGAGGGAAGATTTGATTTGTTGATCTTAAATCCTCACCCAAGATCACAAGATCGACGTCCACAGTCCATTGTGGGGACGCAACTTGCTCGAGCGATAATTTTATTGAGCGGTCCCACAATTGAAACCGTGGTCTAGAAAAATTAATATGTGGCAAAAGGTGGTGGATTGTGGGATCAAAAGTAGTGTGAACCCAAACCACCTTTCAACGGGCCCTCAATCACACATTTATATGGTGTCCTATCCGAGAGTAGTGTGTGGCCACCCCCTTGGCATTAAGCCACATTTCAATCCCGATGTAGGTCATTAATGAAAGTGAGAGAGGTGGTTGAAAACTCATCTCACCACATAAATGGAAAGCATGATGAGAACGTTCGTGAGTGCAGATTGTCAATCCAAAGCTTCCTTTTGGAAGAATTTTCATGCAAAGCACATAACCGAGGCAAGCTCCTGTCTGACATAAGAAGGCCTGCACAGTCTGATAGAGTAGACACTGACTAAAAACTTTGAATGCAATGGTCCGATAATGCTCCTAGTAGTTGTAACAATTCTGAGTATATATATGCAGTTTTAGTATTTTGTTAAGGTCGATGGTTGAGAAGTGTTCCCGTATTGTAAACTTTTGATGAAGAACATTGGTTCTCTGGTTATAGATTTGTTTTTGAGATATTTTTTTTAATGAAAGCCAGCTTCTTCTCCATCTTATTTGCCTCTAATACTGAGAGAGTTCATGTTTGATTGATTGACATGGATTGTTGTAACTGTATTATGATAAATGTTTGATTATAGTACTGCTATGATTTCTTTCAGCTTCCTTGAAACTTGAATCCAAGAGGACCTTACGTTTAAGTTTTTCCTCCTTAGGCTGCTAGAAAATCTGATGTTCATAGCGGACCTCTACACCTTTCTCACTAAATCTTCCTCCTATTCAAACTTACTCCAACTTACTAACTGGAGTTAATCAAGACATCACCTATAGGTGCATACCAGTCCAATTTTTTGAGTTAAATTGATATCATCTTGATTATATGCCCATTTGACCTATTTAAAACTAACCTATGACATAAAACTCTGATGGGTACTGGGATTACCTCCAACACAATCTGAAGGTGACTTCTAGTGATAACATTTCTGGCATTGTTGCCAGGGAACAAATTGAAGACTTTTCCCTGGGTAGAATGACAACGCGCTTCTGATTATGAAGGTGTATCAGATATCAAAACCATTGAAGATTTCATTTGTACCTAGCAACTCCACTGTGTCGACTTTAGTTTTTCAGTTGTGGTTGCCTCTAGCACACCTGAGATGTCCCAAAGAACTTTTTCGAGAAGGATTTTAGCAGCCACTTTCTCATCTTGAAAGTTCCTTGGGAGATTGACAATGATCATATCTGGTCTTTGATGGTGAACAAAGACCAGACATGTTCAGACTGCATATCATTCACCTGGTGACTCCATGATTAAAGGATCGATTGGCGACTCCACTGGTTCAAAATGGAAAAAATCTTGGCTCAAAGGTATTCTCCTTTTAATTTATCCTTTGTTCCTGGTTTTCCTAATGTTGTTCCCACTCCAAATGAATGGGGTGATTATTTTCCCATATTTAGAGAGCATAAAGAGGAAACCCTACTCAAAATCTCCTTGAGTTTCATGAACTCATGCATCAATGGTAAATACATCATGAGGATGTATTATTAAATATGTTCATGATCTCATTAGCAAGATATTCTCACAATTGGTACCACTCCTTACCCCCTGCTAGCATCTCCTCCCTGGAGCAGTTTCATGGATCTTTTAATGGGCATTGCCAAAAGTTTTATTCCTCTAAGTTTATTTCTCATAACTATTGTAAGGAATATAATGTCTGTTTTCAGAATATAGAAGATTTTGATGTAGACTGTGAGGATGAAGAAGATGATTTGGGTGAGATGGTGGGACTGGTAAAATCACTTTCTGCAAAAATAGAGAAATTGAAGGCAGATTGTGCTTGCTGCTCTTATGAAGATGTAGAGGATATTCCAGTCCTCGAAGTAGATGTTCTTGGCAGCCCTACTTATGACGAAGAACTTATTTCGAATACTAGCCAAGAACAAAAAACTTTCGATGAATATCCCAATGAAGATGACTAAGAGAAAATCTCTCCCATGGTTCTTGTTTATTATGATTGTGAATATGATCCTTGGGAGAGCCATAAAGGAGAAAAATAGGAGCCAAATGCATAGTTTATATCCTGTTTAGAACCTAAAAATGAGCAGATATCACCTGGTACCATCCAGCCCGTGTATGACAGCAGTTGGCCCTTGGTTATGGAAGGAAGCGAAAATCAAGGAAGAAAAGGGAGCAAGCAAACTTCATGGAAGAAACAGTGACTGATACTAGGTCGAAGTGAGAAAAAGAGCAGAAAATATGGAGCGAATCCTGAGAAAGAAAGCCATTGGAAAAGGAGATTGAGAATGACAAGTCAACAAGGAAAATGGATCTTGGACAACTCATCAAGAGGGAAAAACCATAGTTAGATGCTTTGGAGCACCGCAAGAGAACGAAGGAAAGACAGGCTGGCGAAGCCCTGAAAACACAGGTCAAATTTACCTAGGGTTTTAGACACCTAGGGTTTTGGTATCTAGGGTTGTGACACCTAGGTTTCGACCTAAGGATGTCAGTGAATGATTGTAATGTATAAATAGAGGTCTAAAGGGCCTAGGTTGGTTTAGTACAATAATGTTGTTATTGTTGCTGTTGGTATTGAGTTGTTTGAAATAGGAGTATTGTGTGAGAAAGAAGTATTGAGTACAAGAGCCTTATGGATTGTAAGATCTTCAGTTGGGTGTGAAGATAAACCCTACAGCTCGGTGCACAAGGAGGGGAGAGAAATGAAGGAGAAGAGAGAAGATCTACTAGCTAAGAGCGCAGATAAGAATTGTATTCTTTACTTAAATATAATATAGCATAGTTATGTGGAGGTAGCCCTAAAGAGAGGGTGAACCACGCATATTTTGTGTTGTGTGTGATTGGTATTTTGTATCTGTCATTTATATACTGTTATTGAAATCAAGTGGTAGATCTAATAGATGCATGGAATGGATCAAAGATGATAAGTGATATATGAATGTTCTGTTGTTCTTGTGTGAGATCCACTTGATATTCCCTTGGGTTTTAGACATATTTGTCCTGCAACCCCCTCATAGCTGCTTCAGGTGAGACTGCATCTGCTTCACAGGTGTTGCCGAAAGGGCCACTAGCTAGGGATTGTTGGTGCGCTCTTGGAGATGAACCCTGGGTCTCCCCCTATGCCAACAAATGGTTTCGTTGTCGGGACTGGAATCTTCTTGAGGGAATGTCAAAGTGGTTTCCATCGAGGACAAAGATTCAAAAGTGGATAGAAGATCAAGAGAAGGACTTCGCTGAAGCCCAAAACAAGAACCCTAATATTAGTTCAGAGGACTGGTTGGAGAAATATATATTTATCGATATACACGATATCTTATTTAGAGGAATCCATCAAGATCTATATGAGTGGCTAGATAGATTAGCAGATACCCAGTTCGAGATCCAATCTAGACTTCTTGTGTCTTGGACATCGGAGTTGATCAAGAAGGTCAAGAGAGTTGATAACACTGTATCATGAGCATTAGATCACTGGTTTGATAGTACCATTGGAGGGTACATCACAGAGTTTACTATTGATAGAGTATTATCGTATAGCCAAGCCAAGAGATATTTTTTCAAGGGACCTTGAGGAAAAATTTTGCATTTTATGAAGCTGAGAGTCAAGATGCTATTGCGTGAGAAGAACATATTGAAGATAAAATAGATTGGTTGGATCACAAAAGGATAATGTTCAAAAATTTAGATAGCGACAGTGACACAAAAGCTGGACATACACGCAATGGGATAGTATTCAGAGAAGTTCATCTTACGAACCTATTTAAGAAAAACTATAGGGAGGAAGGTTTCTACAGTGGAGAAGAAGCAGAACTGATAGAAGAAAAACATTCTGAACCCGCTAGGGAAGATGAAGGAAAAGATGAAGAGCTTCGGTGAGGAGAACCTGAAACCTCAGAAACTGCGCAGACCATCGAATTAAGTACTATTATCCTTCCTGTTGATTCAATATTAAGAAACCAAAGTAATCCCAGTCACGAGAGTGTCCAGAGCACTGTCAATAGTAGTCCACCACATACTTAGTCAGGAACCTTAGGAATATCTATGGAAGATGAGATGAGACTCCCTATCTTTAGGGGAGATGGATCTGAAGATCCTGATCAACACTAGTTTTGTTAAGTACCTATACCATATTTGAAAATATACTTCAATAATACCAAGAATAAACCATAAACCATTTACCATAACATGAACAGAATAAATAGAGAAAACCCTTGAGGTAGGGTAACACCATATATTAATCCTTATAGAAGGATAAAACTCCTCAAGTAATCCTTGCTTGTACAATCACAATATTCTTCACTATGTTTCATTACATTGCCTACACTTCTTTATATATCTCTCCCTATCTCATAGGAACCTTTTAGAGAGCCTTCTCACATTTATTACATCCAACTACCATAGTGAGCCTTTATTAATATAGTGGACCTAGTCCACCTTACATTGAATGACCACATTCTCATATATTAAATGACTTCCATTAATAACACATAACTACATTCCCATTGGGTACCTCCCTAGGTATACTACATTCCATCCCCCTTCACATGTTTCATCCTCGAAACATGAGAATAAACCATACAATATGACTGGCTAAGCAATGTAGCCAACTAGTACCAAGTACGACCATCCATCCATCCCAATGGAAGTCGAACATGATGTCTATCTACTACCTTTCCACCTTGATCTTTTTCTGCATCATGTAGGGGTTGCCATAGGATTGTTTCTATAGCTTGATCTCTTCCCGTAGTGTCGGTAGTCCTCCATGCACCTCTTGATCGGTTTCCTATCTGGTGCCNTGCTGGTGCATAAATGTGTTGATGCACATGCCCTTGCCTTGATGACTTTTGCATCTCTATATGATGTGGATGGCGATATACAACAACTGTAGGAATTTGTTCTTTTTTCTTCAAATCTGCAACACTTTGTGCCTTTGATTCAATGACCTCCTTAGCTTCCTAATCATGTCCTTATAGTTTTGCTTCATCTCCTTCTATAGACTCTGCCTCTGATTCAACTTCAGACTAGGCAATAACTTCTTTGTTAGCTTCCATGGGTCCATCTTTCTTACTAAGAGACACATCCTGCAATGTGATTTTCTTTTTCTTGTACCACAACTTTAAAAACTTCTTTTTCACATTAATATTAATGGTACCCACTGATTCTATCCAAGGATATCCCAAAACA
>ML777339.1:451549-466681 GCA_009831015.1 Picea engelmannii | reverse complement strand
CTTCAAATCTTTAAAAATTTGAACATTTTCACCCTCAACATGTGTGCTTTGAATATTATTTATTGGAACTTGCAATCTATTAACCAACTGAACATTGATAAAATTATGCATGCAACTAGGGTTAATAGAAACAACGATATTTTATTTATGAATACAACCATGAACCTGTAATATAGATTTTTCACATGAAAAGAAACTCTTGGCTCTCTCTTTATCCTTATTTTCTCCATGAGACCACTTGTCTAACAATAGTTTTTCAAATTCTCCATTGGAGAGTGTCATCATCTCCTTATAATCAAGCAATTTCCACTGAATGACAACATCACCTTGCAATTTGAGATCTACCCAATGGGGATAATTATCTTCCCATGATGAATTTATTTCTTTAATGAATGATTCAATACTAAGGCCATCACATTTCCCTGTAAAATACATCTTTCTATGAAAAACTCAAAAAAATAGAACAATAAGTTACAACAGAAAATCGCGGTTTTTTCCGGAAAAACCCTGAAAAACTGTTGAATTTAAAATGCTCATAACTTAACTTCCCGAACTCCGTTTCGACTGTTTTTTTTTTAAATTGGGTATTTTTCCAAGAGGAATTCAAATATCCAATCTGTTTTTCCAAATTAATATCGTAAATCTTCAGATATGAACCTGAAGTGCACTGCCCTCTTTTTCTTCCCTAGAAAAAATTCTGCAAAAAGAGAAAACAAATCTTCCCTTCTTTGGCCAAGGAAAGTGCTCTGATACCAATTGTTAAGTACCTATACCATATATGAAAATATACTTCAATAATACTAAGAATAAACCATAAACCATTCACCATAACATGAACACAAGAAATAGAGAAAACCCTTGAGGTAGGGTAACACCATATATTAATCCTTATGGAAGGATAAAACTCAAGAAATCTTTGCTTGTACAATCACAATATTCTTCACTATGTTTGATTAAATTGCCTACACTTATTTATATAGATCTCCCTATCTCCTAGGAACCTTCTAGATAGCCTTCTCACCTTTATTACATCCAACTACCATAGTGAGCCTTTATTAATATAGTGGACCTAGTCCACCTTACATTGAATGACCACATTCTCATATATTAAATGACTTCCATTAATAACACATAACTACATTCCCATTGGGTACCTCCCTAGGTACCCCATATTACCTCCTTAGGTATAATATAAGTTCCTAAGTGGATCCGTATGGAACATTAAGAATGTCACAAATGAACTTGTCAAAAGAACTCAGTTTAGTACAACTCTCAGATATCGCGCACTGAGTTGGTACATGAAACTTTTCCAAGGACTTGCACAACCAAAGCCATTGAATCATATCAAGAACACGTTGATTGCAGAATTCAAGAAACCTAAGTTAGAATCCCAATGTATCACAGAGTTGAAAGAGATCAAACAGAAAGTGGTTGAATCTGTTTGGGAGTTCGATCGGAGATTCAAGACCTTAATAGGCCGATTGAATTTTCAGATCCCAGATGAACATAACAAGGAATGGTTCATTGTTTCCCTTATACCACACATCAGATTTAGCCTGATGCAACAGAAGATTGGTTCGTAGGCTAAGGCATTGGAGATCGCCATGAAGCTAGAATCAACCCCTATGGGGGAATCCAACTCAGGTATGAGTCAGATCCTAAGTCAGCTAACTAGTTTGTCTCTGTAGGTCAAAGAGATGAAGAAAGACAAAGGAAAAGATAAAAGAGAAGACATATGGTGTGTCATATGCAGATCAGAAGGCCATGAGAAGGAACATTTCCCTCTATTCAATGAATACTTGGCTTCTGGAGCCCTGAGCCCCTTGAAGCAAGTCACCTTACCCTGGTGCGAGGTATGTAGAAACATACATTGTACTGTAGAGTTCTATTATATGCAAAAGTATGTTCAGACACCTACAAATTTGTACTGTACATTCTGTAAGTCCATAGGACATGATGATAGGGATTGTAGGGCTTATGATCTCATGCATGAAAGGTCAAGAGAGATATATAAGATTCAAGGCAAAGTACATCAAGAAGGAAACACTACGCAGTACAACTCTCCATGAAGAGGAAACTTCAACCCTCGTGGTCGATTCAAAGGAAGAGGACGAGGAGGAGGAATGAGTCGAGGCCGAGGACATATCATCTATTATAACTTTGCATAGCTAGGACACCTTGCAAGGGATTGCCAGAACCCTTGTACCACTTGTATCTACTGCAGCTCGTTTGACCATGTTATAGAAGATTGTCCTGTGCTACTAGCTAAGCTTCATGAAAGACGAGGACCTCAACATAACCCGCAAGTGCCACTGATCTATGTTGAACCTCACAGAGAAGACCCTAGAGTCATTGTTATAACTAGAGGAGTCATTGTTATAGGAGAAGACAGACTGACCCACAGGAAGACTACAGAAGATTCAAGAATCAGGAAAGCAGCAGAGAAGACCCAAACTTTTGATGCAAAGAAAGAAAGAAAAATATTTGAGGAAGCAAGAACAAAGTTCAGAGGAGACCAAGGTTATTCATCGAAGCCAAAACTAGAAGTAAGAGAGTATGGAATGCCTCACGAATTTGATTAGTCTACTTTGCCAAGAGGAGGAAAAGAGGTAAGCAAGCTCATGGAATTTTTACATACTTGTATTAAGTTGATTCAAGATGAAATCATTGTACAAGAATTACAAAATTTAATTGGACAATATGAGCAAGGAAAGATAGATCCCTTACTAAATAGGGAAGTAAACCAAATTGGTAAGAAGAGAAGGACAAATAAGGAATTACATTTGAATGCTCAAATAGGAGAGTATGAGATAAACTATGTGGTCCTCAACTTAGGGTCGGAGGTCAGTGTCATGACGAAGCAAACCTGGGCACAGATGGGAAAACCCAAGTTGATATATTCCCCTATCAGGCTTAGGATGGCTAATAAGCAAGTTGTAAGTCCTTTTGGAAGATTGAAGCATGTCCCCGTGGACATTGACGAAGTAAGAACGTTTGCATATTTTGAGGTAATTGAAATAGTTGATGACAGTTTCCCTTACCCTGCACTGTTAGGAATTGATTAGGCTTTCAATAATTCTGCTATGGTTGATTTAAAGAAAATACGTATGACTTTTGAAATATATGGCCTCAGGGTCATAACACCTTTAGATCCAGATGAAGGTCAACGATACACAGATCCCATCAGAGAAGACGACTATGCATACGAACTGGAAAACATATATAAACTAACAGCCAGACATCAGGATTAAATTAATCCTACAGTCGATGGGAATCTAAGATGGCGAAGTGACAATGCGTGATCATCAAACTCAGAAGAAGCACTGGAGAACTGGCAGAACCAGATGTATGAAGTCTCTACAAGGAGATGTGCTAGATTAACCAGAAAAGTTCGTTGGATCGACACAACAGTAAGTAACTTACCCACATTTGATGGTCTGAATCCATTAGAATCCTTCCTATCATACTTTGAAGAAAGTGTACCAACACAACAGAGGTTTTTGGCAATGGATGAGGCCTTGAAATCCACACCAACAAGATGGTGGGGGACACACAAAAGTAATATCACATAATGGACACAATGTCATACTTTGATGACAACGATGTTCTCAGCACAACTCGAAAGCTATGAAGTAAGATACACAGGTTGAAGCTACCCAAAGGACCATGTGCGAAGCTGCAAAGAGGCATGGAGTGACATTCCGCAAGAACAGTGGGTGCACAAATTCATTAACACGCTGGATACAACCCCTATTAACTGGTACCTTCAAGCAGAGTTGTGCCTCATCACTACAAATTGGGAAGGTATGAATCATAATTTTATAACTACCTTCTTATTTGACACTCAATACCCTTCAGTAGATCAAGCGCTATGGATTGTCAGACAGAAAGTATTTATGGAGGCATCTAGCCTTCCTTTGGAACGAGAAGAGGATGAATGGACTGCGCCTCTCCAAAAAATGAAAGGCTATTACAACATCAATACGGATGAAGTCGATGATCCCAGGAAAGTGAACATTGCATAAATAGAAGGCCAGAGAGATGTGGAAGGACTAGGAGTTGAGCTACCATTCACTGGACAACTGATCAAGATTAAGAAAGTCAATATTGGAATAGAGGAGACACTGAAGCTTGCCAATATCAGATATTATTGGGATGCTGCTACCATTGACAAGATTATTGAGTTGTTGCACAAGTATCAGGACTTGTTTTCGACCAAGTTCCCTGATATGAAGGTAATAAAAGGGCCTATGGGTGAGATGAGGATCCCTTTGAAACCAGATGCAAGACCAGTCAAACAGAGACCCTACAAACTGAACCCCAAATACAAGGAGAAAGTGAAGATTGAATTTGACACAATGTTGGAAGTAGGGATTATAAAACCTATCGAAGAATCAGAGTGGATCGACCCTATGGTGGTGAAAGACAAGAAGAAAGGTGAGATCAAGATCTGTGTATATCTCAGGAAGTTGAATGATGCTTGTTTGCATGACCCCTTCCCTACATGATTCACTGACGAAGTGTTATATAACGTGGGAGGCTAGGAGGTCTATTCTTTTACAGATGGATTTTCAGGATACCATCAGATCTGGATTTCCAAGGAGGACAGCCATAAGACCATGTTTGCCACAAAATGAGTATCCTACCAATATAAAGTGATTCCATTTGGATTGAATAATGCACCAGCCATATTTTCCAGGGTGGTGGTTGAAGCGTTCAAATAATTTTTTCATAAATTTCTAGAAGCATATTTTGATGACTGGCCTGTGTTTAGTTAAAAAATCACATTGAACGTCTAAGGATAATGTTGGATAAATGCAGGTAGTGTCAAATTTCTTTGAATCTAAAGAAGTGCATATTCTTCTCACCATTTGGAGTACTGTAATAGGGATTGTATGCAAGCAGGGATTGTTGATCCATCTAAAATTCCCATTATAGTTGATTTTCCACCTCCCACTTCAGTCAAACAACTGCGCATTGCATTGGGACATACTGACTATTACAAGAAGTTCATCAAGGGATATGCTCAGATTACAACACCCATGGAGAAGCTTTTGAAGAAGGACTGTCAGTTTAATTGGACAACAGAATGTCAACAAAGCTTCGACACACTGAAACAAAAGATGGTTACTACGCTTATTCTGGTTTTCCTAGATTGGAGAAAAAAATTTCATGTGCATGTTGATGCATCATCCATTGCATTGGGAGTTGTGTTAGCACAACCAATAAAAAGAGACATTGAGCACCCGTTAGCCTTTTCTAGCAGGAATCTATCTACATCTAAGATTAATTATACCATTACTAAAAGAGAGGGATTAGCCATGGTGTATGCACTGCAGAAATTTCACCACTATTTGTTGGGAGGACACTTTAAAATGTTTACTGATCACTCTGCATTGAAGTACCTAGTCAGCAAGCCAGTGTTGGGGGGGTGAATATGCAGATGGCTTATGCTATTTCAAGAATATCATTTTGAGATCATAGTAAAGCCAGAGAGAATGAACAAGGGTCCTAACCACTTATCAAGGTTGGAACATGGAGAAGAGCCCACTAATTTGGAAGATACACTACCAGATGCACATCTACTAGCCATTAGAAAGACCGATGACCACTTCACAGAGATAGTGAAGTTGCTATCAATAGGAATGGCACCTAGTGAGTATACAATTCCTAAGAAGAAATATTTAGTGGTGCGCGATGCAGATTTCTCACTTATAGTTGGACATCTATACAAGATGGGACCAAATGAGATATTGCGAAGGTGTGTTATGGAGGAAGAATGACTGCTAATCCTCACATAATCTCATGAAGGCATCACAAGAGGATATTATGTAGGGAAAGAAACTGTGCAGAAGGTTCTTAGAGCTGGCCTTTGGTGGCCTACCTTACACAAAGATGCTAAAGACTACTCCAGAGCCTGTGATGTATTCCAGAGGGTTGGGAAACCATCCAGAAGAGATGAAATTCCATTAGCACCACAACTGACCCTAGAATCATTCAAAAAATGGGCCATTGACTTTGTTGGACCTATAAAACCACCAGGAAAGTGCACAGGATCAAGGTACATAATTACAACAACAAAGTACTTGACCAGATGGCTCGAAGCAAGAGAAGTTAAGGACTGTAGTGAAACTACAACTATGTGCTTCATATATGATGACATCATCACCAAGTTTGGATGCCCAAAGATCCTTATGAGTGATCAAGGTACACATTTCATCAATACGATAGTTGAATCCCTGACTGAATAATTTGCAGTCCACCATTAGAAGAGCACACCATACCATCCACAAGAAAATGGGACAGTTGAAGCATTCAACAAGATTTTGGAAACATCACTAACCAAGATTTGTTGTGTGAACATAGATGATTGGGATTTAAGAGTACCAGTAGTGTTATGGGCCTATAGAACCACTTGCAAGAATCTAACAATGCAGACCCATTTTAAGTTGGTATATGGTCTTGAAGTTGTTGTTCCAATGGAATATTTGGTACCAAGCCTAAGAATTGTTGCCTTTATAGATATGGATGACACTAGAGATATTCAAGAGAGGCTTGTGCAGTTGGTCGAACTTGAGGAAGATAGATTCACTGCAGGATTCCATCAACAGGTTCAGAAGGAAAGAGAAAAGGCTTATCATGACAGGCACATCAAGAAGAAGGCATTTAGATAAGGAGACCTAGTGCTAGTCTATGGAATAAAGTTCATAAAACATCTTGGAAAATTCAGAACACAATGGCTCGAACCGTATGAGATCACCTACATCACAGAAGGAGGAGTTGTGCAGCTAAATATGTTAAAGGGAGAATGGAAAGAAGGATTAGTGAATGGGAGTCAGATAAAGTTGTACTATGACAACCAGTTTCCTCGTAGCTCTCAGTAAAAGCATGAAGAAAATGGTCTAGGTAGCAAGTGCATTTGAAACTGGGTACCAGACATAGAAAATATAGTCTGCACAGGGAAGAAGAGAAAGCAGAAAGCAGAAAGCAAAGGCCGCACTGCGCAATCCGAAGTCAAAATACAACATAAAATTCAGATCTGAAGTGCCTCGGGATGAGTCACAGATGAGTGTTGGGGGCATGTTGGCCCTTGGTTATGGAAGGAAGCGAAGATCAAGGAAGAAAAGGGAGCAAGAGAACTTCATGGAAGACACAGTGACTAATACTGGGTCGAAGTGAGAAAAAGAGCAGAAAAGATGGAGCGAAGCCCGAGAAAGAAATCCGTTGGAAAAGGATATCGAGAATGACAAGTCAACAAGGAAGAAGGATCTTGGACAACTCAACAAGAGGAAAAATCTACCGTTAGATGCTTTGGATCACTGCGCGAGAAGGAAGGAAATATAGGCTGGTGAAGCCCTGAAAACATGGGTCAAGTTGACCTAGGGTTTTAGACACCTATGGTTTTGACACCTAGGTTTTGACCTAAGGATGTCGATGAATGATTGTAATGTATAAATAGAGGTATAAAGGGCCTAGGTTGGGTTGGTATGATAATGTTGTTATTGTTGTTGTTGGTATTGAGTTGGTTGAGAGAGGAGTATTGTGTGAGAGAGAAGTGTTGAGTACAAGAGCCTTCTGGATTGTAATGTCTTCAGCTGGGTGCGAAGATCAACCCTCCAGCTGGGTGCACAGGGAGGGGAGAGAAACACAGGAGAAGAGAGAAGATCTGCTATCTAAGAGAACAGATAAGAACATTATGATTTACTTAAATATAATATAGCACAGTTATGTGGACGTAGCCCTAGAGAGAGGGTGAACCACGTATATTTTGTATTGTGTGTGATTGGTATTTTGTATTTGTCATTTATATAATGTTATTGCATTGCTGTGGTAGATCTGATAGATGTATGGATTGGATCAAAGATGATAAGTGATATATGAATGTTGTTTTGTTCTTGTGTGAGATCCACTTGATATTCCCTTTGGTTGTAGACATATCTATCCTACAACCCCGGCATAGTTGCTTCGGGTGAGACTGCATCTGCTTCACAGGTGTTGTCGAAAGGGCCAGTAGCTAGGGCTTGTTGGTGCACTCTTGGATCTGAACCCTGGGTCTACCCTTGTGCCAACAATAACTATGAGTCAGATTCTGAACTGGATAGGAAGGATCTCCAAGAGCATGCAATAGAACCTTTTCCTTTATACATTGAAGGAAAACATTGTGTGGAAATCAGTCATCATGGGCATGCAGAAGACCAAGAGTAAGTCTTTCCCATGGGTCTTGTTTATGAAGATTATGACTCTGACCCTAGGGAGAGCCATGAAGAAGAAGAGGGAAAGACAAATGAGTAGTTTATATCCTTCCCTGAGCCTGTGAGTGAGAATCCACCACCTGGGATTAGTCATCTTGCATCAACTTCTCATCCACCTATTCTTACAAGAGATATTCAACGATGTGTTAGCAACTGTGGAGCCGATTGAGCTGTCTGTTACAAATTTTCTGGATTTTTTCACTCGTTCTATGAGCCTTTCAACGAGTACATGGAGCTTCATTTCCTTCATGCCTTGGAGCCGCCTAGATTTATCTCAATTTCATCCTTTGGAGGAAATATGAAGGATGTAACCGTTCTGCTGTCACGGTTGCATCATATGTTATTAGTCATTGACAGAGTAAAAGAGATTCTAGTTAGGAAGTTACTTGAATGGCTATGGTGGAAGTTTTCTTTCACCTAGCACTTTGTAAAAATCAGTTAGTCTAGGAATGTACATAAATAAGCTCCTCCTAGAGTCCATGTGTTTTTTTTTTTCGCTTTTAGGATAGTGTGTTTGTCAAATTTTATTTCTTAGCAGGATGTTTTTGAGCATGACTCCATAGCCCAATAGCTAAGGAACTGGAACTACACATTCTTGGTAGCTCATAGGGAGCATGCCATCCCCTGTGGAGCCAAATGTTATCACATTAAGTTGTCAAGGGCTGCAGGTCACAACTATGAGCACAAATAAATAATTAGAGTGGTCTAATATGGACTCAAATCAAGCGAATGAGCAAGTTCAGTTTTCAGCAGAGGAGATTCCATTCAAAGTTCATATTAGCGGCTCACGAGCTTTCGGGATTCCAAAATTGCACAAAGTATAGCGCCAAAGCAAAAGGTCCAAAGTGCCGAAGTGCTTGAAATCTCGAAGCACCTGAAGTGGCCGAAGTCCCGAAGAGAATCTTGGTCATCTGATTCTGGAGGTCACACGTTGTCAAATCCTTAACTTCAGAGGATTTCTTGGGGCACATAAAGTTTTAAGTTTGAAAAGTCCAAAGCCTGAATCACGAAGAAGATATTGGTCGTCGATTCGAAAAGGGAAGATATGATACATTGATCTGAAGAGGGAAGATTTGAGTCATTGATCTTAAATCCTCACCCAATATCACAAGATCGATGACCACAGTCCATTGCGGGGATGTGACGTGCTCAGACAATAATTTTCTTGAGTGGTCCCGTAAATGAAACCGTGGTTTGGAAAAAGTAATATGTGGCAAAAGGTGGTGGATTGTGGGATCAGAAGCGGTGTGAACCCAAACCACCTTTCAACGGCCCCACAATCACGCATTTATATGATGTCCTATCCAAGATCAGCGTGTGCCCCCCCGTTTGGCATTAAGCCATGTTTCAATCCCGATGTAGGTCATTAATGAAAGTGAGAGAGGTGGTCGAAAATGCGTCTCACTACATAAATGGAAATCATGCTAAGAAAGACCATGAGTGCATATTTTCAATCCAAAGCTTCCTTATGGATGGATTTTCCTGCAAAGAAAATAACTGAGGCGATCTCGCATCTAACATGAGAAGGCCTGCATAGTTTGATAGAGAAAGCACCGACCAAAAAATTTGAATGCAATGGTCAGATCATGCTCCTAGTAGTTGCAACAATTATGAGTATATATAGGCAGTTTTAGTACTTTGTTAAGGTCGATGGTTGAGCAGTGCTCCCATATTATAAACTTTTGATGAAGAACATTGGTTCTCTAGTTATAGATTTTTTTTTGAGATATCTTGTTTAATGAAAGTCAACTTCTTCTCCATCTTATTTCCCTCTGATACTGAGAGATTTCATGTTTGATTGATTCACATGGATTTTTGTAACTGTATTATGATAAATGTTTGATTATAGTACTGTTATGATTTCTTTTAGCTTCCTTGAAATTTGAATCCAAGAGGACCGTGTGTTTAAGTTTTTCCTCCTTAGGCTGCTAGAAAATTTGATGTTCATAGTGGACCTCTACACCTTTCTCACTAAATCTTCCTCCTATTGACCCTTACTCCAATTTACTGACTGAAGTTAATCAAGAACTCACCTACATGTGTTACACATTATTTTAGTCACTCTAATGATGATATCACAGACATATGTTCAGGCTCCCAACATGACTTTTTTCCTGAGAAAAGCAACTTCTTTCCTTCTCTACAGGGATGCTTTTTAGAAAGGGTCCGCAGGATGCACATGTTACACAGTGTGAAAATCTATCATTTCCATAGGCTGCTCTATAGCTGGCCTGTGGGATTTCCGCAGGCTACTATATAGGCAGGGTGCGACGATGTTCCAAAGCTAAAAGAGGAAAGAGGTTTTATGAAGTTTCTAGAAGGGGGATCTTCTAGAATGTGAGGTGGCGTCTGTATGGTTGTGATTCTACTAGTTTCTCTGATTTTGTGTGATCATCCTCATCCTTTTAACCAGTTCACCTTCTCCTATATAATCATGGGCTTCTCATGGAAGAGGTTAGGCAATAAGAAGAAAGATTAAGCAGAGAATTGATGAAAGAATAGACTGAAAACTGTGTGAAGAATCATGTTCTTAGTGATGCTTGGGGCTACCAACTACCCATCAAACCTTTGTGGATTATCTTCATGCGAATTTCAGAGCTAGTTTATGTGTGTGTTGGAACGAAGGACCACTAAAAGGGAACTTGTGACATCAAGGAAATTCGGTTGTATCTTCTACCTTTCATTAATATAATACGGTGGCACGTCTCTTTCCCGTAAAATGGTTAGTATTTTATTACATGATTCCTTGGTCACATGTTTAAGTTGTCATTGAATTATACTATTGCTTCTTTCACGTTGGTTGGATTGTGTTATTACAGATTTGATTCCATAAGAGCACTGGAGTGAAGCAGGGACAACAAAGATATAAGGACTTAGGGAAATTTTCTTGTTCCATCTCATTTTGTTCTAGATCCAGGTGGATCTAGGGGGATTAGTTCATGTCTGGATCTACTAATTTACCCAATAATAAAATTGGCGACTCCATTGGGGAGAAACAACTTGATTGTGGTTTTTTGTTGGCCATTTTATTTTGACCTATTCTTCTTGCTTAATATCAATCTCTGAGTCTCTAGGAGACCCATTTACTCTCCTTGGGTTTGAAAGTCCACCCAGATGTTTTACCCCTTTCTCCAAATTTCTTGTTTTTTCAAACATGTCTGCACTACACCTTATATATAGCATGTGGAAACCATCCATTTTCACACTCTAGAAGTTTGTTTCAGTGCAGGATTTCCGCACCCTGCATGTTTCTGGCCCGCGAAAATCATTCATTTTTGCACTGTGTTATACTGCTCACCTGCGATGGCATTTCAATTTTTTTTTGGTTTGGCTCTTGGCTTCTATTGTTACCCAGTTTTGATTTAGTCAGTTGGGAAAGGATTTTTAATGCCAGTTCTTGACTTCTTCTTATTGTTTCATCTTGATTTTGATTGGTTTCATAGATCAAGAACCTCTCTTTTGATCTTTTTTCAATTTTGTTTTTTGATCTTTATCGACAAGGATATAATCTCTGGAATTTCACCTGAGTGCTTGCTCTATTAAAGGTCTTCATTTGGATTTGGAGTTGTAGGTTGGTTACACCTTCTAGATTTCTTAATGATCAGAAAACCATTTTTTGTTCACATTTGAAGAGATATTTTCTTGTCATTTTTATTTTTATCTCCATTGAAAGATCGATTTGGGTGCTTGTTGAGTGTTTTATTTTCTTTGATCGCTTATAATTTCTTATTTCCACCCCTGTTTTGGTTTCTTGAAACATAATTTTTTTTTAGTCTTTTTAGTCTTTTAGGAGATCATTTATACAAAAAATATTGGCATTCAAAAAATTGAAAAAATAACGGATAGTGAAATTACATTGTTGATGATTGTTTGGTACTACATTCAAAGAAAGGAATTGTACATCGTAATATGCATTGTTCCGGAAAGATACTTTCTCCCTACCGTAGATAGAATTCATCGATCGAAAGTTTACATCATTTATCCAAGTGGATATTGGTGGCCACCCACCTATTCCACTTGGACCGACACCATTGTTTCTTTCAGTTTTTCAGTTTCCTTAATTGTAGCACAATTTACTATTTTTAGCAGTTCTTCGGGTCCTGAACTTCCAGAGCTGTTTTGAGGCCCTAAACAACGTTTTTTGGGCATGAATGCTCCGACGAACTTGAGTCTGTTTCAGACTCGATATTCACTATCAACAGTGTAGTCCTCGAATAGATATTTCTAACGATGTATCATGTGCGTCAAACGGAGATAGTATGCCAAAGTTACGGCCCCAGGAAATTGATGTACCAATTTACCCCAACGGGGCCCATATTCTAGCGTTTCATCTCCTAGGGTTAGGCTTTTGGGTGTTTAGGGTTTTCCATTGTTTCTCAATAATATATAGGCCTTCGAGCCTCATTGTAATAGGCAGTTCAGAGGCCAGTAACCGCCACATCTCTTCTCAAATATAAGCTACCAGCGCCCTAGCTAGTTTATTTCCATTCTATCTGTAAGCATTTTTCAGTCATTTGTTATTAATGAAACGAAGTCTTATTTCCACTGCATCTCTGTGTTTATGTGTATTTATGTATTTCATTGTGTTCCTACATAAATCCAGATCAGTGGTATCAGAGCGGTCTGCTCGTTCTCGATATTTCTTTGCATGTCCCCAATGAGGTCGGGGTATAAGGAGTTGGGGCTCGATCTGGTTGAACCTTTGCAAGATCAGTCTCGCAAACCCCGACAACCACCCATGGGGGAAGAAAATAAAGATGAGGGAGAAGGAGATCCTATCAAAATATTGCTCAAGGAGGCCCTCGAGAAACGAAGGAACGCGATGATGGACAACTTTGCCTAGATTATTCAACGGATTCCCACTAGTGACGCATCGACATCCAACAGCCACTCTAGAGGCACCACTCCTTTTAAGGTACAAGTAAACTTTGACATTCCCATATTTGAGGGACAAATAGATGCAGATGTCATAGATAGATGGTTGAATATGTTAGAAGGATATTTCTCGGTTCATGAATTTTCCGACCGAGAAAGGATTATTTTCGCACTCCTCAAAGCCGACCCCCATGTCAAGGACTGGTGGGAAACCTACTCGGAGCAACAGGGCGAGGGGGAACCCTCTCTGTTCTCGGCCACACCCACTTGGAATTATTTTCGAGATGCCATCAAGGAACAATATTATCCCATGGGGAGCTATGAGGAAAAATACATACAATGGACTACGCTGTGGCAGCAAAGGGACCAATATGTGCATGAGATGATGAATCTGTTTCATACCCTACGCACAAAGTTGGGTATCAAATATTTAGAGAAACATTTGGTGTTAAAGTACTGCAGTTGTCTACACAGATACATTCAGGAGGAAATGGATTTCCTCAACATCTCCTCACTTGGTGTGGCGTACCGATATGCTGCCAAGATTGAACAGAAGTTCAAACAGAAAAAGAGAGACTTTGGGTCTGCAAATCAAAATCAAGGGAAAGGTACCCCCAAACTGTAGAACAAAGGACCAAGCTAAGGAGGAGAGGCCCAGGATAACCTGCCAAATCCACAAGCAAAGAACAACACCATGAAGCCAAAAAAGGACACGGGGAAGTGGTGTGAGTTCCATAAGAGCTCCACTCATAACACAAGTGAGTGTCGGGCCAAGCAGTCACTGGTAGCCAAGTTGAAGGCTTCTGAATTAGATGCATGCTCCGACTCTGAATTAGAACCCGATAAGGTGAATGATAGGGGGAAGCAGATTATCGATGCAGAGCCCAACGCCACTGTTGCCACCACAAAGATCCAGAAGGAGGAACCAGAAGATCCAGAGGAGGCGGAGCATCTCTTCCATTCCAAGATGTGGGTAAAGGGTTCCCCATTGTAGTTCATTATTGACAGTGGGAGCTAGAAGAATCTCATCTCGATAGAGGTCGTGAAGCAGCTGGGCTTGCCGACCACAACACACCCACAACCATACACCATCAGGTGGTTGCACTAAGGACGAGACCTCCGCGTTAGCCAACAATGTCGCCTTCCCTATAGCATCAAGCCCTTCACGGATGAGGTATTATGTGACATTGCTCCTCTTGATGTTTTAGATGTATTATTAGGCCAACCATACTTGTGGAAGTGACATGTTGTGTATGAGTCTAGGACTCGTGCTGTTATTATCACCTTGGGAAATAATCTATACAGGATACCGAAGATAGCACCACCTACCACCATCTCTTTGGTTACTGCAAAACAATGCAGTAAGCTCATTTCCAAAAATAGGAAATTTGTTTTCCTGGTGATCCACCCTCACAGAAAGAGGAATATTGTGGCCACTACCTCCATACATGGCCCCGCTGCATGAAAACAATAGATGTATAAGGTCATGGAGGAGTACGAGGACATCTTCATCTCCCCTATAGGGGTGCCTCTACACTACCAGGTCAAGCACCCCATCAATCTGACCCCAGGTGCGTTGCTGCCCAATGGACCCATCTATCGGTGCTTTGTTCTAGAGAATGAAAAAATCAAGAGGAATATTCAGGAGTTGTTGCAGAAAGGTCACATCCGGTCGAGTTCATCACCCTGTGGGAGCCCGATCGTGTTGGTGCAGAAGAAGGATGGGACTTGGTGACTTTGCATTGACTATCATCCATTGAACAATATCACTATTCGGAATAGGTACCTGATCCCACGGATTAATGACCTTCTGGACCAACTCAAGGGGGAAAAATATTTTATAAAGATCGACTTGAATTCTGGGTATCACCAGGTACCAACCAAACCCTTTGATGTGTGGAAAACTGCCTTCAAATCCAAGGAGGGCCTTTTCGAATGGTTGGTCATGCCATTCGGGTTGACGAATGTCCCTGCAACCTTCATGAGGCTAATGAATGACATCCTA
>ML777339.1:426400-451326 GCA_009831015.1 Picea engelmannii | reverse complement strand
AACAGAGCTCCGCATCTTTTTAGGTCTTGCCAATTTCTACCGCAGGTTTGTGTTGGGATTCTCTCATATCACTTGGCCCTTGAGTCAAGTCACCAAGGGAGGAGCTAAAGAAAAATTATTTTGGTCTGAATCTCAACAGAAGGTGTTTGGGGAGTTGAAGCATCACCTTTGCTCTGCACCAGTGCTCACATTACCAGACTTGCAACAACCATTTGAGATCAAGACAAATGCCTTTGACTATGCTATTGGGGCAGTCCTTACTCAACATGGGCATCCAATGGCATATCACAATGAGACACTTTTTGACACAGTCCAGAAGTATCCCACTTATGACAAATAAATGTATTCCATTGTGCAGGCTTGTCAGCAATGGAAGCATTACATTTTGGGAAAGGAAACGGTCATCCACACAGACCACCGACCCCTGCAGTTCATACAGACACAAGGGAAGTTGCAGAACGATCACCATCAGAAGTGGTCCACATACCTGCAACAGTTTCATTTGAACATTAAGTACAAGAAAGGAAACACCAATAATGTTGCAGACTACCTCAATCGACCACCCATCGTGGCACTAGCCACTATGCTCAACTCTTGTGGGCACGAGACTTTTGATTGGCCACTTCTCTACACAAGTGATCTAGAATTCGACCACACATACAATACACTCTTGGAGGGTAAGCAAGTTCCCAATTTTCACCTCTAGGATGCCCTGCTTTTTCACCTGGGATACCTTTGTGTTCCTTCAAGTGAGCGTGCCAAGATGATTTGGGAGGCGCACTACAGTCGGGTCGTTGGGCATTTCGGGGTCAAGAAAACCATGGCAGTACTGCAAAAGTATTTCTATTGGCCGAACCTTCGACAGGATGTCGGGAAGTACATCAAGTCTTGCACTGCTTGTGCCATTTCCAAACCAACCATCAAGAAGAAAGGCCTCTATACTCCACTTCCTACCCCCAGTCGATCTTGGGAAGCCATCTCTATGGATTACATGTCAGGCCTTCCTTCTACTAAGCATGGCAATGACTGTGTTTTTGTGGTCGTCGACCGATTCTCGAAGATGTCCATTATGATGGCCTACAAGAAGAATATCACAGCAGAAGCCACTTCTAAACTCTTCTTTGAGTGAGTGTGGGTACACTTTGGGATCCCATAGTCTATCATCTCAGATCAGGACAGCAGGTTCCTCAGTACATTTTGGTCCAGCCTCTGGTTGATGCTAGACACCAAGCTCACCAAGTCCACAACTTTCCATCCACAAACTGATGGCCAGACAGAGGTCATCAACCGGATGATTGTACACATTCTGTGCATGTACAACTCAAAGCATCCACGCACATGGGATGAGAGCCACCCCTATGTACAACACAGCTACAACTAGGCTCTCCATATCTCAACTAGCCATAGCCCCTTTCAAGTGGGCTTGGGATTCCAACCACTATGTCCCATTGACGTAGCCATGCCATTTGCGGCTACTCGGGCAGATTCAGCCCATGTCAAGTCTGAGGCTGACAAGGAAAACAACTTCATTGAGTGCATTCAGCACATCTGCCAACAAGTTCATGACATCTTGGACAGAGCCAATGCTAAGTACAAGCAACAACATGATCAACATTGGGTGCCACAGAACTTCCAGGTGGGCGACAAAGTGTGGCTACATTTGCAAAAGGAGCGCCTCGCTGGACCCTACCGCAAGATTCGCTCGCTCCGATATGGGCCATACACCATCACCAATGTTGTAGGGGACAATGCCTTTGAGCTCGGTATTCCACCATTCCTTGGTCTGCACCCAGTGTTCAATGTGGACTGCCTTCGACCCTACTTTCCACCTCTACTAGACACATCCGACATGGTAGAACAACTCACACCAACAGAGTTAAACCCAAATTGCATGGAAAAAGCCACAACTAATCGAATTATGGACACATGGATCAAGAACACCCACCAACAGAGGATACAGCTATATCAAGTTGTCAAAGCAGGCCAACTCCTTCACCAGGGCAAGTGGCTCATCAGGGACCAAGTTCAGCAGAAGTTTCCTCATCTCATGGAGGAACTCAACGCAATGGGGACCATTTCTTCCTAAGGGGGGAGTAATGATCCAGGTGGATATTGGTGGCCACCCATATATTCCACTTGGACCCACACCATTGTTTCTTTCATCTTTTCAGTTTCCTTAATTGTAGCACAATTTACTATTTTTAGCAGTTCTTCGGGTCCTGAACTTCCAAAGTTGTTTTGAGGCCCTAAACGACGTTTTTTGGGCATGAATGCTCCGATGAATATGAGTTCATTCCTGACTCAATGTTCATTATTAGCAGTGTATTCCTCAGATAGATATTTCTAACGATGTATCATGTGCATCAAACAAAGATAGTATGCCAAAGTTACGACCTCGGGAAATTGATGTACCAATTTACCCCAACGGGGTCCATATTCTGGCGTTTCATCTCCTAGGGTTAGGTTTTTGGGTGTTTAGGGTTTTCCATTGTTTCTCAATAATATATAGGCCTTTGAGCCTCATTGTAATAGGTAGTTCATAGGCCATTATCCACCACATCTCTTCTCAGAGATAAGCTACCAGCGCCCTAGCTAGTTTATTTCCATTTTGTTTGTAAGCATTTTTCAGTCATTTATTATTAATGAAATGAAGTCTTATTTCTACTGCATCTCTGCATTTATGTGTATTTCTGTATTTCATTGTGTTCCTACATAAATCCGGATTAATCATTCATTTCTATTTGCATGTTTTTGGGTTGAAGTCTTACACAACATTGGTTTCATTCCCGTCTCCCTCTTGAGTAACAACAACCTTTAATAATATTGCGAAAATCTAAAATTTAACTAGTAAATTTTTTCTAGGGATCTTTTATACCAACATTAGCTAGGCTAGAGCTTTGGAATAGGTAGTGAGACACACTCTGCAAAGCACAAAACAAACAATAGTATCTTGTGATAGGGAGTGTCCAAATCCATATGAAACATTTTGTCCTGGGAAGCCCTTCTCACACAAGGGTCAAACCTGAGGTCGCATTGAGATTGGTAGAGTAACTCACCCTGCTTTGTTGGTCTCAGTGTAGAGATTTCATGTATTATGGGGGTTGCTTGAAGGTATACCCATAATGATGAGTGGAATCCTCTCAAGTTTATTTCAGGCTCGATACCCTTCCCTTGCGTGTGGATCAGACTGTCGACTGTTCCCCCAGGCATCACTGTTGTTTGTGGTAACCTTAGTAGCCTATCTTCTTAGGGTCTTACATGAGGTGACTGTGAAGGGGAAAGTATTCAGGGTACCTGGAATCGACGTTGGCCATAATAACTAGAGCTCCTTGGAGGGTATACCCACGATCATGTGTGGGAGCTTGCACCAAGGTGTAAGTCCGTTAAGTAGGTTGTCAACGAAACTTTTCCACCCTAGCCCAACCCCTTCTTGTCTCGATTTCACGACATTGGATTTCATCACCAACTAGTGATTTCGGAATAAGGAGGCTTTGTTTGCTTGGTTTTGATTCCTATATTCTACTAGCGAGTGTTGCTTGTTTACGTAGTTGGCCATAGATTTTTTTCGTAGAATTTTTGGTTCAGCCAACATTGACCCTCCACGTCATTCACGTAGGATGCAAGGAATACCTCTAGAAGATCCAAAAATTTCTCAACCTTTTCCTCCTAACCCACTGAAGGATTCTCCTCAACAAAGTGAGATCCAGGACCACGCACCTTCATAGATGGAAAGGACTGATTCTCTAGAGAGCTTTCATATTGTTTCTGACCCTCTAGAAGCTTTCCACCTACCTCCTGGATACGAGAGACGTATTATCTGACTCAATTCGTCCAGAGAACTTGTTGTCAACACTTCTGGATTACCTCCCAAAATTGTCGCCCTCTTAAACGAGGATTCTTTTTGGGCCACTGACATAGCTCAAACTATGACTTCTAGACATAACCCTCCCACCTCAAGGACATGAGTTGAAATACCTACCACTTCTGAACCACTCGAAACATATTACACGTTCATGATACCTTTAGATCACTTTAACAATACAACGTGTTATTTTTCCGGTTCAGAAGCATTTTCAGTCGGTCCCAGTACAACCATCCCTCTTCAGAAGGCCTATTCCACGATGATCCCACATACTATGATTATTCCCATTGGGAATACGATGGCTATCGAAACCCCTATTGGCACACCACTTTTACCCAGTCAGATCCCATCACTTCCTCTTGGGTATAATGCATTGAATGCTTCTATTCCCATTCCTACCCAAGGCCCATCCAGAACTCCTGGAGTCTTCACTCCTCCTGGGCACAATCCTGTTGTCGTTTTTATTCCAACACTTCCCTAGCCCCCCCCCGGAGGGTCTTATCCACCTCTCGCCAAAGGATCTAACCCTAGTGGCATTTCTCAGTCTTTCACACCTAATTATCATATTCCTGTTAGTAGAAAATTCAAACCTAGGGGAAAATTTCAACCCTCGCTTGGATTTCAAACCCGACTCAGGACACAACCTTCGATTAGAGGAAAAACACCACCCACCCCACCCTATGGACAGAAAATACCGACAACTTTAGCCCAGTATTGGAATTTTCTTACCCAGGGTAATAATCAATCGACTTGGGGGGAACAACCTCAAGTCACCTCTTTCATACTGCCTGGTACGGGAGAACCTTACCCTGGGACCTCCAATCCCATTTAGGGTTCAAACATTCTGTCTACTATCCCTTTCCAAGGGAACGCCCCTAATCAGTACAACCCCATGGGCTACCTGCCTCCACACCAACAACTGAATCTTCCTAGATCTTCGCATTATATGAAAAATGCTTACGGTCCTACTGGTATTCCGACGAGACTTCCTCCCTAAAGTCACCAGTACCCTCATGTGAATAAACAGTTACCCTTCTTAGCCAGTTTGGACCTCCCTAGTCTATCTAAAATTTTGAACGACCCTATACGTCACTCTCCTCATTAGCTTTTCATACCAGCCAAACTACCATCCGACATTCCTAAGTTCGATGGTAAATAGGGAGAGGAACTGAACAATCACATAACGACTTTCCACCTTTGGTGTTCATCCAAATCTCTGATGGATGACTCCAATCGGTTACGTATTTTTCAACGAGCTCTCATGGGTTCAGCTACAAAGTGGTATATATAATTACCATGAGAATTATTCACCAACTTTAACACCCTAGCTATGGCTTTCCTCACTCACTAGAATTTGTCAATCCATTATGAAATGGAAACTGAGATTTTGAGTTCTTTCAAGAAAATTAAAGCCACTCATATCTCCGATCACATTCATGAGTGGAGACGAAGATGACATCTAATCAAACTCAATATTCCCGATCAGTTATTGGCAGAATGGTTCACGAAATCCTTCATGAATGATATATCTAAAGACATTGCCATGGGTGGAGTTGTCATAGAACAACAGGCGATCAGTTGTGCCCAGTACCTCGACATCGTTTATTCACAAATGAGTACTCTTTACGATCTTCTCTCTGATGCACCTCATCCTTCTACCACGACCAACTCAATGACCCTAGCAACTTCTCATGTTGTTGATGGTGTGATAGGAACTTTCCATGCTCAACCTCACTCCACGTAGGCATCTCACACCACTCCCAAATCCAATGCTTCTAATGTTCAAAATGCTCCGACGCCCACTCTTCTCACCGGTAAAAATTTATAAGTGAACGTTGTTCAATCAACTCCTACTGGTAAGAATAAATCTAAGAAAGAGAAGGGTAGGAATAAGGAGGATAAAAATAACAACCCGCAATCTGACAAGACCAAGTCACAACTTGTTGATGATAAGGATAAACACAAACCGCGTTATCCTTGCCTTATCTGTGGTGATGATCACTACATGAAGGATTGTCTGAGACGTGTCGAGGTCACGAAGTTCCTTAAAGGGACCCCACCACCTCCTACACCTGTCGTCTTATCTCATCCCTTCCCTTCTCAACAACAGGCTCAATTGGTCATCCATGATCAACCTTCTTCCTCCACTACCTCCTATGTACTTATGTGTAATGATGATTTGAAGAAGAATGACATCACACTTACCATTCATGCCAAATATTACTCTTCCTCCAAGGAGAAAGTTGACGATATACCACCTTCATTGGTTCAAAAATGCCCCTCGACTCCACCTTCCAATGGTCCTCTTCATCTTGAATGACCAAGCCCCGATACAGTCCTTCGCCCTCCTCCCAAGGGAGTGGTTCAGAAGTCTACTTTCAATCCTCATGCATGTGCTGCCCAAAACTACAGTATTGTAGAGGATCTAGCATAATCACTATCTGCGATGTTAGTCCTCGAAGTCCTTCATAGTTTTCCTAGACAACAAAAGGCACTGTTAAAATATATCGGTGGAATCGACCCTGCGGATACAAATTTAATAATCTTTGACTTGGAAGATAACATTCCGAGATTACCCCCTCAACTCGCATTTCAAATACAAGTTGTTGTCACCGACAAGAAAATTTGTAGGATCGTTATTGACGAGGGTGCCTCGACGTGTGTCATGACTATTGCCTGCTGGAGAGCCATTGGATCTCCTTCCTTAACTGAATCACACAACACACTCAAAGCCTTTAATGGCTCCAGCTTTAAACCTTACAGTGTATTCCCTCTGTTGCCTATTATGTTAGAAGGAAAAATGGTCAACGTTGAAATTGAGGTCTTTGATGAACGTCTTGATTACAATCTTCTACTTGGTCGTAGCTAGATCGATTCCATGCGTGCAATCATGTCTACTCTTTTCCTTATCATGTGTTTTCCACATCAGGGAAAAGTAGTTACAGTAGACCAATTGGCCTTCTTTAACTCTGATACATGTACGAGCAACGTACCTTTCATTGCAAAGACACCCCCTGGGTACGCAAATGTTGGTGTGGGTCTACTAAAAGACTCAAATCTAATGGGTACATTTCCGATCCCACCACCCGACATTCCACCTCCTTTAGTTTCCTCGATTAACATGATTTTCACCTCCATCCACAAAAATCCTGCATCTTCTGACATGTGGATAGTACCTGAACCTGGTGATTATCTTCCCTATGGTGACTAGATGCCTTTAAGTCTGGTTGAATCCATTTACCAAGCCATCCAATCGGCTAACCCTTCTACTCCTTCTCTCGGTGATTCATCTCCTGACCCGTTCCACATTGTTTTTCCCATGGACGAGATGATTATGTTGGTTATTTCGATGGAAGATACCCTTTGGAATGATGGGCATCATAGTTCGATTCTATTTATCGAACAACACACCATCGAGAGTTACCAATGGATCTCGACTACGTCGACCGTTGTCATTTCTTCGGTTCCTAAACCCACACACGTTGTGTTATATGAAGGGAACTTAAGTAACATTTCACCCACCATCACCCTTGATATATCTATCAAACCTGGAGTTGTCGAAAATGTCCATATCGAAGCTTCATGTTCCACTGATGAGGTTGTCACATATAAATCCCTTTTTCAAGAATTTCATGATATCTTCACATGGAGCTATGAATAAATGCCATGTATCAACCCCGATATTGTTGTACATGAAATTAAGACCTACTCAGATGCTAGACCTGTCCGACAGAGACTTCGCATGGTCCACCCCTGTAAATAAGCTGCTATCAGGCTTGAAGTCGAAAAACTTCTTAAAGATGGATTTATTTATCCTGTGGCTTTGACTGATTGGATACCCAATCTAGTTCTGGTTAACAAGAAACAAGGTACGATCTATGTTTGTGTTGATTATAGGGATATCAACAAAGCTTGTCCTAAGGACAACTTTCCTACCCCCTTCGTTGACCAAATCATCGACGATTGTGCTGGAAGTGAAATATTCTCCCTGATGGACGGTTTCTCTGGATATAATCAAATCAATATCTTACCCGTGGATCAACACAAAACCGTTTTCATTTGTCCTTGGGGCACTTTTTCCTACCGGAAACTAGCCTTCGATTTGAAAAATGCTAGTGCAACGTTTCAACGTGCTATGTCTTATGATTTCCATGATATTAAGCACATTTTACAACCCTATTTAGATGACGTACTAGCGCATTCCATGCATCGTAGTGATCATCCGGTCCACCTCCGAGCCATTTTCCTTCACTATCAGTTCTATCATATATGCTTAAACCCACACAAATGTGTCTTTTGCGTAGAATCCGGCCGACTCTTGGGTTGTATTGTGTCATGTCAGGGGATCAAGGTAGATCCTTTGAAGGTTGAGGCGATTCTCAATCTCCCTCCTCCTTCTTCACTTCGCCAACTACAAAGATTGCAAGGGAAGGCAAAGTTTCTACGTCGTTTTATCCCAAACTATGCTGAGTTAATATTTGTATTTGCTCGACTATTAAAGAAGGGCTCTGAGTTTGTATGGGACACCACTACCAACAAAGCCTTCAAAGCTTTGAAACAGATGTTAACTCGTACCCCACTCCTTTTCCCACCCGATTATAGTCGATATTATTTCCTTTATCTAGTTTCTTTGGACTCTACCATTTCCATGGTTCTGGTGCAAGAAGATGATTTACATGATGAACATGTCATTTATTATTTGATTCAGAGTCTCATGACTACCAAAGCCAAGTACTTACATGTTGAAAAACTGGCCTTGGTAGTTGTTTAAGCTATCCAACATTTTTGTCACTATATTCTATTATGCAAGACCACTGTCATTTTTTATTGCAACCCTATGTAGCACATTCTTACATGTCAATTGATAGGGGACAAATACTCCAAATGGATAATGATTCTCCAGGAGTTTGACTTAGAATTCAAACGCTCTAATTCCAAGAAATCTTTAGTGTTTTCCGAACTAATATGTGACCTTCCCTGCGCTGAGACGAAAACTGTGGCAGAGGATTCCCTACCAGATGAATCCCTCTTTCTGATCAGTTATGATGATGCTTGGTATGGAGACATCATCATTTATCTCTAGACTCAAACCTTCTAGCCAGACCTCTCTAGTACAGACTGTTGTCTCATTCGCTATCAAGACCGTCAATACATCATTCTCGGTGACACTCTTTATCGTCATGGTGTTGAATCTATCTTACGACGTTGTCTCACCTTTGATGAGGCCAAGAAATATTTGAATGACTGCCACTCTAGAGCATGTGGTAGTCATATGTATGGGTATGCCACTGCCAAAAATATCTTGCGAGCATGGTACTTATGGCCTTCTTTATTTAAATATTGTATAACTACTGTCCAAAAATGCCATGCTTGCCAAACATACAACCATAAGATCAGATCTCATCCCACTCCTTTACACCCTGTAGTTTCTTTTGGAACCTTCACTAAATGGGGTATCGATTTCATGACTTGTAACCCTCACTCGACCGGGGGGAATGGATAAATTATCGTAGCCGTGGATTATTTCATGAAATGGGCCGATTCGATGCCTACATTCGACAATACAGGAAAAACTGTAGCTCTATTCATATTCAATCACATCATTACACGATTTGGAACCCCACAGTCTATTGTCACTAATCATGGTAGCCACTTTTGGAACTTCATGATGTCTGAGCTCACAGAAAAGTTGGGTCTTCGACATGAAAACTCAACCCCCTACTACCCATAGGACAATGGCCAAGTTGAAGCAATCAACAAGGATCTTATCACCATGCTTCGACGTATTATACGAATTCACAAAATGAGTTGGCACACAATGTTGTCTTCAACGTTATGGTTCTATCGAACATCCATGAAGACTGCCACGGGGTTTACACCTTTCAAATTAGTGTGTGGTATAGAAGTTGTCTTACCAATTGAATGTGAGATACCATCTTTAAAACTAGCCGTTGAACTTCTCCCAAACACCTCTGCTGAAGAAGAACGTTTGCTGTATCTTATGCAATTGGACCCTAGTTATTGAAACCCAGAAGAAACGTGTCAAAGCCCAATACAAAAAACATTTCAAGCCCCGTGTGTTCTCTAAGGGTGATATAGTTCTCCTCTACGAACAAGAGCGTGATTTTCTAGGTGCCGAAAAATTCAAAGCTATGTGGTGAGGCCCTTATATCGTCAAACGCGTGTTGGATAAAGGAGCCTAAGAGTTAGTAGATTATAATGGAATTCCTTTGAGTGAACCCATAAATTGGCTTTACTTAAATAAGTACTATGATTAGACTATCTTTGCATGAGTGCCTGTATTTTACTGTATCATACTGTTGTGTGCTACTTTTGTGTGCTTTTTCGTTATTCAGTTTCTACCCTCGACCGCTTACCCTGCATTGTTCTTGGTTTTCAGATGTCGGAGTCTTCACTATCCTAGCTTGGCTTCATCGATGGCGCTATTCGTAGCACTCAGAACCTATCTTCTACTGCATGGGAAATCTATGCACCCATGAACGAACTTATCAGTCTACATGGTGTTTGCCTCGGTCGTGCAACCAATAATATAGCAGAGTATAGCGTCGTCATCGAATTGTTGACCGATGTTATCTCACTTGGGATTCGTCGCCTGGTTATATGACTTGATTCATAGTTAGTAGTGCTACAATTAAGTAATGTATATGCTATCCAAAGTCCTTCTTTGTTATGTGTATATTTACGAATTCGCCTCTTGGAACGTTATTTTGATTATATCGAGTATCAACACATTCCTAGATGTCTAAATACATTAACCGATGCATTAGCTAATTATGTGTTAGACAAAAATCTGAGACATTTATAAATCCAATCACACATCACATGTATTATACAAAGAAAAATAAGTTGGTAGAAGCCTCATGTATATATATATATATATATATATATATATATATATATAACGATCAAAATGTTTTACAAAAAGATTGTTTTTTGTTCGAAGACCAGAATATCAAAAATGAAGCTCATAGATTCTACAAAAATAGCATCATGGATGTTGCTCACTGTAACACACTACATCTCGTGCTACCCTATGGAGAAATCATGTCAGTGGACTAGAAACACCTATGGTATGGTGCTGGAAATGCCTCGGGACCTCACTAATCGACATATCTAGGATGCCTACAGTCAAACCCTCCAGGTTCTTCTCGATTGCTTCATAGTCATCTGCATCCCATCCTGCTAATACCGCTGCTTCCCCTTGCCTCTGGACAGGGGATGTACTTGGGGGCCGGAATGGCCCTACATCTACATGGTCAAGATATTTTTGATTAGTCATTGGATTGAAAAACACATAAAAATATTTAATATTTTGAAATTTTTTACAAAAACACTATAAAAGAAAAATGTCTTTCCTACCTAGTTCCCCTGACTGAGAACCCTCAGGTAGCACCAAGTCAAGATCATTGCGAAAATCCATCCTAGCATATGCATAGTCATCGATCATCAAGATCTGGGGCTCTAGCCAATCAAAAAATGTGTCATTATATCTAATAATAGTGCCCGCCACATGTTGGGACATGAAATCACACCACTGCTTCATCTGCGGATCTCGTGGTGCTGGTATAATCCAATCTACTTGTAAGCGAAAGTGAGGGACTCTTTCCACGAATAAACATACAAAAATGGATCCATACCCAACTTGTTTTAATTCCCCGTTCTTTCTCTTGATCAACTGGCTCTTCATACTACGGAGAAGTCCATCACACCAGTTGAACACATGAAGTTCCATGCATTCTACCGCATACTGAAAGTATCTCTACAGAGCCATGTGTGGAGAATCACTCCCTTCCATCTGTTCAATGGTGAAAAGAATGGTTCTTAGCGTCATATCACAAACCCCTCTGATATCCACTTTACCCTTGCGCCGCTCAACCCCAGGTTCACAATAGTGTTTGATGTATTCACTCATCGACAAACCCCCACCTCCACCTCCTGTTAAGGTCACTTGTGCCCCAAAAAGGGATAGCCCTGTCAAGAAATAAATGTCTTCGATGTCCAAGGAGAGCACATGAACACCCACATGAAATACTTGTTGGTCCACGTCCCACATATGGATTAAATATTCCAACAGTCTCAGCTGGGCTCTCATGCCCTGGATCTTGAAGAATTTTAATAAATTACACTGTCATAGGGAATTTATGGTGCTCGGATCATTCAAATCCATTTCATCATCGTCTTCATGTTATTTTTCTCTCCACTCTAACATTTTTTCAATCAAAATACCTGCATGGAGATTGAAGAAATAAGTTAGCACCTTCAATCATCATGTTTTGGAATTCTTTTTTGGTCCACCACATCTTTTTATTTTTGGGTTTTCGGCCGCTGCGACTGGGCTTTGGTTACAGAGCTTGGTTTCCACAGGTGAACCATTACGTGCCTTCGTAAATCCTTGATTTTCGCAGGCCCTGACATTGGGCACCTACGACAGCCCTATCGCGCACCTATGGTCCAAAAATTCACCCAAAAATTCATCTTTTAACTGATTAAAATGAATTTTAAACCATTGAAAAGGAAGAAGACAAAGTACTTAACGTTTTCAAGCAAACTATTCACTGAATGGTCACTTGGGCTCTTCGCAATCGACTGCCGAAATACGAGGTGAAAAAGGGCTCTTAGACAAGTTTTTGGTCAAATACAAATGAAATAGTGAAAATGAGTTCGTACCCCTATTTATCTCATTTTTTACTTTTTCTAAATATATTTTATATTATTTAAATATATTTTCTCAAAAACCTAATGGTCTCATGAATGTTGTTTCTCACAGATGGGTAGACTAGGGTTTTGAACAATGAAGTATGGACAATTTTTTGCGATTTGTTAATCTTTTTTCTGTCGCATGTACGATTACTTTTTAGGGTTTTTTAAAAAAACCTCAAGCTTAGTCTTTGTTTGTTCTCGTGCTCAAAAAATGATGAGAACGTAACCGAGTATACTTTTGTTGTCTTTTCGTACTCATCATGGTAACATGAAAATAACGAAACTTATGGAGTAACCTTTAAGCTCTTTTCACGCTCCATAAAAATGAAAATATTGCCAAGCGACCTTGTTCTTTTCACGCTCGTAAAAGTATTTGAAGAAAACATTTGATGGGTGATAGTTTATCACTTTTTTTTTCATATCAAACTACTTTACGAAAAAGGAACTAAGAGAGTTCTCTTTTAAGTGTTTTTCCAAACTTTATAAACATGAAAAAACCTTCAAGTTTTCTATCTTTGGACTCATTAAACTAACATCAACAGACCCATACGGGACCAAACCACTCCTTCTTAGGGTTCATTAAAAATACTCCGAGGGACTTGTCCGAAGGATGAGCTTACATCAACAAGCATATGTTATCCTCCTCAAGATTTTGTAAAAATAAAGAGGTACTCGCCATAAATGGTGGGGGGAAATTTGGGAAAGAGATGTGTCTATGTATTTGTGTTAGTGGCAGTAAGTGTCACTCTTGAACATGGCACCACCCTTTTTTCATTTGAATCTGGGTTGGGCAATCCATTTGTCTCTCGTCTTCCTTTCTTCAAGTTCATATCTTGGGTCATCTTCGAGTCAATGCTACCATGGCCAATTTCATTCCATTCATATGTTCAAGAGAAGTTCAACTAAGCCCTCTATTGAGTCGACCATCTGCAATTCTTAGTTACTACCATGTCGGCCTTCCCTGTGTTTGTTTCATATCATGTTTTTACTTCACTCTACCCTCAATATGTTACTTATTTTGTGTCATTTGATGGGGGATACATCAAGGCCATCCTATGATGAGTCTTTTCCTGTAAACTTCAACTCATTATCCAGGAACAAGACTTAGAAATTATTTAGTGCCTTAGAGCCTGCATGCCTCAATGGCAGGTTTCTTCACTTTTGACAGTGGATTTAAATCATTTATCCCTGATCGAGAGATTCCATTGAGTGTTTGACCTCAACTCATATATTCACACTCATTGGATTGTGCTATCGTACCTTGGGAGTCATTGAAATCAATGGTGATTTCCCTCGCACTTGTTACCGGTTTTCATTAATGACCGGTAATCGAGTGGTTTCTAACCATGTTTGACTTCAACACCTATAGTCACATGGCTAGATTTGTACTAATGAATGACGGGATTGAAGATCCTGGACCTCATCATTTTTTGATCCAGGTTGCGATGGAGTACTTTTGATTTGAATTGGCACATAGATCCACTTTGTATGTCTTGTGGCTATGTCTGTATCTAAATTTTTCCAATACATAGATCCACAGTGTATTCCTGGTGGCTATGTAAAATCTTGACGACATGGATCCATAGTGTATAATTGGTGGCCATGACTTATAATTTCAATCATTTATAGTCTAGACATGGGAATGCCTACTTCAAACATGGTATCATATTGTGTGGATTCTTGATTGTTTGCAGGTTCCTAATTGGTGCGCTCCTTGTTCTCGACACACATTTTTACAAAGTATTTCGGTTGTCACGATTTCCAACCTCATACTTTAGGGGGCATTCTGTTACACATTATTTTGGTCACTCTAATGATGATATCACAGACATATGTTCAAGCTTCCAACATGACTTTTTTCCCAAGAAAAACAACTTCTTTCCTCCTCTACAGGGATGCTTTTTAGAAAGGGTCCGCAAGCTTCACATGTTACACAGTGCAGAAATCTATCATTTTTGAAAGTTGATCTATAGCTGGCCCACAGGATTTCCATAGGCTTCTATATAGGTAGGGTGCGATGGCATTCCAAAGCTAAGAGAGGAAAGAGGTTTCATGAAGTTTCTAGAAGGAGAATCTTCTAGAATGTGAGGTGATGTCTGTATGGTTGCGATTCTATTGGTTTCTCTATTTTGGTGGGATCATCCTCATCCTTTTAACCACTTCACCTTATCCTATATAATCATGGTCTTCTCATGGAAAAGGTTAAGCAATAAGAAGAAAGATTAAGTAGAGAATTGATGAAAGAATAGACTAAAACATGTGTGAAGAATCATGTTCTTAATGATGCTTGGGGCTACCATCTTCCCATCAAACCTTTGTGGATTATCTTCATATGAATTTCAGAGCTAGTGTATGTGTGTGTTGGAACAAAGGACCACTGAAAGGGAACTTGCAACATCAAGGAAATTCGGTTGTATCTTCTACCTTTAATTAATATAATACGGTGGCACGTCTCTTTCCCATAAAATGATTAGTATTTTATTACATGATTCCTTGATCACATGTTTACGTTGTCATTGAGTTCTACTATTGCTGCTTTCACGTTGGTTGGCTTGTGTTATTGCAGATTTGATTCCATAAGAGCACTAGAGTGAAGCAAGGAGAACAAAGATATAAGGAAGTGATTCATAAGGTATGCTATCTATTCCTTCTTTGGTAGTAAACTCAATGATCACGACTTAGGAAAAGTTTCTTGTTCCATCTTGTTTTATTCTAGATCTAGGTGGATCTAGGGGGATTAGTTCATGTCCACATCTACTGATTTACCCTATAACAACAGGTGCATACCCATCTAGTTTTCTGAGTTAAAACAAAATCATCTTGAGTCTGCGCCCATTTGACCTCTTTAAAACCAACCTGTGACATAAAAATATGATGGGTACTGGGCTTACCTCCAACACAATCTGGAGGTGACTTCTAGTGCTAACAGTAGGTATGGATGCCAAATATACACAACATTTAATATAATTTTCATTTATTTTCCATAAGTTGATTTTCCCAAGTACTTATCATAGAGTTGTTTGTTGGTAAAGGCCAATGGGCATCCCTCTTACATAAGTACTTATACAATCCATTTACTAGAGGTGTCACATTACAAGAAAAAGGTATTAGTGAAGTATGGTAGATAAAGTACTAGGGTTGTACCCATAGATAGTGAGACCAAGAAAACCTCTTAAAATTTTAAGAGTTTTGGGATATGGCCAATCATTCATTGCTTCAATTTTCTTCATAGACATTGAAGGCACATTTGGATCTCTTGAGAAAGAGTTGAGGATTAACAAGTAGTCGTAATACCTAATCCACATGGGTGACATCAACATGCTAAGTTTTACTATAGATCAACATGTCATAAAAAAAGACAAGAAAATGACATATAAAACGTTGAATTGTGTTTTTTCATGAGATTTTGAAATGTGGAAGGTGCATTGAAAAGGCCATAGGGAATCACCAAGAACTCATAATGGCATGCATGAGTGTGAAAAGTAGTTTTGTTAATATCTACCTATTCTCAAGTTTGGTGAAGAATTGAGCACCTTTGAGTTCATCCAAAAGGTCATCAATGACGAGAATGGGAAACTTATCCTTGATTTTTATTTTTTTGAGAGACCAAAAGTAAAGAAACATGTTCCAAGTTCCTTATTTATTTAGGATTTTTGGCACAAGGGCAGACCCAAGGTTCAACGCTATAACAACACACCAACGAAATCATAACTACCGACCCTTTCGACAACACCTACGAAGCAAATGAAGTCTCAACCGAGGTAGAGGCAGGGGCAGTTGAGAGACTCAGGTGTTTGCAACCTTAGCTGGGACACAGATCTGTCATTATATTGCTTACAAAGCACTTAGCATTGATCATTCATCAATATTTAACCCTTATTATACTTCGCATATAACAGAGAGAATCACAACATTCACTTAGATCTAAGGTATTTTAGCACTTAGCAACGGTACAACAAATCAGATCCTATAGATCAGCACTAAGAATCTTTATACATGTCATATATAACATTACACACATATAAGAAGCACAAAGCATAAGTAGATCCATCTAAATATATCAAAGCACTTTGTAAAAATAGGGATAAACACATTAAGTCAAAGCACAAAGAATAACACACAGATTTACGTGGTTCACCCCCTCCCTGGGGCTACGTCCACCAACCCTTCTTATTTATTAGCATCTTCAATCGGTTACAAGCACAGAGCCACCAAAACCATTCTTCAGATAGGACATAAGATCTGCACATCTCTCTAGATCCTTCTTCCTTGCACTTATAGCATAAAGCCTTCTATAACTTCTACAACAACTTTCACTTAGCTCTGCAATCCTTTTACAGTCATGCACAAAGCACTCACATAGTCTATTAGCACTTAGATTACATCACATAGATACAATACTACTCTACTAGATGCCTAGATGTCTATTTATACATTTACAAAAGTGGGCCTAAGAGTGGGTGAACCCATGGGCTGACATCCCTTTCCCATTACATATTCCCAAAACCCAAAAAGGGGTCAAAAACTGGGCCGAGATCCTGTGATCTCTGCTTCATCTGGTGCTCCATATTCGATAGACTATCGAAGTCCCAAAAACAATCAAACATGACCAAGTAATTCCAAAATTTTTCCAAGGGCCAACACGCCCCCAACACTCACCTGTGACTCGTCCCGAGTCACTCTGGTCTGAGCAATTCCACCTCGAATCCCTTAAGCTGCTTCGACCTGCTGTAGTGCAACAACCTATTGCTCAGTGAATTCCTAGATGAGTGCGTCATTGGCTGGTCCCTCTAGGCGTTGTTATGCTACACTCACAACCTATTCAAGTTCTACTCCTTGGTTTTCAACTTCAGTGAATAGTTTACATGCCTTCTCTTACACTGGTTGAAGTCGTGGAGAGACTTCCATCACTTTACTCTGAATTGTGTGGATATGTTGATGGGCTGTGCATTTCTCTAGAAACCTCTTCATTCTTTCGACTGGTGACCAGGCCTTCAACTGAACTTGTAACATATTTGCATGTTGCTTTGCCTCTTGGAGTTGTGACTCCAATTCCTGCAACTATGTATTCTCCGTGAGGGTCTCATATGTCTGAGCGCTCCTGGAAGTTATCTTCTTGCATTCCAATTCAAGAGATTTCAATCTGCCAACTGCACTGTGGGAAGTTTCCTCCTTTATATCTCTTATTTCTTGAGGAGTCTCATGCACGGTACAAAGTTTCATATCTGTGATGCGCTACTGAAGTTGTTGGATTATTTCTTCAAGTTGCACCACCTAATGTGGGACTCATTCTTTAGTCTTCACTTCTATGACTATCAAAGAGCGAAGTGCTCTATGAACCCATTCATGTACTTCAATTTTCTCTGTGAACAATTGTTCTTTGTCTTGTTGTAGCACTGCTTTCTCTTCCTCCCACTTTGTTTTTAGGGCTAGTTTTTCTCGTTCTGCATTACTATGTTGTTCTAGTAGATCTTCCTATGCCTACACCAAAGTTTGGGTGGATTGCACTGTCTCTTCCTGAGCTCATTAAAGGCAAGCTTCAACTTTATCAATGATCTGGTGCAATTGGGCTGGCTCATCTCCTGGTTCTTCTACTCCAATTGTCAAGGGCGTAGTAGAAACTGCGCGACTGGGCTGTAGTGCCTGCTGCATGTAATGTCCCCAAGGCCGAGCCCAGTTGTAAATATTGTTTACGAAATGAGTTGTAAAAATGTCTTATAGGTTGGTGAGCCAATTTTATATAAGTTGGTGGGCTTATGTGATTGTTAGGCCAAAGAGCCTAAGTGTTGAAGGCCAAGAGCCTGATTTTGTACATGTATCTATGCACATTATTAATAAAAATATAAACACCGTCACGTGTAGACCGACTACAATGAATGAGTGATGGGGGACTAATCTTCCACAGAGTGGGGAAGATATTAGGGGTTGGAAGGTGGGAAAAGGGGGCTAAGTGTGGAGCCTAGGGGATAAGTGTTGAGCCTAGGGACTTAAGTCCTTGGGGAATAATATTTTAATATTATTCCAAAAGACATGTGAATATTATGTTTTATCCTAAGTTCTTTTTGGAAAGACAAGCAAATTCCAAATGGAAGGAACGCATGCTGAAGGAATGCATGCAGTTGCATGGGTGAAAAGTGTCAACCCAAGCACATGCAGATAAAACTACTGAGTTGAGTCGTGATGGGGGTTCTGAATCTATTCTACCCGACCATCTGAACGTGGACGATCTGACCTCTGCAAGAATACCCTGGTGCATCCCTGAAAGCCGAACAACCTATGTTGATTTATGAGATAGTCGGTACATCCTCTGTTTGAATAGTTTGATCCTGTGCGTGGAATCTCTGTACCCTTGGTGCAATCCTGAAACCAAAACTGTGAGTCTATCCCGTGATTGTGGAGCCTGTTTGGGAAGCTTGTGTCTATTTTCCCAGATGGTTGTTGTGGCCACGTAGTGATGGACTGCGTGTGGCTTGTTGGCCAGTGTAAGTTCATGCCAAGCCTGTGTGTAACCTCTCTCTAGGTGAGGGAGGTGATTGTTGCTAGAAGAGGCAGGTTTTCAGACCTGTGAGCAACTCTTTCCAGGTGAGAGAGTTTGTTGGGAAGTGGTTTCTTCCGAAGAGTTTCTAGCACCAACTTCGGTCTCTGAGACTTCCTGATCCGGCCTATTTCCAAGACCTAGAGAGGGAGGTGTAGCATCGATGGACTGTTCTTGTGAAGGTGTATACTTCTGGGTGGAACAGGCATGTGGGGAATGAGATTTTAGGAGTAGTGGGCATAAGATGGCATCCTGGGAAGAATCCTTCCAGTTGTTATGTGTTGTTTTCCTTGTAACCTTAGCCTAGCCTAGGATTCCTTGCCTTGGGGTGGAGCTTAGTCCCAGCTTGGGGTTGACCCACTGCTGAGCTTGATGAGCAGCATTGTCTAAGGCCGGGAGGTTCGTGGAAGGCCTGCATGTGGTTGGTGGAATTACCACCATTTCAAAGATAAGTACCAGACGATGTTTTAATTATGTTTTTTGCATGTCTGTGTATTTATATTTATCATGCATTCTGTTGTGTATATGAATTAATGTTAATTCCATGGATTATTTATGTCAGCAATAATTTTGTGCTAACTTTGAGTTTAAATGTTTTTAACCTGTTTTAAATGCATGTTATTAATTAAGCATAAAATGATGTTGTTCCGCAAAGTAGCGTCTTCCCGGCCAGTGGGTTGGATGATGGTCGGGGGAGCGTTACAGAATGGTATCAGAGCCAAGGTTTTGACGTTGAGCCTAGATGGTCCAGTTGAGTGGTCTTTAGACCGAGGGTTTAAGGAGAAATTGTGTCTGGAGGACAAATTTTGGACCTTTGAATGCTCCTGAGTGTCAAGGAGTTACTTGACCGTGTTACCACAGTCGGGGTGGCATATGGCCACCGAGAGAGAGAGAGAGAATTCAACGCATGGGGTGTTGGCGCCGTAGGATCTGTTCGGGAGGAAAGGAGAACCCTCATGACCGTCAGAAATGGAGAACATGCACATGGGTTAAAAACCCTTGGGAGTTTCACAGGAACACAAAAATTGCGATACGTGAAATCTCAAAACAATCTAAACCATAGATCGTAAGTGACTGTCGGATCAAGTGGAAGAGTAGACAGTAATTTCGGCAAACGGAAGTTCGAGATGTGTGGATTCACGAATGCCTGATGCCCAAAATGTCGAAAATATCTGTGCCATATATCTGAGAGAAGTCTAACCATTGGATTTCCTTGGAATAGACATGGACACATGGGTGTGCACCACGTGCCAGTGAGTCGAGAAGACCCTCCTGAATGTGCCACGTGCCACCGTGGTTAAGGGCGACAACTGTACTGTGGGCGTGGAGGGTAAGGAGATAGAAATTTTGGAAGTCGGGTATTGAAGTAACAAGAGACTTGGAGTCACTGCTTCATGAACTCCTGGGTACCGAAGACCCGAAAACCGAAGTGCTGAAACCCCGAAGTCCCATAGTCCTGAAATTTTTGAAGACAAAATAACCGTCGAGGATTTAACTGTTGGATCCTTGTGGACCAAAACACCGAACTCAAAAGTGAGTATGAGAGTCTCATGGACTGAGACTCCGAAACCAGAAGTCCCAAAATTTGCAGAGCCAAACAAAGCTCAGAAAACTTAATGGATTAAAAACGTTTTTCTTATTCACGTTGGTTAATGACTATTGTGGTTTTTATTAAGGGATAAGGCATGAAAAAATCCAGTTGATTGCACATTGTGTGTGTAGATTTCAATGAGTGTTAGGACAGCCAAAAACCCACGTCAAGTATGGATTTGGAAGAGGTGTAGATTGCCTCTAAAATAGAGGACGAAAGGGTAGGAAGGGATGTCAACCTAGGAATCGAAGGATCAAACTCTAATGGGCACAGAAAAGATATGGATAAGGAAGGAAATATGATGAAACTCATTGAAAGATTGTAGAAAGATGCCTAGGCTCACCGAGCTGATAGCCGAAATCTCATGAGAGTCAGGGATCAACAGGGTGAATTCAACTTAAAAATGTTGAAGAGCCTAGAAAGAATAGAAAGGAAATTGGAGAAGGGGAGTGACTCAAGCAAGGTAGAGAGTCGCAATACCATTGAGAGGAAAATAAGATCAAGAAATGTCAAGACCCCTGAGAGGAGAAGAAGATTGAGGAGTGGTAGTAAACATCATCGTCGCTCCCCAAAGCATTCCAGTAGGGAGGCATGCAGTAGTTCAAGCCCGTCCCCTACCAGAAAACACTGAAGATTGGGAGTGGATGAATTGAAAGGGGAGATGAATAAGATTAAGCCTCCTACATTTGATGGAGAACATAAGAAGGAGGAATATGTTGAAACATGGTTTCTTGGCATGAGGAAATATTTCCAATTGCAGAATTATTCCTCCCATGTAGAAGGAAGAATTGCAATGTATCAATTGAAAGGAAAAACATCCATGTGGTGGGATCAGTTTGTGCAGGTGAAAAACATTAGTGAGAAAGATATCACTTGGAAGGAGTTCAAGAGTTATTTCAAGAAGAAATACCTAACTAAAAGATACTATGATAGAAAGATGAAGGAGTTCTTTGAACTCAAGCTAGGCAGCATGACCATTGATGAATACGAACGAAGTTTCTTGGAACTACTGAAGTATGTTCCATTCATGAAAGATGAGGCTGTCAAGATTCAGAGGTATCTGAGTGGATTGCCACCTGCCATTGGTGAAAATATTTAGTATGATGATCCTAAGACTATGGAAGAAACAATAAGAAGGGATAAATTCTTATATGAACAACAGAGAGAAAAGCCTACCTTTCAGAAGGCTTGGGATGACCAGAGGAAGTTTAAGAAGGAACAGAGGTAGAAGGGAAACAAACCTCCCTTTTTCAAAAATAATCCTTAAGTACATCCATCGTTTAGAGAGTCGAGAATGGTTGAAGTGGGGGAACAAAGGTAGAGACAGACACCCATTCAGTGTTGGGGTTGTCAAGGGAACCATAAGTACAAGGATTGTCCCCATAAAAATGGCAAAGGAAGAACTGTCCATACTGTTCAACAAGCTGAAACAGTGGAGGACATGGGCAGTAGAATGCCAAGGATCTACGCAGCCCTAGACAACAAACAAGCTGAATTTCAATCGCACATGATTGAAGTGGAAGGTATGATTAACAACCGACCATTTATTATTTTAATCGATTCAGGGCTAGCCATAGTTATGTAGATCCTAGGGTGCTGGAAAGTTTTTATTTATCAAGAAGAAAACATGAAAATTATTGGTTAGTATAGTTGGCTATAGGAACCAAGAGGAAAATTGCTGAGTTGGTGAAGTCTTGTCCTATGGACATGAAAGGACTGAGCACGAAGGCTGAATTGAATAATTTTCCTTTAGGATATTATGACTATTTAATTGGAATGGACTGGCTGGACCAACACCATACCCTCCTAGACTGTTGTAACAAGAGGTTTACATGATTGGATGAGGAGGGAAATCGGAAAACAGTCCAAGGAATTCCCAGGGCTGTGGCTGTTAGAGAAATCTCGCCCATGCAGCTAAAGAAGTGTTACAGGAAAGACTGTCAATTATTTGTAGCCCGTGTGGAGGAAGCATCCAGAGATGAAGTCTCAAATATTGGAGACCATGAGGTACTCATAGAGTTCAAGGATGTATTTCAGGACATAAATGGACTACCTCCAAAGAGAGACATCGATTTTTCTATAAATTTGATGCCTCGAGTAGCTCCAGTGTCGAAAGATCCTTATAGAATGAGTACGCCACAGCTGAAAGAGTTGCAATTGTAGCTTGAAGAGATTCTAAAGAAGGGGTACATTCACCCCAGCAAGTCACCTTGGGGTGCCTCGGTCCTGTTCGTGAAGAAGAAGGATGGGACGTTGAGGCTGTGCATTGATTTCTGACAGTTGAACAAGGTAATTGTCAAGAACAAGTATCCTCTGTCGAGGATCAATGATCTTTTCGATCAATTGAAGGGTGTGAAAATGTTTTCGAAGATACATCTCAGATCAGGATATCACCAAGTAAGAATAAAGGATGAGGACATCATCAAGACCACCTTTAGAACAAGGTACGCTCATTACGAGTTCACAGTGGTGCCGTTTGGACTGTCAAATGCACTTGTTGTTTTTATGTGCTTGATGAATGGTATATTCAGGGACTATTTAAACAAGTTTGTCATAGTCTTCCTGGATGACATATTGGTGTATTCCAAGTCAGAGGAAGAGAATAAACAACACCTGAGACTAGTGCTGCAAGTGTTGAGAGAACACCAACTGTATGCCAAATTGATCAAATGCTCATTTTATCAAAGGCAGATCCATTACTTCGGGCACATTATTTCAAAGGAAGGAATTGTCGTGGATCCTAAGAAGGTTGAGGCCATCCAAGAATGGTCAGTGCCAAGGAATGTGGTAGAATTTATATCCTTTATGGGTCTGGCGGGCTAATACAGAAGGTTTATAATAGGGTTCTCAAGGATAACTCACCCTATCACTTCCTTGCAAAGGAAGGAGAAAAATTTTCAGTGGACTGAAGAGTGTGAGAAGAGTTTCCAGCGATTGAAGCAGTTGTTAATCAACACTCCAATCCTGAGGATTGCATATCCAAATATGGATTTCGTGGTGTGCAAAGATGCATGTAAGGAAGGGTTGGGAGGAGTTCTCAGCCAAGATGGATTTGTAATCTATTATGAGTCTAGGAAGTTGAAAGAGCATGAAAAGGATTATGCCACTCATGATTTGGAGCTGGCAACAATCATCCATTCTCTGAGGAAATGGAGACATTACCTCATGGGAAGGAGATTCAAATTGAGTACAAACCACAATGGTCTGAAATATTTGTTTGATCAACCGACTTTAAACACTAGACAAAGTAGGTGACTGGAGTTTCTGTGTGAATACGACTTTGATATCAAGCATATCAAGGGGAAGGAAAACAAGGCGGCTGATGCACTCAGCAGAAAAGTGCATGACTTACATGCTACAACCATTAGCATGTACAGGACTGATATTAAGGATCGAATTTTGGAAGCTGGAAATGCATATTTACAGTACAGATATTTGGTAGCAAAGCTACAGCAGAGTGAAAGGCCACAGAAAAAGGAAAGTTACACCTTGGAAGATGATGGATTACCTTTGTTTAAAGGCAGAGTGTATATACCCAATGTCCAGTAATTGAAACTTGGGATTCTAAAGTAAATGAATAATGTGACGTATGTTGGACACCCTGGATATCAGAAGACTGTGGCAGCAGTCAAAAGCCATTATTTTTGGCCAGGTTTGAAGAGGGAGATCACTGAATACATTGCCAGATGTATGGAATGCTAGAAAGTTAAGGCTGAGCATAGGCACCTAGCAGGGTTTCTGCAACCTTTACCCATTCCAGAATGGAAGTGGGAAGTGGTGACCATGGATTTTATTACAGGATTTCCCAGAACAAGCAAGCAACACGATTTGATCATGGTAGTGGTGGACAAGCTTACAAAAGATGCCTATTTTATTCCACTGAAAAATCCTCACAAGGCAGCAAATGTTGCTGACATATTCTTAAAACAAGTGGCATTCTTGCACGGATTCCTAAAACGATTGTGTCTGATAGGGACCCGAAATTCACCTCGAATTTCTGGAAAGGACTGTTCAAAGGATTCAAAGCGAATCTGAATTTTAGTACAACATATCATCCCGAGTCTGATGGACAGACAGAGAGGGTGAACAGAGTAATAGAGGACATGCTGAGAATGTATGTGATGGACAAACCAACAAGATGGGAAGACTACCTTCATTTGGTAGAATTCACCTACAATAATGGGTATCATGCATCGTTGAAGATGAGCCCATTTGAA
>ML777339.1:394919-426268 GCA_009831015.1 Picea engelmannii | reverse complement strand
GACAGGCAAAAAAGTTATGCTGATAAGAACAGAACCCACTGAGAATTCAAAGTGGGTGAGCATGTTTTCATGAAAGTGAAAACTAACAGAAATTCCCTGAAGCTGGGAAGTTGCGCCAAGTTGGTAGGAATATTTTGTGGGCCATTTGAAATCCTAGAAAGGATTGGGCCAGTTGCGTACAAGATTGCATTACCTGCATCTATGATCGTGCATAATGTTTTTCATGTTTCATTGCTTAAGAAATATATACCTGATGTTAATCATGTTAGCGATTGGAATGTGATTCAGGTGGAACCCGAAGGTGTCCTGCAAGTGCATCCTATGCACATATTGGACAGGAAAAACAAACAGCTTCGGAATCGAGATATAGGGATTGTAAAGGTCCAGTGGACTTGGTACGGTCCTGAGGATGCAACATGGGAGCATGAAGATGTTATGTGGGCAGAGTACCCGCATCTTTTTGAAAATTTTGAAAATCTTGCAAATGTTGTGTAAAGTTTCACTGAGGACAGTGCAGAAATAAGGGGAGGTGGATTGTAATGTCCCCAAGGCCGAGCCCAGTTGTAAATATTGTTTACGAATTGAGTTGTAAAAATGTCTTATAGGCTGGTGAGCCAAGTTTATATAAGCTGGTGGGCTTATGTGATTATTAGGCCAGAGAGCCTAAGTGTTGAAGGCCAAGAGCTTGATTTTGTACATGTATCTATGCACATTATTAATAAAAATATAAACATCGCCACATGCAAACCGACCACGATGAATGAGTGATGGGGGATTAAGCTTCCACAGAGTGGGCAAGCGATTAGAGGTTGGAAGGTGGGAAAAGGGGGCTAAGTGTGGAGCCTAGGGGCTAAGTGTTGAGCCTAGGTACTTAAGTCCTTGGGGAATAATATTTTAATATTATTCCAAAAGACATGTGAATATTATGTTTTATCCTAAGTTCTTTTTGGAAAGACAAGCAAATTCCAAATGGAAGGAACGCGTGCTGAAAAAATGCATGCAGTTGCATGTGTGACAAGTGTCAACCCAAGCACGTGCAAATAAAACTGTTGAGTTGAGCCGTGATGGGGGTTCCACCTCCATTCTACCCGACCGTCTGAACATGAACGGTCAGACCTTTACAAGAATACCCTGGTGAATCCATAAAAGCAAACAACCTATGTTGATTTCTGAGATAGGCGGTACATCCTTTGTCTAAACAGATTGATCCTGTGAGTGGAATCTCTGTACCCTTGGTGCAATCCCAAAACCAAAACCGTGAGTCTATCCCGTGATTGTGGAGCCTGTTTGGGAATCCCGTGTCCATTTTCTCAGTTGGTTGTTGTGGTCACATAGTGCTGGACTACACGTGGATTGTTGGCCAGTGTAATTCCATGCCAAGCCTCTGTGTAACCTCTCTCCAGGTGAGGGAGGTGATTGTTGTTGGAAGAGGCAGGTTTTTAGGCCTATGAGCAACTCTTTCCAGGTGAGAGAGTTTATTGGGAAGTGGTTTCTTCCAAAGAGTGTCTAGCACCATCTTCGGTCTCTAAGACTTCCTGATCTAGCCTGTTATCGAGACCCAGAGAGGGAGGTGTAGCACTGATGGACTTTGCTTGTGAAGGTGTATACTCCCGGGTGAAATAGGCATGTGGGGAATGAGAGTCTAGGAGTAGTGGGCATAAGATGGCATCCTGGGAAGAATCCTTCCAGTTGTTCTGTGTTGTTTTCCCTGTAACCTCAGCCTAGCCTAGGATTCCTTGCCTTGGGGTGGAGCTTAGTCCCAACTCAGGGGTGACCCACTATTGAGCTTGATGAGCAGCATGGTCTAAGGCTGGGAGGTTCGTGGAAGGCCTACATGTGGTTGGTGGAATTACCACCGTTTCAAAGATAAGTACCAGATGATGTTTTAATTATGTGTTTTGCATGTCAGTGTATTTATATTTATCATGCATTCGACTGTGTATATGAACTAATGTTAATTCCATGGATTATTTATGTCAACAGTAATTTTGTGCTAACTCTGAGTTTAAATGTGTTTAACCTGTTTTAAATGCATGTTATTAATTAAGCATAAAATGATGTTGTTCCTCAAAGTAGCGTCTACCTGGCCAGTGGGTTGGATGATGGCTGGGGGAGCATTACACTGCACTTCTTGAAGTTCACCCTTGATCCGGATGGATACCTCCTCTTGCTTTGCTTCTTGCCTTTCTACGATCTCTAGTGAAGTCTCGTTCAACACAATGAATAAGAAGTCGAAGTCATCTAGGGTGAGGGTAGTATTAAACGTAGTCCCGGTGGCTTTAGATTTCTTCCGGGACAAAGGATTTGGTGGGGTAACCTTCCTTTTCTTGGATGGATCCTCCTCCTCTCTAGGCGGAGTAAATTCACCTTTGTTTTTCTCAACTTTTGTGCCACCTATCTCTCTACCATCATCTCCCTGCTTAGGTGAGATCAAAGTGGTCTTCGTCGATGTGCTATGGACATATTTCACTTTGTCATCTTTCTTTGTCTTGCTTGGTCTAGGTGTTTCCGTCATAGTTTCAGAGCTATCCACATTGGACATCTTTGCGAGGTCCACTGGAACAAGGAGGTTCGTCGACCATTCCTTGGTAATATCCTCCAAGTCATCTTATGTCAACTTGTAATATGAATGGAGCTACTATTTATGCTCATAAGTGCGTGCTATAATATAGGTGAAGTGGTGGCCCACACTGAATTTCATCAAGGGTCTAAACCTGTAAAGTGTGTTCGGGGTGATGCGCGGTGTAGAATGGATTGCGATCTTCAACTAGTTGTAATAGGCATGGAATACGGCATTGGACTTCCACTGCTTATTCATGTCTATGGAGTACCACAACGTACAAAACTTCACGTCTAGTGGTTCAAAGGGTTCGATATCCAGGAAAGAGGTTCTTTCTAGTAGCTCCTAGGCAATGAAAGTGTTCAGTATGAGAAGCCAACTAAAGTGGAACTGATACCTTTGGTCTTGCACTTCTCTACAATCAAGCTCTAGTTGCTTTACAAGGTACTACGCCAAGTTCATATGTAGTCCCTCTAAGCACTTTCCTGTGAGGTCAACTACGAATTCAGTCACTTGGGTTGGTCTGTTGTTACAAACTATATTTCCTGCGATCAGTTGATAGGAAAGGTGCACTGTGCCGCTTTGGATAGAGTCTACCTTGTAGCCTTGCATTCCCTTCTTGACATCACCATAAGTTTCTTTAATCTTCTACGCTAATTCTTTGTCTGAGGTCTTTCCAAGGTAAAAATCATGTGGGTCAAGGCCTTGCATACTAAGCCTTGTGATCTAATTAATCAAGGTTGGATCCATAATGATGTGGAGGTTCAACCATAAGTATCCTCTGTGGTAGCAGGACAACATTAACTTGATGCATGCGTTGACTTCCTAGTGTCTATTGAAGTGTGGGATCTTAATTACATTGAGCAGTGTGGACTGTGCAAGGTTCTGGGTCCATGACTGTGGGATAATCTTGGAATTGTTTCCTTTGGTCCTGGATAAGTACTTATGTGGGGATAACATGTTGTAAGATTTATGATCTCCAAGGTTGAAGTCACTAAATTTCAGTGATGTGAGCCTATCTTGGTTGGCATGAATAACACACACCCCTTTCATAAGGTACACGGTGATCAAAGTATACTCAAAGTCTTGAGGTACACTGTCACGATTGATGGTACCACTCAGAGGTGGTAGGTAAGCTGGTAGAATGTGAAGAATAAGCTTGTCATTTGTGATGTTGTCTCTATGCTTTGTTCATTTCTCATTGGTCGGCTAGGATGGACCAGTGTGAGCAGTGGAAGAAGAGGCCTGCAGTCCTCTTGTCAACGATGCTTGGATTCCTATAGATAACCCTCGCTCTGACATGACTCTCTCAATCATTAAGTCAATCAAAACTTCTTTGACTACTTTCTTGATAGTGCTGAGATCATCCGACATACAAGTTCGGGGAAAATTAGATTAGGTGTGAACTGAAATTAGAGACTGCAAGGAAGGGTATGGGAAAAAGGCGATGATCACAGTGAAAAATAATCTCAGGCTTTGTCTCAAATTCTCAATTAGAAAAAGTATTCTCGGTGCGTGGCGTGATAGACTAAATAAGAAACTTAGCAACGGTCTGCTTGCAATGGGTATGAGGTGTCATTAACTCATTTTCTGTCCATTATGGCATGGTTGAATAGTCTAGTGTCGAACCATCAATGATTTTCGACCCATTTGGAGCGGCAATTGAACGATTATATTAGCTTCCAACAACTATATTGCTTCACCTCGATGAAGTGGCCTATGTCGCTAGTCGTATATCTCGACGAAGTTCAAATTCTGCAATTTTTTCTTCTGTGAGGCTCCCTCTGGAATATTTTGTAGCTTGTCGATCTTAGGTCTCTTTATACTTAGCTTCCTAGCCTTCTTTCCAGTGAGCTTCATCTCGGTGATTCTCTTCCCATTCTGATTCTTATTTTCTTTGGACATAGTCACTTTGTGTTGCTGAGATTCTCTCCTAAGACTCAGGGGTAATACTTATTCTATATATGATACAGATACTTCAATCTTCTATGAGTTCTCTAATGCTCTTGCATCTTTGACATCTCGACTTCTAGTGTCAAATAGATTCGATTTTTTTTCCTGTTCTTTAATCAACTGCATGATCCTTCTGGTCATGAAATCTGTTAAGTCTTGCCTCTGTTGTTCTAAAACCTTTTCTTCTTCCTTCTTTCTGGCTTGATCTATTTCAATCCAAGGTTTTCCAAGTAACATAGTAAATGAGGCACTGTCCTCAATAAATTTGATAATCTCAAAATCTTCCTCTGTCGAAGTTCCATTAACATTCATAGATATCTAAGTGAGCCTTCCACATAGGTTCACCAGTTTTCCTCTAAATAGACCTATTCCTCTTAATGAAGGGATCATAGCAGGCCTTCCTATATCTTCCCAAGTTCTCTCTGGCATAATTTTCACTTGTGTTTCTTCATCAAGAACACAGTCAATGTCTAAGTCTCCTATTCTTACCTCGATGCATTCTTTTTCTTTAAAGATCTCTGATAACCTAATATGTCGGTGGTCATTGAAGGTGTCTTTCATCTGTAGTAACATATTCTTTGATTCTTTCTGGGGTTCTTCTATTTCTGGATCTACCTTAGGGTTTTCTTCATTCAAATTCATTCTTTCAAGCTTAGCAATCATTCTAGGGAAATCCAACACTTCATGGCCCAAAGCTTTGCATCATAGGCAACTAGATCTTCCACTAGGGAATTCGTTAGAAAGATGTCCTATTTTTATGCAACTATAACATAGGGTTAATCCTCTCTTCCTTTTAAATTATCCCTAGCCTCTTATATATTGCCCACTAGGATCATTGTAACTAACCTGCAAAAGATTCTTTCTAGGATCTTGCATCCATTTATTAGTCCAAACATTCTTTCTATGCATAGGTATAACACATCTATCATTACACTTATCAGATTTATTCATATCAAAATTTCTTTCATCTATCAGTGGCCTAGTTTTTAAGCTAAGACAAAATCTATCAAACATACCTAGATCCATACTCTAGAAACAAAAATTTTCACTTATCTTACTTTTGCAGAGAACAAAGCTTCCAGATCTAGTACTGTTGACTATTCTTACCTTTATCAGAGAACAAAGCTTACAGATCCTACCTATTTTCTTCAAAAACTTCTACTTTTACCTTTCTTAGAGCACAAAGTGTTCATATCTTGCTTCTTTTCTTCAAATCTGGCCTTTTTTCTTTTCAGATTTGACCTCTTTTCTTCATATCGGGACTTCTTTCTTTAGCATAGAGCTTTTCAAATCAAGTGGAATATTGTGCACAAAGGAACAAATCCACGCACAAAGCTTCCACAATTTCACGATGAATATTTTCACGAGCTTATTCTTCCTTAGTTCCCAGCAATCACAGTTTCAGGTCCCAGAAATAGAACCATTTGTTGGCATAGGGGCAGACCCGAGGTTCAATGCTATAACAACGCACCAATAAAACCCTAACTATTGGCCCTTTCGGAAACACCTGCGAAACAGATGAAGTCTCACCCGAGGTAGAGGTAGGGGTGGTTGCGAGACTTAGGTGTCTGCAACCTTAGCTGGGACACCAATCTATGATTATATCACTTACAAAGAACTTAACATTGATCATTCATCAACATTCAACCCTTATTATACTTCGCAGTAGTACAAAGCATTGCAAAATTCACTTAGATCCAAGGTAATTTAGCACTTAGCAACGATACAACAAATCAGATTCTATAGATCAACACTAAGCATCTTCATACATGTCATATCTAACATTACATACATCTAAGAAGCACAAATCATAAGTAGATCCATCTAAATATATCAAAGCACTTTGAAAAAGCAGGGATAAACACATTAAGTCAAAGAACAAATCATAACACACAGATTTATGTGGTTCACCCACTCCCTCGGGCTACATCCACCAACCCTTCTTCTTTATTAGTATCTTCAATCATTTACAAGCACAGAGCCACCAAAAACCTTCTTCGCATAGGACAAAATATCTACACAGCTCGCTAGATCCTTCTTCCTTGCGCTTACAACACAAAGCCTTCTATAACTTCTACAACAACTTGTACTTAGCTCTGCAAGCCTTTTACAGTCATTTACAGAGCACTCACATAGTCTATTAGCACTTAGATTACATCACATAGATACAATACTACTCTACTAGATGCCTAGATGTCTAGTTATACATTTACGAAAGTGGGCCTATGAGTGGGTGAACACACGGGCCAACATCCCTTTCAAATTACATATTCCCAAAACCTAAAAAGCATCCCAAAAGTGGGTCAAGATCCTGTGATCTCTTCTTCATTTGGTGCTACATCTTCGACAGGCTGTCAAAGATGGAGCGCCAGATGAAGCAAAGATCTCGACCCACTTTCGGGTTCCCTTTTGGGTTTTGGGACAATGTAATGGGAAAGGAATGTCGGCCCGAGGGTTTGCCCACATTTAGGCCCACTTTTGTAATGTATAAATAAACATATAGGCATATAGTAGAGTAGGATTGTATCTATGTGATTTAAGCTAAGTATTAATAGTCTATGTAAGTGCTATGTGCATTACTGTAGAAGGTTTACAAAGCTAAGTGCAAGTTTTTGTAGAAGTTATAGAAGGATTTGTGCTGTAAGCGCAAGGAATAAGGATCTAGTGAGTTGCGCAAATATTCTGTCCTATGTGAGGAAGGGTTTTTGGTGGCTTTGTGCCTATAACCAATTGGAGACGCTAATAAAGAAGAAGAGTTGGTGGACGTAGCCCCAGGGAAGGGGTTGAACCACATAAATATATGTGTTATGCTTTGTGCTTTGACTTGATGTGTTGTCCCTGCTTTTGCAAAGTGATTTGATATATTTAGATAGATCTACTTATGCTTGGTGCTTCTAAGATATATGCAAATGCTAGATCTGACATGTACAAAGATGCTTAGTGCCGATCTACTGGATCTTATCTGTTTTTCTATTGCTAAGTGCTAAAATACCTTAGATCTAAGTAAACGATGCGATGCTTTGTGCTATCTGTGAAGTATAATAAGGGTTTAATATTGATGAATAATCAATGCTAAGTGTTCTGTAAGCAATATAATCACATATATGTGTCCCAACTGAGGTTGCAGACACCTAAGTCTTGCAACCACCCCTGCCTCTACCTCAAGTGAGACTTCATCTGCTTCGCAAGTGTTTCTGAAAGGGCTGGTAGTTAGGGTTTTGTTGGTGCATTGTTGTAGCGTTGAACACTGGGTCTGCCCCTGTGCCAGCAAATGGTTCTGTTGCTGGGACTGAAATTGTGATTGCTGGGAACTGAGGAAGAGGAAGCTTTGTGTAAATATTCATCCTAAAACTATGGAAGCTCTATGCGAGGAATCTGTGCCCTAGTGCGCAGTATTCCACTTGATCTGAAAATATTTGTGCTAAATAAAGAAGGCCAGATCCGAAGAAAAGAAGTGAGATCTGAATGCTTTATGCTTTAAGAAAGGTAAAATTGGGAGTTTTTGAAGAAAAGAAGCCAGATCTGCAAAAAAGCGGTAAGATTTGTAAGCTCTATGCTATGATAAAGGTAATAATAGTCAGAAGTTTTTAGATCTAGAAGCTTTGTGCTCTGCAAAAGTAAGATAAGTGGAAATTTTTGTTTCTAAAGTATGGATCTAGGTATGTTTGATAGATTTTGTCCTAGCTTGAAAACTAGGGCACTGATAGATGAAAGAAGGCTTGATATGAGTAGATCCGATAAGCATAGTGATAGATATGTTATACCTATGCATAGAAAGAATGTTTGGACTAACAAATGGATGCAGGATCCTAGAAATAATTTTTTGCAGGCTAGCTACCATGATCCTAGTGTGCATTATAGAAGAGGTTGGGGATCATTTAAAAGGAAGATAGGATTAACCCTATGTTACAGTTGCAGATGACCAAGACATTTTGCTAAGGAATGCCCTAGTGGAAGATCTAGTTGCCTATGTTGCAAAGATTTGGACCATGAGGTATTGGATTGCCCTAGAATGTTTCTAAGCTTGAAAGAATGAATCTGAATGAAGAAAACCCTAAGGAAGCTCCAGAAATAGCCGAAACCCAGAAAGAATCTAAGAAGGTATTACTACAGATGAAATACACCTTGAAGGACCACCGACATTTTAGGTTATCAGAGATCTTTAAAGAAAAATAATGCATCGAAGTAAGAATAGGGGACTTTGACATTGACTGTGTTCTTGATGAAGAAACACCAGTGAACATTATGCCAAGGAGAACTTGGGAAGATATAGGAAGGCCTGCTATGATCCATTCATTAATAGGAATAGGGATATTCAGAGGAAAATTGGTGAACCTATGTGGAAGGCTAACTCAGATATCTATGAATGCTAATGGAACTTCGACAGAGGAAGATTTTGAGATTATCAAGTTTATTGAGGATAGTGCCTTGTTTACTATGTTACTTGGAAAGCCTTGGATTGAGAGAGATCAAGCCAACAAGAAGGAAGAATAAAAGGTTTTAGAACAACAGAGACAAGAGTTAACATATTTCATGACCAGAAGGATCGTGCAGTTGATTGAAGAACAGGAGAACAAATCGAAGCTATTTGACACCTGAAGCCTAGATGTCAAAGTTGCAAGAGCACTAGAGGACTCACAAAAGATTGAAGTATCTGTCTCATATATAGAATAAGTATTACCCCTGAGTCTTAGGAGAGGATCTCAGCAGTGTGAAGTGACTATGTCCAAGGAAAATAAGAATCAGAAAGGGAAGAGAATCACCGAGACGAAGCTCACTAGAAAGAAGGCTAGGAAGCTAATTAAAAAGAGAGCTAAGATCGACAGGCTACAGAATATTCCAGAGGGAACCTCTCAGAATGGAAAAATTGAAGAAATTGAACTTCGCTGAGATATCAGACCAACAACATAGGCCACTTCACCGAGGCGAAGCTATATATCTGTTGGAAGCCAATATAACCATTCTACTTCTTCTCCAAACGGGTCAAAAAACATTGATGGTTCGCCACTAGACCGTCAGACCACACCATAATGGACAGAACATGAGTTAATGATGCCTCATACCCGTTACAAGAAGACCGTTGCTAAGTTTCTTACTTAGTCCGCTGCGCCTCACACCAAGAATACGTTTTTCTAACTAAGAATTTGAGCCCATAGCTTGAGATTATTTTTCATTGTGATCATCGCCTTGTTCCCGTACCCTCCGTTGAAGTCTCTAAATTCAGTTCACACCCGATATAATTGACCCCAAGTTGTATGTTGGATGAGCTCAATGACACAAATAAAGTAGTCGAAGAAGTTTTGATTGAATTAATGAATGAGAGAGTCATGTCGGAAAGAAGGATGTATGTAGGTGTGCAAGCATCACCAATAGGAGGAGTCCAAGATTCTCCCTTAACTGCTAGCGAAACAAGAACTTGCAGAACCATGACAGAGATAAGAAAAAAGCACAGAGATGACATTACGAACACCAAGCTTATTCCGCACATTCTGCTGGCTTACCTACCACCTCTCAGTGGTGCCATCAATTGTGACAGTGTCCCTCAAGACTTCGAATATACTTTGATCACTGCGTACCTTTCGAAAGGGGTGCACGCAATTCATGCCAACCAAGATAATCTCGTAGCATTGAAGTTTAGTGACTTCAACCTTGGCGAATGGAAGGGTTACAGTATGCTCTCCATGCACAAGTATCTAACCAGGAATAAAGGCAATAATTCCAATATCATCCAACAGTCATGGACCTAGAACCTTGCGCAGTCCACACTGCTCAACATGATGAAGATTCCGCACTTCAGAGGACATCAGAAGGTGAATGCATGCATAAAGTTACTATTGTCGTGCTATCACGGTGGATACCTATGGCTGAACCGACGCATCACTGTCGATCCGACCTTGATCAATCAGATCAAAGGGATTAGTATGCAGGGCCCTGACCCACGGGAGTCCTACCCTGGAAATACCTCAGAGCGAGCATTAGCGCTGAGAATTAAAGAAACTTATGGCGATGTCGAGAAGGGAACATGAGGCTACAAGGTAGCCTCTATCCAGAGTGGCGCAGTGTGTCTTTCCTATTAGCTGATCGCAGGCAAGCTAGTTCGCAAGAATAGAGCAAGTCAAGTGATCAGATTCGTGGTTGACCTCGCAGGGAAGTGTGTAGAGGGACTACAGATGAACTAGGCGTAGTACCTTGTCGATCAACTAGAGCTTGATTGCAGAGAAGCACAAGACCAAGGGTATGAGTTCCACTTTAGTTGGCTTCTCATACTGATCACTTTCATTGCCTAGGAGCTACCATAAGGCATCACTTTCCCAGATATCAATCCCTTCGAACCACTGGACACGAAGTTATGTACATTATGGTACTCTAGCAACATGAACAAGCAGTGGTAGTCCAATTCTGTCTTCCACACCTATTACAACTAGTTGAATATCGCAATCCATTCTACACCGCACATCACCCCGAACACACTTTATAGGTTTAGACCCTTAATGAAATTCAGCGTGGACCACCACTTCACCCATATTACACCACGTGATGATGAGCATAAACAATAGCTCCAGTCATATTACAAGTTGACAAAACATGACTTGGAAGATATTACCAAGGAATGGTTGATGGACCTCCTTGTTCTAGCGAACCCCACAGAGATGTCTGATGTGGATAGCCCTGAAACTATACGGGACACACCTGGACCAAGCAAGCCAAATAAATATGATGAAGTGCATGATGTCCATAACACATCGGAGAAGACTACTTCTATCTCACTTGAGCAGGGAGATGATGGTGGAGAGATAGGTGGCACAAAAGTTGAGCAAAACAAAGGTGAAGTTACTCCACCTAGAGAGGAGGAGGATCCATCCAAGAAAAGGAAGGTTACCCCACCAAGGCCTTCATCCCGGAAGAAAGATAAATCCACCAGGACTACGTTTAAGACTACCCTCACCCTAAACGACTTCGACTTCTTATTCATTGCATTGAATGATGCTTCACTGGAGATTGCAGAAAAGCAAGAAGCGAAGCAGGAGGAGGTATTCATTCAAATCAAGGGTGAACTTCAATAGATGCAGTAGGCACTACAATCTAGCCACACATTTTATATTGTGCCCTCAACAAGTGGAATAGAAGAAACAGGAGATGAGCTAGCCCAATTGCACTAGATCACTGATAAAGTTGAAGCTCACCTTCGATGATCTCAAGAAGAGACAGTGCAAGCCACCCAGACTTTGGCACAGGCACGAGAAGATTTGCTAGAACATCGCAATAATGCAAAACGAGAAAAAATATCTCTTCAAGCAAAGTGGGAGGAAGAGAAAGCAGCGCTACAGCAAGAAAAAGAAAAGTTTCTCGCAGAGAAACTTGAAGTACAAGAACGTGTTCACAGAGCACTTTTCTCTTTGACAGTCATCGAAGTCCAGATAGAAGAATGGGTTCCACAGTAGGTGGCACAACTAGAAGGAGTGATTTAGTAGATTTAATAGCGCATCACAGACCTGGAACTTCACACTGTGCCCTAGACTCCTCAAGAAATAAGAGATATAAGAGAGGCAACTTCCCGCAGCGTAGTTGACCGATTAAAAGCCTTTGCCTTGGAATACAAGAAGCTAATCTCCAGAAGCACTCTGACGTATGAAAACCTCACGAAAAATCTAGAGTTACAGGCGTTAGAGTCGCATCTCCAACACGCAAAGCAACATGCAGACACGTTACAAGCGTAGCTGAAGGTCTTGTCACCAGTCAAGAGAATGAAGAGGTTTCTAGAGAAACACACAACCCAACAATAGGTACACACGCTTCAGAGTAAAGTAATGGAAGTCTCTCAATGACTTCAACCAGTGCAAGAGAAGGCATGTCAACTATTCACTGAAGTTGAAAACCAGGGAGTAGAAATTGAATAAGTTGTGAGTACAACAGAACCATGCCTAGAGGGACCAGTCAATGACGCACTATCCATGAATTCACTGAACAGGAGGTCATCGCACTGTAACAGGTCAAAGCAGATTGAGACAAGCTCGAGGCATTCAAGGTAGAATTTCTCAGACTAGAGTGACTCGAGACAAGTCACAGGTGAGTGTTGGGGGCTTGTTGGCCCTTGACCTAGTTTTGAAGTTATTTGGTCATATTTGACCATTTTTGGGACTTCGAGAGCCTGTTGAATATGGAGCGCCAGACGAAGCATATATCGAGGGATCTTGGCCCACTTTTAGGTCCCTTTTTTGGTTTTGGGACAATGTAATGGGAAAGGAATGTCGTCCCATGGGTTTACCCACATTTAGGGCCACTTATGTAATGTATAAATAAACATCTAGGAATCTAGTAGAGTAGGATTGTATCTATGCGATGTAAGATAAGTGTTAATAGTCTATGTAAGTACTTTGTGCATGACTGTAGAAGGTTTACAGAGCTAAGCGCAAGTTGTTATAGAAGTTATAGAAGGCTTTGTGTTCTAAGCACAAGGAAGAAGGATCTAGCAAGCTGTGTAGATCCTCTGTCCTATGCGAGGAAGGGTTTTTGGTGGCTTTGTGCCTGTAACTGATTGGAGAGGATAATAAAGAAGAAGAGTTGGTTTACATAGCCCCAGGGAAGGGGGTGAACCACGTAAATATGTGTGTTATGATTTGTGCTTTGACTTGATGTGTTGTCCCTGCTTTTGCAAAGTGCTTTGATATATTTAGATAGATCTACTTATGCTTGGTGCTTCTTAGATATATGTGAATGCTAGATCTGAAATGTACAAAGATACTTAGTGTCGATCTACTGGATCTGATCTATTTTTCTGTTGCTAAGTGATAAAATACCTTAGATCTAAGTAAACGTTGTGATGCTCTGTGTTATCTACGAAGTATAATAACGGTTTAATATTGATGAATAATCGATGCTAAGTGTTCTGTAAGAAATATAATCACAGATTTTTGTTCCAGTTGAGGTTTTAGATACCCGAGTCTTGCAACCACCCCTGCCTCTACCTCGGGTGAGACTTCATCTTCTTCGCATGTGTTTCCGAAAGGGTCGATAGTTAGGGTTTTGTTGGTGCGTTGTTGTAGCATTGAACCCTAGGTCTGCCCCTATGCCAACAATGACACTAGCAACTTACAACTCTTGAACTATCTTTGCAATTTTATTTTTTTGGGAAAAGAAATAGTGATATGGGTGTACATTAGGTGGGAGGATACATGGTATGAGTGGAATATAATGATCATCCTCACCTATAGAGGGTGGTAGGCCTTGGGGATTTCCAAAGACTAATTGGTTTTTGGCTAAGAATAATTGCATGTTAGGATGGATGGGTTGAGAAGGTGTCTTAAAATCTTGAATGACATGGAACTAATCCACAATTATTGAATGCCCTTTTTTAAGAATATTTTCAATATGGTGCGAGATGATGATATTCAGAGAATTGGATGTCAATCCTTTGAATGTGTAGTTATGCCCCTCCTATTGGAAACTCATGTATAACTCACAAAAATCCATGGTGATGGGACCTAATTCCCTTAACCATTTATCACCCAATAAAATGTCACAACCAACCATTTCAATAGAAAACATGCGGGTTTTCAAGGAATGATCACCCATTTGAAGCTACACATTTTCACAATGACCACCACATTGTTGGTGTACATGCATCATTTTCCCTCACATGCATATTTTTGTTTCCTAGATCACACTTGAGCTTCATACCTTAATTATATGGAGTTATCTTAGGCTAATTCTACATTTATAGGGATAAGAGTGCTTCTCTCCACCATTTTAGGGTGAGATCCTATTTTCTAGGAGCTAATTCAAAATTTCTAGGAATAAGTGCACACTTGAAGAGGGATTAGATCCTACTTCCTAGGAATGAAAGCACATGAGCTAGTTTACTCCACCTCCCTAGTAAAATCCAAGTTAAATCCCTCATGAAAGAGCACTTAATTTGGATAATTAGGGCATGCATGCTCTCTCATGCTTTTCATGTAGTTAAGCCTAGCATAGTTGCATGACTAATTCATTTTATATTGCATGCAATTGCATTCTATTGAATTCTTTCATCTTTGGATGATATTTTTTTCCTATAGGTTAATGATAATTACATTGCTCCAATTATTCTTATTCTCTTGTCCTCTCCCAAATTGTGAATTGTATTACTTCTCAATTAGACTCTAGATACTCTTGTAGGTTGATCAACTAAATATCACATGGTATCAGAGGTTGAGTGAATATTTAAGGGAGTAGTATATAGGTTTTCATGTGGAAGAAAAAAATTAGGGTGCGCCAGACATGATGGATCAATCTCAATAGAAATTTCTCATGCCATTCAATTACCATGAATGGAATACACAGATGGTTATTCTCTTGAGGAGTAAAGTCCTATACAATATCAAAATGGGAATTGAGAATGAACCAAATTCTACTATTTAAAATGAAATATGGTTTAACAGAATGGATGAAACATATGTATTTGTATGTCTCTCTATTTCTCCCGACCTCTTATTCCACATTGAATCTGTAAAAACACCCAATGAAGTCTAGACCAAGATCGAATGACTCTTAGGGAAGTAGGATATGTTGCAAGGACATCAGTTAGAGAATTATCTCATAGGTTTGAGCCCAAGTAGCTCCAACGCTATCTAGGATTTATTCACCAATTTTAAATCACTATGTCTCTAGGTCAAATTATGTGGCGTACAAAAGAAGGAAGAGAAACCCATTCTCTCAATTATGTCCAAACTAGGTCATGGATACTCAATTTTTGTTTCTACCTTCCATTCAACAAAATCCAAATTTGGATATGCATGGAAGAGTCCTTCATTAGATGAGTTTGATAACTATCTCACGCATGAGAAAGATAAAAAAATTCAAATTGGTTCCCTCAAGACAACAAATGCACATGCACTTGCTACAAATGAGAGAAGAAATACTAGCAACAAACTTAAATAACAATTCAAAGGAAATAAATACCAAGATTAGAAGAAGGTGCAATCTAAAATATACACAGGGTTCCTCCAACTCTAAAATTGGGAAAAAAAATAAGGAGAAGATGATATGTTCCAACTACAAGAAACACAATCATGAGGAAGTGTATTGATCAAATGACCCATCTTCTTGAGAGATAAAATATCAATGTACCTGATAATATCAAGAAGAAAGTTGAAAAATATAAAAAGCCACAAGATAATAAAGGAAAAGGAAAGGAAACATGTCATGCACTTGTTGTCGTCACTTCCTCATAGTCTACATGGTTTCTTGATTTAAGAGCCTCGAACCATATTGCCTCATCATAGGAAATCTTTACTTATTTAGGGTGATGCACCAATCCTACGATCTTAATGGGATACATTGCATCATTTAAGGTATGTGGGAAAGAAACCCTTTGATTTAGATCATTGGCATTTTCAGAATGTATTGGATGTACCTTCCTTTCTTGTCAACCTTATTTTCATCTATCATGTTACGCATTCGGGTATTGGCAGGTGAGTGGATTTCACACCTGATTCAATAGTTATTACAAAAATTTCTGATGGAACAAAGGTTGCAGTTGGAAAATTAGATCACCAGTCTAGGTTGTATTTATTTTCTACTTTGATTCCAAAATTTACTTCTACCATACTTCTAACACATTATGATGAAGTAAGTAGGTCGTGGCATGAAATATTTGGTCACTTTAACTACCACTATTTGCAGCATCTCAGAAAGTACAATATGGTGGTATGATTGTCAGACATCAAGTATTATGATGGTGTATTTCAGTGCTACATTATTAGCAAGCATCCAAAAGAAAAATTTAAAAATAAAAGGCATGGAGAACCTCATCAAATCTTGAACTTGTTCACAGTGATATCACGGGAACATTTCCTTGGCTATCTGTGAGCAGGGCCAAGTATGTTTTGACATTCATTAATGATTGGTGAAGGTACACCTGGGTATACTTGATCAAGTAGAAATCAAAGTTTCTTGGTGTTGATACTGAGAGGGGGGTGAATCAGTATCAAGTACAACTTAAAAACTTTTTCAACTTATACTTAAACAATTCAATTATATCCAATGAGCAATGAAAAATAGTATAAGAGTTACACCAACACACCACAATACACCATTCAAAATATATGCGAAATAATCAATAGTTATTGTTCAAGGGAAGTAATGACTTCCAAAGGTAGCTACAGCTTCCAAATGTAAAGGGAGGTATGAAACTCCAATAGGAAGATACAATCCTCCAATATCAAGAGAGGGTTTAACTCTCCATCCTTTCCCCTTCCTTCCACCCAATAATATATGACAGATAATAAAACTTTACATTAAATCATCACCATCAACCAACCATCACATAGAACCTGATAATGCTTCCTGAGACTTCTTCAATTTCTGCAATTCTTCAATTCTTGGAATACTTTGATCCTGTATATAATATTAATCAATGTATTCTCTAAAACTTCTCCAAGTTTCACTCCTTGAATTCTCCCCAAAAATAAGTTATAGAGAGAATGGTAGACCTTGTTCAATTCTAGTTTATTTAGGAGACTGAAATTGTACACAATGCCCCACATTCAATATGTAACATTAGATTCTGAAACTCGCACACAAGAAAATAAAGTCCGTACTCTGTCCAATTCAATTTTTCCCACTTCATTTGGATTCTCTATGAAGACGTTATGATTGTTTTACCCGGAACACCTGTTTATTGACTAGCTTCAGGACTGGTCAAAAACCCTATCTTCCACAGAGTGTATGTCCATAATTATAGTGAATCAAGAGCTAAAACTTTTACCACAAGTACCTTGTTATGTATTCTCAATAACATAGCAATTTTACCATCTGAATCATTCTATAAAAAAATTTATAGCGAAAATGGTAAGATGACCTGAAAATAACATACCTTAGAACACATCACCAAAAGACTTCATCCTCCCTTGAAATCAGGCCTTCTTTACTTCTGATTTCCTCTGAAATTCAAATTGTGTATTAAATGAATGTATAATGATATTTATTTGTTCCAATTATGTCACTTCCTTTTAATATTAGGGCCGACCTGACACTTTCTTATTTTGTAATTCTGTTCTTTAATTATCTTTAGGGCCTACATGTACTTCCTTCTTCAATTCACTTTGTCATCTTCAAAAAATCATTTCTCCTCAACCATGAGGATCCACGTGACGTGCCACATACCATCAAAAACAACATGATTTATAATATCCATCCATGGGTTTTGTATCTACATGTGGATTGTCCTTCATGTCCAAATACCTTCATCAATATTGCGGTCCAAAACCCATGACTAGGGTTGACATCATTGACAACAACCAATCTTCCAACAATATCCCCCTTTGTCATTGATGGAAATACTCATGCTCCCCCTACCATCATGATCCCAATTTCTCTCCCACTTTGACATCAATGGAAAAGGGTAGGGCTTCTCCCCCTGAGTTTAATGGCAAAAGGTAACCTTCTTCTTTGGGGTTGCTCCCCTTGAACATGTGGCACTCAATAATACTTCATCTTTATTTTTGGTCTTTGGGACTTTTTCTTCCTTGGAATCATTTTGTGTGTATTTTTTCTTATCTCTCTTATTCCTGTCTAGGATGTATATGTTGTTTGGTCTTCTTATTGCAGTTGCAACCAATCTTCCTGAGTTATTTTCTCTGATTTTACATTTTCGGGAGTCAAACGTAAGAGTGTATCCTTGATCACACATTTTACTAACACTGAGTAGATTATGCTTCATGTCTTCAACCAATAGGACATTCTTTGCTTTTACATTTTTTCTTCCAATTTCTACTACACCTTCTCCAAGTATTTTGGCAGATGAGTCATCTCCAAATGCAACATTGCCACCCTTTCTCTTCAATTTGATGAATTTGTCTTGATCCCCAGTCATATGTGAAGAACATCCATTGTCTATGTACCATTCATCTTCTTCTTTACATTTTTCAGTGGTTAATGCTATTTGAAAAACTTCATTGTTTGGAATCTCTTTCCTTCTCCATACTGTGGTTGGCATAGAGACATCGACATTCATATATCTGCAATCTTGTGCTTTGTGACCATGATAATTACATTTGTAGCATACAATATTTTTGTCCATCAATGGGGAAAATGAGTTATAACTTTTGTTGACAAATCCACGATTATTTCCATATCTTCTATTTACACCATTCATGTTTCTTGCGTATTTGTTCCTTTCATTGATTCTACAATTAATTTCCTTATGTCCAAAATTTTTGCAAGTATAACAATGACCAAGAAATAAATTTTGATACCTTGGAGTAAGTGGCCTTCTTTGTGATGTAGTCCATCTGGGTTCATCATCTACTCTTTTGTAGTTTCCTTCATACTGATTGAATCTTATTTGATTCCTGAAGGTAGGAGGTCTTCTTGGATATTCATCTCTTTTGTAATCATTCCTTCTTTCTGGTATCCTGGTCCACTTCTCATAAATTCTCTGTGTATCTCTTTCTTCAACCTTATTGTTGGTATTTTCATCTTCTTTGTATGAAGTTTCACCCATCCATACAAGATGTGTTAAGTCTTTTGGCACTTGAGAGTTTCTTAAGCTCTTCCTGAATGAGACAACTTCTTCTTCAAGTTTCTCAAAATCTTCTTCTTTCTTCATCATTTGGACATTCCTTACTTCTCCTATTCTTCTTTCTTCTTTGAGTAGAGTTTTCAAGGAATTTTTTTCTTCTCTTAGTTTCTCAAAGTCTTCTAATTGTTTCTTCAAGCTTACAACTGTCTTTTCACAACTACCCAATTCACTTCTTAGTTTTCTATGCGTATCTTTGAGCTTTCTATTTTCAATCTCAACATGCTTAAATTTTTTAAGATTCTCATCTTCTTGTTGAATAATTTTTGCTTCATGATTTTCTTCTTCTTCATTGGACTTTTTTTTTTTAGTGTCATCTCTTTAAATACCTGGCTGAGGACATTAAAATTCAACATGTCCCACTCCTGCAAAATTAAAGAAAAATAACTGACCTCTATTTGCTTCTTTGAAATATGAGATGTTGTAATTTGCTTCAACTTCTTCTTCGTCTTCCCTTGCATAAAGGTCTTGTAGCTTGTCCCAAATCTCCTTTGATGATGCACATGATCCCACCTTGGATTTCACTAAATCTGTCAATCCATCCAGGATGGTATCTATTGCCAATATATTGTTCCTTTTTGCTTCCTTCTGAGATGTTGTCTTTGGTTTCTTCAAAGCATTGTATCCTGAAGAAACTGAGAACCAAACATATTTCCCAAGATATTTCAAGTAAGTTTCCATTCTGTTACTCCATTATTCAAAATTGCTTCCATCAAATGGTGGAATCCCAATTGGAATTTTGTCTTCCATTTCTTCTTAGGATCTTCCTTCTAGTGGTTAAACTCTACTTGAAGGTAACCTGCTCTGAAAACAATTGTTGATACTGAGAGGGGGGTGAATCAGTATCAAGTACAATTTAAAAAAAAATTCAACTTATACTTAAACCATTCAATTATATCCAATGATCAATGAACAGTAGTATAAGAGTTACACCAACGCACCACAATACACCATGAACAATATATGAGAAATAATGAATAGTTATTGTTCAAGGGAAGTAATGAATTCCAAAGGTAGCTACAACTTCCAAATGTAAAGGGAGGAATAACCCTCCAATAGGAAGATACAATCCTCCAATATCAAGATAGGGTTTAACTCTCCATCCTTTCCCCTTCCTTCCACCAAAGAATGTATGAGTGATAATAAAACTTTACATTAAATCATCACCATCAACCAACCATCACATAGAACCTGATAATGCTTCCTGAGACTTCTTCAATTTCTGCAATTCTTAAATTCTTGGAATACTTTGATCCTATATATAATATTAATCAATGTATTCTCTTAAACTTCTCCAAGTTTCACTCCTTGAATCCTCCCCAAAAAGAAGCTATAGAGAGAATGGTAGATGTTGGTCACTATAATTGCTTATTAGTTAAAACAATCAAGTGTTACATAAATTGTCAACCCAGGGAAGTTTGTTTATTTCAAAGGCAATCACAAACTATATATTCTCAATCTCAAAAGAAATCCAAAGTTGTATTAAAAGTTACACTAATAACACCTTGCTTTGAACAGACTGAAGTGCTACTCTGAATTACAGTAAAAGCAATCTATCTATAGCAGAGTTTAAGATTCAAAAGGAAATAATTATCAGAAGAATATTGGATTACATTAAGAAACAACAACCTAGGAAAAAGCAACCTTTCAGCATACTACAAAGAAGAATAACTATTCTCTAACAGAGAACAGGACCCTATTCCCCAAAGTAGGAATCTTCAGCACCTGTCTCTGACTATCACACTTTCATAAACTCATTCTGTAAACAGAATTACCAATCAAAATGATTAACAATTACCGAAGACTAACTATTCTGTAACAGAGAACAGGACCCTATTCCCCAAAGTAGGAATCTTCGGCACCTGTCTCTGACTATCACACTTTCATAAACTCATTCTGCAAACAGAATTACCAATCAAAATGATTAACAAATACCTAGGAATGAATTGTATGAAAATGATGTAACAATCAGTGGAAACAGAGTTTCAGCAAAACATATTTTTAACAAGGTATAGATAAAAAAAATACTAACACACTACAGAAACTAATGGGTGAATCTTGTGAAGAAGGTGGGCCCTCTCCTTCTCACAAGATTCCCCAGAAATGAAAGGAACTAAGAAGAAATTCTTAGAATGATCTTTTATTCATCTGTCAAATGTGACGAGTTACAATATCCAAAGTGAACATGCTCCTTCTCTGTAATTCCTTTCTATCTAAGCCTTTCATAATCTCCCCTCTAATGTTGATTTATCCCTTATTTAAAGAGGAGAATCCCCTTAATACAATTAAGCATAAAATTACATGTGTACATAGAAATCCTATTCTTAGACTGATCTAATCTTCTATGCTGGAATAAGATATTTTGATCTCCCGTAGCAAAATGTTGTTACAGTGGTTTTAATGGTGTTGGATTGAGGTACAGTTGTTGTGGCCAGTGTAACAACTCCTTTATTTATCTTTTCTTGTTATTGTTGTATGTGAAATATTGTTTCAGCATCGCAAGTCACGAACTATTTTAGCAACGGGATTTGTGTACTGTTTGACTGTTTCAGCAATGTGGTCTTCAAGCAGCAATGATGGTTGTAATGGTGTTGGCTTAAGGTACAACTGTTGTGGCCAGTGTAACAACTCCTTTTTCTTGTTACTGTTGTATGTGAAATGTTGTTTCAGCATCGCAAATCACAGACTGTTTCAGCAACAGAATTTGCATACTGTTTGACTGTTTCAGCAATGTGGTCTTCAAGCAGCAACAATATATTAACTGCAGTCTTCAAATTGTTTCAACAACTATATATTCATGATTAATGGCTAAGTATGAGAGTAATGTAAAATTACATGTAAAACAAATTAAACATATAGAAAAGAGAAGAATCATTATATACCTTTGGAAAAATAGATTAAGGTGATAATGTAGGCTTAAATATGAGTGGGAAAAGGATGTAATGATAGCAAAAAGTATGAGCAAAAAGGTACATTATAGGATCCTAACATCCCCCCCAACTAAAAAGGTTGCATGTCCTCAGGCAACTTCAATCTGGATCATAATCCGGATACTGAATCTGGGCGTGCAAATTACTTAAGCAATAGTTGTAGAAAGTACTGTCTGTTGGGGCTCTGAATCCTTGAACACGTTGTAGCCTTTGCCAGGTTGTTGCTTCAACCTTCTTGGGCAACTTATGATGAAATTGATACTTCTCTACTGGCATCCACAGAATGGGAAAATGGAACTGATAACCTATCCAATTTTCAGCGCATTGCTGGACACATTTGATGTAACTAGGTACCTAGGAGATTGTTGTCTCAAGATTGGTAGGACTAAAGGGACTGTGCTCCTATCTTTTCTCAGAAGATTGTTTCCAAAACATGTTATTTGATTTTAGGGCGGCAGTCTCTATGGATTTAATAAACTGTTGACAATCCTGAAGTATTGTTGCTTATAATTGTCGTATATATTGAGTCATCCCTGGTTTCTTCAAAAATTGATAATATTCTACAACAAAGGTGGCAACGTTATGTGGTTCTAGCTGTATCCAGAGGATACGGTTATCTTCATTATGCTTGGAAGCTAGAAAATCATTTTTCCACGTAATCTGGTTGGTAAGGAAGGAGACAAGTGCCCGAATCTGGATATCACCAACAAGAGGGTTAAGATTAAGCTGTTTGTTCTCAGGAATGGCTTCATTATGAAGATATACCTCACATAATATATGCTAATCAGTAGTAGAGGCTTCTGCAAAAGTTTGAACAAAATCTCCTGGTTTGAACACTGCATAGGGTCTTCCTTCTTTGATTGATTTAATCTGAAATAATGCAAGTCGTTCTATAAGGAAAAGAGAGTAATTTGAGGATGGTTTCCTAGCAGCCAACAATTTTTGTACCAAATTGAACATTAGGAGAAATTTTCCTTTTAACTCTTCATTCTGCTTCTTATGGGCACAAAATTCTTTGTGTGTTTGCTCCAAAGCTTCCCAGTTTGAATAGATGTGGTTCAACCAAAGTAGTCCGTGCTCCTGCAAAATTTTGTCCTGTGTAATAGCAGACTCCTTTTTCCATTTGTCCATTATTACCTGCTCATTCCATGGTTGAGTTTGTGTTTCAGCATCGCAAGTGGTAGGTTGAGGTAGGGTCTGAGTGGCTTGTTCCACAAGAGTAGGGGTACTGATCTTGCCAGGAGGGGCAGATTCATCAATAGGCAGAGTTTGTGTTTCATCATCGTAAGTGGTAGGTCGAGGTAGAGTCTAAGTGGCTTGTTCCACAAGAGTAGGGGTATTGATCTTGCCAGAAGGGGCAGATTCATCAATAGGCAGAGTTTGAACAGCTTTACTAATGAAAATAGGAACTTCAGATTTAACAGTTGTTTTAGGCCAGGGTTCCTGTAGATTATCTTTGCTTTTTGGAATTTTTGAAGGTCCCACTGGTTCTTGTGTAACAGTAGGGCGTTCCTCTTTTTTAATTGCAAAATTCGTAGGTGCAGGGGGAGCTCCAGGCATTGGTATTTGAACCACTTTGTAGCCTGCTTGATCATAAATATCCCCACATTGGCTGCACATATACTCTCTATACTGATCATCTTTTGTGTTTTTCTCTGCCATGGCCGCTACGCGAGCCAAGGTATACAAATTAAGTTCCCTTTCATAGGCTTCCTTTTCCATTACCATCTCTTGCTTGTAAGCTTCCAGTTCTAATCTTAGAAAATCAGTCTCTTGTAAGAGAGAAACCATTGTTGGTTCTGGTTGTTGATCTGTCATCGGTGTATCAGGAGGGGTGACTAGTTTTTGTGTAACGGTCACGACCTCAGTGGTTGGTTCTTGTGGAGCGGCTACAAAATCAGCAGTTGATTCTTGTGTTTCAGCACCCTGGGCATGTGATTCTTAAATTTCAGGAATAAAGTCAGTAGTTGGTTCTTGTGTTTCAGTTGTAGCTGGTTCTTGTGTAACAGCTATAGCTGGTTCTTCTGTTTCAGCTACTGAATGAGTAGCTGGTTCTTGTGTGACAACTACTATTGCAGCACCCTGGGCATCTGATTCTTGTATTTTAGGAATGAATTCAGTAGTTGGTTCTTGTGTTTCAGCTGTAGCTAGCTCTTGTGTAACAGCTATAGCTGGTTCTTGTGTTTCAGCTACTGAATGAGTAGCTGGTTCTTGTGTGACAACTACTGAATGAGTAGTTGGTTCTTGTGTGACAGCTACTTGATGTAAAGAAAATGATGTCGCAGCACCTTGGGTCTCTGGTTCTTGTGTTTCAGTGACCGTGGGTTGAACAGGTAACAATTCTGAGATTTGGGAGGGTGGAGGTGTATGGGTTTTTAGAAAAATGGGTTGGGGGTTTAGGGTAATGGCAGTAGTGGCTGCTTTTGTTGAAGCCCTCGTTCATTTTTTACGTAAAAAGGAAGGAAAAGTAGTGGTTTTCTTCTTTCTTTTGCGAGTGGGTTTTTCCTCAGTGATGGGGCAGGGAGGGTTATCAGTTTTATCTTCTTCAGAATCATCGCTAAGGATATGAATAGTAGGAGTAGATGATTCTGGTAAATTGTGGGGCGGACTTGGTATGGTAGGAGGTTTAATTGGATCAATTGGATATGTAGGCGGATTAATAGGTATTTTCGGAGGGTCAGGAAGATTTTGTGATTGTTCTTCATGAGGATTTTCAAGATGTTTAGCAGCTTCCTGAGGGTTTATGGGTGGATTGTTTAGGAGAGGGTTTTGTTGGGAAAAACCATTTTGGATGAGTAATTGAATGAGATGGTGATGGGTGAGGGAAAGGATGGGTTTTTTAGCCTGTTTACAATAATGTGACATATTTCTAAGACATCCGAGTAGATAGTAAGGAATATTGACCAGTCTAGCATGTCGTAAATGAGATAACAAGACAAAGTCGGATTGGTAAACTACCTGGTATCGGCCTTCACAGGTAAGGTAGTGCTTGACAAAATCTGCAACTTTCATCCAAGGAGGCGACAATGAGCTAAGTCAAACACCCCAGGATTTAGGCTCAACTTGTTCTCCTGGCAAGAGAAAATCATGTTGGACATTAAGGATAATGTGTTTGTGGATGAACCAGCGAATGCCAGTGATGAGAAGACCTGAAACCTGTGCGATATCATCCTCTATGACTGGAATCTGAACTCCTTGAACAATAGAATGGTCTTGTTGAAGATTCTGAGCAAATTGAAGAACCTGTTGTTGATCAAATCCCTGGAGCCTTTGAAAATAACCCAGCCAGCCTGCCTACTGAAATATTTGGTAGACTTCTAGATACAATTCTAGTAGGGTTTTTGTGGCAGGTTCGTATCGTATAACAGGACCTCCCATAACTATTCAGCTCAGTAGAATGCATAGTCAGAGAATCAAGTAACTGCACCCACATAGAGTAAGTTTTGCGGATGAGGGCATGCAAATGATGGTGAAAAAAAATGAAATGATGGGTAAAAAGAAGTGATGGTAGTCGGTTCGTGTGAAATGATGGCATAAAATTTCGATATTTCCCCCCCCCAACTATGGCTAAAATAGTGAATTTAAGAGAATGATAATAATGAATCGGGATCTTCTCATTAGCCATAGTTCAATTGTATTTACATATAAAGTTTACATACCTCATCTTTACCTTTGATTCGTAATTCGAAAAATATAGTGTCTGTCCATAATAGATCTATAGTAACCATGGGAGAGACTTTGGATTTATGAGAGAAATTATATCAAGGGTTTGTTTAATCATGGGGGAAGGTAGTGAAAGGACAGAATGTAGTATGAAAATAGAAGAAGTGAGAGCGAAAGAGCTGAAAAAGATGTTTTTATTGACAGGAAATGTTGAAAAAGTGGTGTTTCAACAATAGGAAAAGAATGGGAAAATGTTTGCTGAAGAGTGATGTTTTAACAATGGAAAATACTGCTGAAGAAATGGTGTTTCAGCAGTGGGGAAAATGAGGAAAATGTTGTTGAAGAGTGGTGTTTCAGCAATGGGAAAATGGAAAAAATGTTGCTGAAGAGTGGTGTTTCAGCAATGGGAAAAAAATGGGGAAAATGTTGCTGAAGAGTGGTGTTTCAGCAATGGGAAAATGGGAAAAATGTTGTTGAAGAGTGGTGTTTCAGCAATGGGGAAAAAAATGGAGAAAATGTTGCTGAAGAGTGGTGTTTTAGCAATGGGAAAATGGGAAAAATGTTGTTGAAGAGTGGTGTTTCAACAATGGGAAAATAGGAAAAATGTTGTTGAAAAGTGGTGTTTCAGCAATGAGAAAATGAGAAAAATGTTGTTGAAGAGTGGTGTTTTAGCAATGGGAAAATGGGAAAAATGTTGTTGAAGAGTGGTGTTTCAGCAATGGAAAGGAAAGAAAATAAAAGGGGATGAATGATGGGAATGTTGAATGGGAAATGAAGATGAATGGATTGAAGAAAGAGGGAGCAATGCTTCACAAAATGAAGCTTGGATCTAGTTGTAGTAAGATTGTCCTTTCTTGGTAGGCCTTCTCTGGATCGAGAATCTGCAAAAGAATCAATTGTAACATGTCATTTCTTGACAGGGATTATTAGTAAAAGAAATTTAATCTAATACTAAAGAAATAAAATACAGAAAAATTAAATGCAATGAGGGGTAGGAGGCTCCTCTAAAAACAGATAATGTGAATTTGTCATGCATGTGGCTTTAAAATCCTCTTTGGAAATGGGGCACTGGTATATACGGAGCCGATGACCATTCACTAATAACGGTGTTTTAGAGTCATCAATTTTTAGGAGACTTACTGTTCCATTGGGGAAAATAGTATCCACTTCGTAAGGTCCTAGCCATCTTGTACGTAGTTTCCCTTGAAATTCTTTAAACTGGGAATCATACAATAAAGCCCAATTACCTTTTTGGAATTTCTTATGTTTGATGATTTTATCATGCCATTTTGTTCTTTGTTGTTGAATCATAGTTGTCTGGTGAATGGCATCTAATATTTTTTCATCCAATTCATTAAGCTGCTGCAACCTGGTTGTCTGTGCATCAGTCAAATCAAGGTTAACAGCTAAAGCAGTCCTTAAGGTTTTGATTTCAAATTCCACAGGAAAGACAACACTTTTTCCATAAATTAATTCATAGGGGGAGAATCCTGTTGTATTTCTCCAGGTAGTTCTGTAGGCCCATAATGCTTCAGGGAGCCTTTGAGACCAATCCTTCAGGTTTTCCTTCACTGTTTTTGTGAGAATGGCTTCTATTACTTTATTTGTGCTTTCCACCTTTCTATTGTCTTGGAGGTGGTATGGTGTAGTCATTCTATGATGAATATGATATTTTTGAAGGGTGGCTTTAAAACCATGAGAGTCGAAAGGAGGTCCTCCATCTGTGACTAATTCTCTAGGCACTCCAAATCTGATAAAGATATCTTCAAATAAAAAATCTAGAATAGCTTCTTCGGTAGCTCTATGGAGTGATTTAGCCTCCACCCATTTGGTCATATAATCTGTGCAAACTAATATATAAACTTTTTGATTGGATGGAGGGTTAATGGGTCCTACAAAGTCTAAGGCCCATCTTTCAAATGGTTCGAGTACTACCTGGGGGTTTAATGGAATTTCATCTATATGATTAGGCTGACCCATTCTTTGACAGCTATCATAGGCCCGAACATATTTCTTTGCATCTTTAAAAAGTGAGGGCCAATAATAACCCATCCTGAGAATTTTATGTGTTGTTCTTTTATTAGCAAAATTCCCTCCACAAGGGCCATCATGACAAGCTTTTAATAAATCATAAACCTCATCTTCTCCAATGCATCTTCGTATTTCTTGATCAAGTCCTGTGTGGAAAAGACACCCACTTTGTTGGACAACTGAGAGGGGGGCGGGGGTGAATCAATTGTTACCGTGCTTCAACAATTATGCTTCTTTTAAACTCTTTGCAGAAAAACTGAATGATGATCACATGAATGCAAGGAAATAAACAATGGCACATTCAGCATCAGTCACACATATATGAGAAACACAGAGACNGATATTTCCCGAGGAAACCCATACAGGGTAAAAACCTCTTTTTCTTTATATGATAAGTAATAGTTACATTCTTTACATTATCATACATATGAGCACCAACTCATAATGAGGCTACAACCTCTGTTTTGCAAGCTGCTACTTGCTGAGAGCACCAACTCTCTGTTTTCTCTAGCACCCACTAGAAGGAAGCACCAACTCCCTGATTTCTCTAGCACCAACTAAAAGGAAGCACCAACTCCCTGGTTTCTCTAGCACCAACTCCCTGAGTGTTTCCAGCACCAACTGGATGGAAGCACCAACTTCCAATCATACAGGCACCAACCTGTATAACAGAGAACAAGAGTTATCCCTTGCACCACCCTGCCACCCTGGTTTCTCTGGCTGCAACCAGATGGAAGCTACAACTCCCTGTGTTCAAGCACCCAGTTGAACTTCTGAGGACAACAGTCCTCCCGAGCACCTCCCAAACTCCCTGAAATATAAATCTTTGCTACTGAAACTTATTACAGTGATATAATGTTCAACAACAGCTTACCAGACTCATCACTGTTCTGCTGCATGTTGTTTCTCTGTCTGCCTCATTTCCTTTCTGCACACATCACTTGCGATGTCTATTCTTAATCTTTTTATGCTCTGTGCGCCATGTACATTCACTGCACAGCTCCTCTTCTGTGCTATTTAGCCGTTGCACTCTCCTCCTTCTTCACACATGAATCACCTTCACCAACAACAACCACAACAAACTCCAACAGCAACAACCACCCTTCTCTTCTCTGTATCATGTATATATAGCTTATGTTCATCTTGTGCATGCAATATTCACCATTCCTCTACATGCTCATACTGCGCCAATCTCCTCCACCTATCGAGTGCTCTGCATGATCATCATCGTAACTCTTCAACTTCTCTGGCCATTTTCCGATGCGTTCAACATCACTGGATGTTATGTTGATATTCCTCAGCCTCTCTGGCAGTTGAGACTCTTCATCTTCTCTGTGACAGTCGAGCTCACCTTCTCTATTTTAGTTACAGGATTCCATGCTCATCCATCTGTCAATCCCTTCTAAGAATAGTATTCCTTCACTTGGACGAAGCTTGGAGACTCTTCATCTCCTCTGGCGATCACATAGGGGTCTCTTCAAATTCTCTAGCAGATGCCATCAATGGTTTCTGGCAGTTTCACTATGTCGTGCATCAGTAGCCCTCCGATCAACACTTGATCTGACGGTTCATATTACATCGTGATTTCACATATCGCGATATCGGGATTCCTGATGTCAATAATCTTTGACATGTCCAACTCTCGATCCCCGAATCTTCGACAAGGACTGGAATCAACGGTCCAGATTCAACCTTAATCTGACGGCTCAGATTACATCGCGATTTCACATATCGCAATATCGGGATTCCTGATGTCAATATTCTTTGACATGTCCAACTCTCGATCCTCGATGCCTCTCCATTGACTGGAATCAATGGTCCAGATCAAAGCTTGATCTGACGGCTTATATTACATCGTGATTTCACATATCGCGATATCGGGATTCCTGATGTCAATATTCTTTGACATGTCCAACTCTCGATCCCCGATGCCTTTCCATTGTCTAGAATCAATGGTCTAGATTTGATCTTGATTCAACGGCTGCGATTTAAGTCACGATTTTGCATATCGAGAAATCGGGATTCCTGTTGCATTGTTTCTTTGACATCTCCAACACGCGATCCTCGAAACTCTGTCATGGTGTAAGTCTGCTGATGTCACATGTGTTAAATAACTGCCACGTGTCACCCTGATTCATGACTTACATGTTCTTGGCATGTTGAATCGGTCTGACACTTGTCATTACCTGGTTGTGCCACGTGTTCCTAGCTGACGTGGTCTGCTGACGTGAGTCGGGTCAACGGTCTAGATCACATCTTGATCTAACGATTTAGATTCATTCAGGATTTCACACATCGCGATTTCGGTATTCTTGATGTCAATATTCTTTGACATCTCCAACATTCGATCCTTGAAACCCCGACAGGGAGTCAAATCAATGGTCCACATAACCCCCTAAGATGGACAGTCCTCCTGCTTTTGGGATTTGTGAGCCCTCTACTCCTTGCACTTTTTAAAGATCATGCAAGTTTTCCTCGATCCAACGGTGGTCGGACCCTATGCTCAAATCTAACACCTGAGATCTATCCTCCAGATCTGCGCTCTCCTTTTGTCTTCATTCATATCTGATGGCCATCGGGATCGTGCAGGTTTTCCTTGATCGAATGGTGGTTGGACCCTGTGCTCAGATCTAACGCCTGAGATCTATCCTCCAGATTTGTGCACTCCTTTTGTCTTCATTCAGATCTAACGACCATCGAGAATTCAGGATGAGATCCAGTGATCATAAATTCTTCTCAGGCCTTCGATCATTTTGTCAATGTTGTGTTGCCTTCGATCATTCGATCTTCCTGGACTTATCTTCTATTTTTCTATTGATCATCAGTGTTGTACTCAAGCCATCATTATTGTTGTACTTTCCATCAATGACAAGCTTATGCTGCCTATAAAACATACCAAACATCCTCTTCACTATCTCTTCTGATCTTATCGAGGTTTCTCTGCATCTTCTTCCCAAAATACTTCTGGTGCCCATCTGTTACATTCTTCTTGTATTCATGCCATATTCATTGTTGTACTTGCCATCAATGACAACCTGTTAAACATTTCCAACAATCTCCCCCTTTGGCATTGATGGAAACAAAGGCACCCAGATTCTTTTCTCCCCCTTTGACATCAATGTCAAAGAGAACATGCTCCCCCTGAGCTATTGCAGTATTTTAGGAGGTATCAGATATTAAATCAATACAAACTCCCTCTGACGGGATGGACTCTTTCATTTGAGGCCTGCAGAATATTTGTATCTGAACCAGAGTCTTCTCTTTCTGATTCTTGGACCTGTTCATCTTCAGCTTCCGCTGTATCCTCTATGAAAAATTCAAAATTGCTCACCTCTCTTACTCAGACTCGACACTACTACATATTGTAAAAATTCTGACGTTTTATTTGCGGTGTTATGGACAAAATTGTCCATATTGTCGCAAAATAGAGGAAATTTATAAAAAAAAAAAATCATGTTGCCCGATAACGTCGCTCTTTCCACGTTGACATGTCTCTTGCCACGTTAACATCAGTCTTGCCACGTTAACGTCGCTCTTGCCACGTTTTCCACTGGAACGTCGCTCTTGCCACGTTTTCCACTGGAACATCTCTCTTGCCACGTTTGTGAAGATGTATGTCGCAATTTCCACGTTAACATCGCTCTTGCCACGTTTT
>ML777339.1:329067-360052 GCA_009831015.1 Picea engelmannii | reverse complement strand
GTAATCATCTTCTTGCAAATGCGCGCTGCCGTCACATCTCTTCTCAGAGATAAGCCACCACCATTCTAGCAAGCTTGTTTCCGCTGCATTTTACAGTTTCAGCTTATTTCGTTATTTAATAGAAAACCAGTTTTACTGTATCTTTGTTATTTTTGTGTTAAGCACCTGTTAATAATCTGTATTCATTTCGTTCTGCTCATAAAATCCGGATCAATATACGTCAAAGCAACCAAGGAATATTTTTTTCTCAAACCAAGTATATCAAAGAAATGATAAAGAGGTTCGGAATGGAATATTTCAAACCAGTTATCACTCCCATGCAAACCAGTTGTAAGTTGAGCAAATATGATGATTCGAAGTCTATAGATCAGAGGAAATACAGGTCAATGATTGGCAGCCTACTATATGTGACAACAACTAGACCATATGTAATGCAAGCAGTTGGACATGTGGCGCGATTTCAAGCATCACCAAAGGAATCACATGTATTAACAGTAAAGAGGATTTTCAGATATCTCAAAGGAACAGAAGATTTTGGATTATGGTATCCAAAAGGAAAAGATCTATCACTTATTGCCTTCACAGATGCAGATTGGGAAGGTTGTATTGATGACTGAAGAAGCACCAATGGAGCATTTTTCTACTTAGGTGAGTGTTTGGTATCATGGCTAAGCAAGAAACAATCATCAATATCTCTATCTACAGTCGATGCAGAGTATATTGCAGCAACAACATGTTGTACACAGGTTCTTTGGATGAAACAAACTTTGAAAAATATACAGGTTGAGTATGATGAGACCATTCCAATATATTGTGATAATACAAGTGCCATCAGTATCTCAAAAAACCTGGTGATGCACTCCAAGATGAAGCACATTCCAATAAAGTATCACTTTCTACAAGAATAGGTTGCAGAAAAGAACATCAGAGTTGAGTACGTGAGCACAAAAGAACAAGTGGAAGACATCTTTAAAAAACCACTTCCATGGGAAGCCTTTGAATATATTCACCAAAGACTTGGAGTTATTTCTGCTCCAAAATGAATGATTTTTGAATGCTTATCTTATATGTCTTAGATGTACATGAGGAAGCACCATAAGAGGATAGTTCAGTCAGGGGGAGCACCCCCGGATGGAAATATACCTTTTCCATTGATGAAAAAGGGGGAGAGATTTATTAGATGCAGAGGACAGAGGCATGGTTCCAGGGGGAGTAGATTTATTAGATGCAAAGGACAGAGAAAAATTTATCAGATACAAAGGATAGAGGCATGGTTCCAGGGGGATCATGAGTGATGTGATTCCAATATTGCATCAGAGTGTTTCCATCAATGCCAAAGGGGGAGATTGTTGATTAAGGTCGGTTGTCATTGATGTCAACCCTTGAAGAAAGCCTCACAGCACAAATGTTTTGGTAATAGACCCAAGATTGTTTGATGTAAAGATGACTCATTATTGTCTTGTCATGGTTGATAAGAAGTAAATATGGATGAACTCCAAAGTAGTCCCCTTATGGTGAAAGACCTCATGGGAAGACACTTTGCAAAGTAAGAGAATAATTTTTAATTGTGGAATAATGAGATGAAGGATAGTGAATTTTTCAGGGAAACTATATTATATGGATAGTTATTTTCATTCCATTTCCGGTGGTATGTGGAGCATCACATAACTCCTCACGTTTAGAGAGTTATGGCCATGAGAAGTTTGAGACCCCAGGTTTGGGTAATGGACCCAAGTTTGTTTGATGGATAATGGTATGAGTTATGATATATTTTCATATAATACTATTCTATATGGATATTACATGTCATTCCATTTCTGGTGGTATTTGGAATGTCACATAACTCTTCATGGTTTGAGATTTATGGCCTTATGAAGTTGGAGGACCTTCATATGTCATCTAGAAGCCCCAAAAGGTCAAAGTAGTCAAAGTGGTTTAAGAGATTTTAAAAGGTAAATAATAAAGTGAAGTAATGAGTGTATTATAATTCAAAGTGAATACAACATAAATTATTTCAATAATAAATTTAATGGATAAATTAGAAGTGGGTTAACCCTAAAATAAGGAAAGTGGGGTCGAGTGACCTAGAAGATGCTTTTAAGGAAGCTACTTGGAGAGTATAAATAAGAGGCAAGGATCTCTCATTTTAATTACACTTGAGAATATTGAATATCTATAGGTTTTTGAGGTAAACAAGCATATATAAGCCGAAATTATGAGGGAAGGTGAAGAAAAGAACGTTGAAATGCAAGGAAGGATAAATTCTTTTGATGGTGTTTTCTAAGGTATGTTATTTACAGGTCATCTCACCATTTTCGCTATAAATTTATTTCTATAAGGATTCAGACCATGAAATTGTTATTCCATTGAAAAAACATATCCAAGTATATGTGGTAAGAAATTCATCTTGTGTGTCATTTAATTTTTGGAGTTACACTCCGTGGAAAATAGGGTTTGTGGCTAGTCCCGAAACTAGTTAAAAACAAGTGTTTCGGGTAAAAACGTCATAACTTATTCATAACAGATTCAAATTCAGTGAAACAAAATGTGTTAGTTAGGTTACCATTTTTATTATGTTTTGTAACCATTTCAAATCAATTCAACAAATATTTAGTGACGTTCATGCTGTACAAGGTCTCTCTCTGGAATAAGACAGAATTCAGCAAGGTATGCCATTTTTGCTATAACTCCTTTTCTAATAGGTTCCAAGTAGTGACACCTAGAGGAATTTCATAAAACAAACTGAAAAACATTGTGTATCAGTTTCAGATCTTTATACATTACAGGTAAAAATTTATGATTACTTCAAGTTAGGGTTGTTGACTAATCCAAAACTAGGCATGTGAGACTAAAGAAAAGTTTGATGAAAATGCTAGTCTCTTGTTGTTGAAGTTAAGGAAGGTTTGCAAGAATGTGACCATATAAAATAGGTCTATTACAGAGATACAAATAATATTTGGATGATGAAATTGATGAGGGATTTTGGTTGAGGTACTTGTTGAGTACATGGTTGAAACAAGTAGTTGATGAGTTGGCACATACATGAGGTGTATAGTTGATGATGTTGGTACATATTGATGAGTAGTTGACACATGATTGGTACATAATTGGTACATGTTTGGATGCACTTGTTTATGGTACAATTTGATTACAGGTTATTTGGTGCAGGTTGGTGCATGGTTGATGCACTTGTTTATGGTACAGGTTGATTATAGAATTAGGTACAGGTTGATGCATGGTTCAGATTTATTGGTACAGGTTTATAGTGGTATATCTCAAAGTGATAGGTTGATAGTGGTTCCATCATTCTACTTCTACTTCAGGGTGGTAGGATGGGGCAAGGACAGGTGGTTGTAGCCGGAGAACATAGGCGGTTGTAGCCTCCTTCTGGTTGTAGCCAGAGAATTGGGGAGTTGGAGCTTCCCTCAAGTTTTAGCCTGAGAAGCTAGGGGGTTGGAGCCTCCTTCCAGTTGCAGCTGGAAAACAAAGGAAGTTGGTTCTTCCAATGAATGTAATTATTCAAGACATATAAGAAAACACATTATGTGGTTTTCCCCCAATTTGGGTTTCCACATAAAAGAGTAGTGTACTGTGTATGTGTATGTTTTTTCATTTGTTCATTTCTTATTTAATATACATTTATTGGATGTTAATGCTTAATTGATATAACACTTGGATTATATGGTTAAAAAGTATTAAATTGTTCTATTACTGATTCACCCCCCTTCTCAGTAATCCAACAAAAGGTAGCTACAGCTTCCAAATGTAAAGGGAGCGATAAGCCTCCAATAGGAATATACAATCCTCCAATATCAAGAGAGGTTTTAACTCTCCATCCCTTCCCCTTCATTCCACCCAATAATATATGAGAGATAATAAAACTTTACATTAAATCATCACCATCAACCAACCATCACATAGAACCTGATAATGCTTCCTGAGACTTCTTCAATTTCTGCAATTCTTCAATTCTTGGAATACTTTGATCCTATATATAATATTAATCAATTCATTATTTGAAACTTCTCCAAGTTTCACTCCTTGAATCCTCCTCAAAAATAAGTTATAGAGAGAATGGTAGACCTTGTTCAATTTTGGTTTATTCAGGAGACCAAACTTGTACATAATGCCCCGCACTCAATATGTAACATAAGATTCTGAAACTCGCACACAAGAAAATAAAGTCTGTACTTTGTCCAATTCAATTCATCCCACTTCATTTGGATTCTCTATGAAGAATTTATGATTGTTTTACCTGGAACACATGTTTATTGACTAGCTTCAGGACTGGTCAAAAACCCTATGTTCCATAGTGTGTATCTCCATAATTATAGTGAATCAAGAGCTAAAAAATTTACCACAGGTACCTTGATATGTCTTTTCAATACCATAGCAATTTAACCATCTGAATCATTCTATAAAAACATTTATAGCGAAAATGGTAAGATGACCTAAAAATAACATGCGTTAGAACACATCACCAAAAGACTTCACCCTCCCTTGAAATCTGGCCTTCTTTACTTCTTATTTCCTCTGAAATTAGACTTGTGTATCAAATGAATGTATAATGATATTTATTTATACCATTTATGTCACTTCCTTTTAATATTAGGGCCGACCTGACACTTTCTTATTTTGTAATTCTGTTCTTTAATTATCTTCAAGGCCTACATGTACTTCCTTCTTCAATTCACTTTGTCATCTTCAAAAATTCATTTCTCCTCAACCATGAGGATCCACGTGACATGCCACATACCACCGGAAACAATCTGATGTATACTATCCATCCATGGGTGTTGTATATGCATGTGCATTTTCCTTCATGCCCAAATACCTTCATCAATCTTGCGGTCCAAAATCCATGACTAGGGTCGACATCAATGACAACAACCAATCTTCCAACACTTGGGTGTTTCAGAGACTTCAAAGCTCTTGCAAAGAATCAATTAAGAAGGAAAACAAGATCTTTTGTATAGACAATAAGGGTGAGTATGTGAACAAACATGTCCAATATCCATGTGAAGAGGTGGGCATTGTGTTGCTTCATTCACTTCACCAAATCATTGCATAAATATACATATTTACCAAAGATTTCATTGAAAATAAGTTCACATAGTTACAAGCTCACATGGGACTCAAGGAGACATCTACTTTAGAGCAGGATTCATAGTCTACTCTATAATGTCCTCTCTTTTTTCTTTTTGGTGGGGCAAGGGGGTGTTTCTTCCCACTGGGTTTTTCCTCTTTCCTCACTTTTCAGGGATATTTTTTTGTAATTTGGTACCTAACATGGATTATCATTACAGGGACCCAATTTTTTCATGCTTCATAATCACCTAAGTTAGGCTTAAGGGTTTTTTTTGGTGTACATGAATCATTATCCCTATCATTCTCCCTCACATGCATATTTGTTTTCTCTCCTAGAGTGCACTTGAGCTTCATCCCTTAATTATAGGGATTTATCTTCATCTAATTCCACTTTTCTAGGGATAGGAACACTTGTCTCCATCATTGTAGGTTGATATCCTATTTTCTAGGAGCTAATTCCTAATTTATAGGAATAAGTTCACATTTAAGGAGGGGTTAGATCCTATTTTATAGGAATGAAAATGCATGAGATAGTTTACTCTGCTTGGGTAGAAAAATATAATTTAACTCCCTCATGAAAGCACACTTCACTTGGATAATTAGGGAATGCATGCTCTCTCATGATTTGCATGTATTTAAGCCTAGCATAGTTTCATGACTAATTCATGTTGTACACAGTGATACGATATTTTCATTAATGTCAACATGGTGCAAAAGAATCCAGTATAAACCCAAATATTAGAAAGAATAACATTAATTGAAGCTCATAATGGAGAGAACATTGCAAAAGTGATATCAGGATTGAAATCCCCATAGAAAAACTCCAAAATAATCAAGGAAGAATCGTGTTCGTTGATATAGTTCTAGATAAAATATTGTATTGTTAGATCATGTAGAAGCTAGAGCCTACACAGAAGAATCCCTTGTGAAGGATCATGGAAATCTAATCGTCCATTCAAATTTTGGGAGTAATCAAAACCACCAGATCAATTAGAACCATTGATCAAATCCAAGTGGAAGGATAACATAAGTTTTGAGACATCAAAACTTCACCACTTTGACAAACATTGGAGATAAGGAAGAGGAACGAACTCACGAAGTCATGAAATTATGTTGGCCATTAGATCAAGGAGGGAACTCGGATGAATTCTCGACCATCCGATCATGTTTAGTGGAAGGACAATGTAAGCCACAATATATCGGAGTGTCATATTAAATGAACGCATTCATACCATTGATCTAATATCTCCTCGGGGGAAAAATGATCCATTGGATCAGGTGGTCAACTCCGATGCTGACCACTCCAGTGAAAAGGAACCTATAACAGGTATTTTTTCCCAAAGGACAAAGCCCCGAAGTCACGAACTGTCATCAAGTGTTGATCTGGAGTGAAAATATTGGAACCATTAGATCATAGTAAAGGAAAGGAGACTGTCAACTCCAATGGTGATCACTTCGATGAAAAGAAGTCTAAAAAATGTAAGTTCACCTGAAGGCTGGAGCCTCGAAGTCCCGAAGTGAATGAGGGCCATCAGATCTGAGAAATGCATGGTGACCGTTGGATGAGGATAGGAAGGTCCAATGGTGGTCAATTTCGACGTTGACTACTTCAGCGAAAATGGGTCTAAAACATGTAAGTTCACCTGAATTTTGAAGCCCTGAAGTCCCGAAGTGAATGAGGGTTGTTGGATCAAGAATTCAGGTGAAAACTAGACCGTCCGATATAGAGTAATGATCCAAAGGAGAAATACATATGACACTTCAGGAGATCCACATAAACAATACCACATCAGCAACGACATGTGGCCCAATCATATGGTGACAAGTGTCAAGGTCCATTTGGAACTTTAGGTATACGAAATTCATGAATCTAGGTGAAACGTGGCAACCACTCATCCAGTGCCACATCAACAGTCATGTCAACAAGATATGTCACTTCGAGAGTATATCCTTCAGGGATATCCATTTTCTTATACCAACAACTACCTGAAGCGTCGAACACCAAAGTCCTGAAGTGAACGAGAACTGTCCATCTCAACGTGCAAATAAAACATGACCGTCAATCTTGATAAAGTGATTAAGAACTCATTTGGCTTAGTTCTTAGTCACCGTCTATGGTCATATGGAATAGAGGTCCTGAAAGTGCGTCTGTGTGAATTTTAACATACAGAGGACAATTTTTTCCTCTATCAGGAAGAAATTTTGAACCAAACAGGATCTGGATTTTGTCCTGATATTAAGTGATCCAATACATCCAATGCACTGGAAATCTAATTGAAAATATTAAATATGATCTATTGGAGAATTGGAGACATAGAAGAAGCTTAAGGATAAAATATGAAGGCATGTGATCGAGTTAAAATAAATTAATCCATATTTGTGATCGATTTATGTAATTCCCTCTTACTAAGTTGAAAAACATTCATGTTAAAGTGTGAAATAATAATAGAGGGAGATGTTAATTGTAAATTAAAAGAAAAATGTTATTATTGTCAATTTAAATGAAGAGGTGAAATGGTCCAAACAAAGTGACAAAATGATTCAACGCTCACACCAGTTGGAAGACTATATAAGCAAGAAAGAATGGTGAAGAAGAAGTGTCTCTGAAGTTTAGATCATAAAATCAAAGCAGAAGCAGAGTCCAAGAAGAGCAACTAATTATACTTATGTAGTGAAGGTGGAAGGGAGGAGAAAGGAATGATTCATATCCTTTACTAGATAAGGGAGTTGGTTCTTTCTAGGGTTGGTTCCCTAAAGACAAATGATTTGGTGCTTCCTAGGGTTGGTGCCCTAAAGACAATGGATTTGGTGCTTCCTAGGGTTGGATCCCTAAAGAAAATGAAGTTGGTGCTTCCTAGGGTTAGTTCCCTAAAAACAAGGTAGTTGGCGCTTCCTAGGGTTGGTTCCATGAAGAAGGGGATTTGTGTCTCCTAGAGTTGGTTCTCTAAAAAGGATTTGTGTCCTTCATCATTCTTTATAAAACCTTGTAATTCCTATTAATTATATTTATATAATTTATTTTAAATATAAGTCCATTGTTGATCTATTGTGGTGATTAAGAAAACATCAAAGTAATTGCTAATTGTTGAAAAAGGGTAATAATGATTCACCCCCCCTCTTAGTATCTCCAATAATTGGTATCAGATCGAGTTCCTTCAACACAATCTAATAATTGGAAGGTATATCCTAAGGGAGATGGATCAAAAATAGGGAATGTCTTCCAACAAAGCACCATTGTTTAATGGAGGTGGTTATGCTCTCTGGAAAATAAGAATGAAAATATTCTCGTTGGCTCTTGGTTTTGATGTCTCGAAATATGGTGTAGATGATTACAATGCACCAGCCAATCCACCCATAGATACTATAGGAAATAAAATCCCCAATGACAACTCAAGAATAGTTAATACCATTCTAGGAGGATTGAAAAACTCTATATGTGTGAAGATCATGCATTGTAAGTCAAATAAGGAAATATAAGACGAATTGGAGGTTGTATATGAAGGAGATAGCAAAGTCAAGGATGCCAAACTACAAACCTATAGAACTCAATTTGAAAATCTGAAAATGAAAGAAGAAGAAAACATTGTTGAATAATTTTATAGTGTAGATGAGGTAGTTAATTCAATCAGAGCAGTAGGAGAAGAAATTACCGATAAACCTATTGTACAAAAGATATTAAGGTCATTACCTATGAGATATGATGCCAATATTTCCACAATTGAATATAGACCAGAACTTGAAAAACTCACAGTAGATCAACTTCATGGAATTTTTACACCATATGAGATGAGAACAGGGAATGAAAAACCATCAAAAAGAGAAACAACCTTTAAAGCATCTAAAAAAAATATGAGGTAGGAGAAAAATACGAATGATGAGTTATCAGATATATCTAATGAAGAAACTTCCAACTTCATAAAGAAACTTAAGAAAGGGTGTTAGGGTCCTAACCCGCACATAGGTAGATCAATATATTTGGAATAAAATAAAATAAAATAAGGCGGATGTAAGAAGACCTAATAGAATCTTCCACTTCTAGAAGGATCTTCCTCTAGATGCTTCTCTTGATAGACATATTTAGTATAAGCAAGGGTCGAGGGTATGAAAACCCTAGCTTGGAGATTATTGTAACAGAGCGCTTCTCGATTGGAGGTTTCCCCCTCGAAGAGGCCCATGAACATTGCTTTCTGAATCAAAGTGTTATTTCTGTTGTTGTTCTTATATCATTTATGTGTTATTGTGGAGATTATGCTGGTTATATTACTATTATTCTACCATTGCTGGCATTTTATTTATGTTCTGCATATTTATTATATTTGGTATCTTGCAAATGGTATCAAAGCACTTTCCTTGGCAGAAATTGTGGGATTTTTTTTTCAAGGTAGAGACGTATTCTGGCATCTTTAAGCCACAGATATCTTTCATTACGTGCATAAACCCATGGTTGAGGGATTCATACATGCAGGAAATACAAGTGGTTCTTAAGCGCACATCTGTTGGCCACCCTTGTAACCCTTGTTGGTACCCCTTCGAGTGGTAGTGCATCAGACAACACCTGTGTACGGATCAGCCTAGATTTCCTAAAGCCCTCTTTAGATAAACCTATCATCCATCAGACTGCTATAGTTTCACCAAGAACAACACTCATGAAGATACTCTCTAGTACCTGGGTAGTCAGGTAGTACGACGTGATGCACCTTCATTTTCAATGCATCCTTTTTCCAAGCCCATTCATTTTCCATTAATTAATTAAGGTCCTCAAAGTTTGGGTACTCCCAATGGGTAACATAAAACTTGGTGGACAATACCATGGTGTCACTTGAAGGGAGAGGTACATAGAGTGACATATGGATACATAAAAGCTTGTAATACATTTGTGTAGATCCCTCAACAAGTGGGACATTTTTATATATGTGTATTTGATTTTACATGTCTTTGATATTTCTAAGAGAAATGTTTCATTATTCTCAAGACCTATTTGGGAGACCATCTGGAAGGTTATAGTTTTGGATTTTTTCTTTTTCCATCTACATTCCCTCTGGGCCTTCAACCCCTTCTTCCCATGAAATGAGGTACAATCCTTTCTTGGGTCAGTACACCTGAAAATATGAAAATATAAGGAGATGAAATGATGAAATTTGTAAAGTGATAAGTATGATCGAGAATGGCACGATGAATTGTGAAGGAGGCCTCCCAGTATCAAACTCGTCCCCAAGGGTGACCACTTACTAGGGCGCAATGTCAACCACCAAGGTGAAACATGGAAAAGAGCATAATTTCCAAGAAGATGTTTTATAATCAAAATAAGTTTTAAATGAAACCTATTCAAATGCCTCAAGTATTAAAGTGATACTTACCACAGTACCTGAATTGTACCTCATGGAACAAGACCCATAGTCTTCTGGAAGAAAGATGATGTGGTGAATTCCATCGTGACTAATCCAGGATGTGTGGTGGCGAAGTGGGTCTCTTCTTGTGCATGTGGACGTTGTCAGTCATCTGTCTCTTGGTACTCCATATCTGCAACCTGAGGGCCTCGAGACTTCATCTCCTTAGTTATGCCTAGAAATTGGGGATAACAACTCTCTAACCCCAAATTTCCAACTGTTGGAAATATAAATGAGAGGGGGGCATAAATCAGTTATGTATATAAGCTTGAAACTTTTTCCTATTATTTTTTTATTCTTTCTAGATTATTATTTAATGTGTTGTTGATAACTTATCATGCATAGATATACAATATTTGATCAATCACAAAGAATACACAAAGACATTGATTTTCATTAGGAAACCCATAAGGGTGAAAACCTCTTCTTCTTAGGATGTCAATCAAGCTCCAACTTTCATGTACATCACAGTCTTTGAGATCGAACTCAAATATGAGGCTACAACCTCTGATAACAAGCTACAACTTGAAGATAGCACCAACTAGATGGAAGCACCAACTCCCAGGTTTCTCTAGCACCCACTAGAATTTAGAGGACTACATTCCTCCCTAGCACCACCCTACCACCCTGATTGAATATTAAAAAACTTTACTTACTTTCTATGTCTCTGATATGGTCTATGTCTCTGATATGGTCTTTCTCACCCAAATCCTCTGCCAGATCATCACAACAACTTTGTGTCTTCTCTGGTGGTTATTTTGAATCTGTTCATCATCAGTGGTCATTATCCAAAGATTCATTGGCTTCTCTAGAAGTCGCAACTTTTCATCTTCTCTGTCAGTTACAGCCATTCATTTTGGCTTCTTTGGATTCTAAACCCCTTCATTCACATGACCATCGACCGTAACCATACACCTAACCAATAGGAACTTCGTGACTCGCGACTTCGGGAATCTTGGTATGAGACATCTCAATTTTCCCAACTCCCGATATCCTAAGTGGAGCCTAGCGATGTGCTAGATCCTCCCTTAACCTTTGATGATGTGACCATGGTTGTGACCACAGGCCTAAATTTCAAGAACTTCACGATCTCAGTCTAGCGAGTGCTAACTCTTTCTTTCAATATGACCTTGGGCGATGATCTCACGTGACCATCCGATTGCAGTTGTGACCAAAGGCAGTTTGAGGGAAACCCGCTTTTCACCCCACAATTCACTACAGAGCTCCACGTATGCCTTTGGTGATACCATGGTTTTTATTGTGCCTCGCTCAAGAAAATTTAAGACCCCAACATCTTCTGGCCCCGCAATTGAGCATGATTGTTTATCTCCAATCCCTTAGCGATGCTACTCGATCAAAGACTGTTTCCTGCCTTCCTTTCCTCCTTCCACGTACAATCTCGGATATCCACGATCCATCGACACGTAGCTTCCTTCCAAATCAATGACTACGATTGATTTCGTGATCCGGGCTTCCGGAGTTTAAACTCTCAAAACCTGCTTTCCTCCATACGTCAATCTTCTAGAGTTGACAATCCACTGACATGTGTCCCTCTCAGATTAATGGTCGATATCTCCTTTGGGTCTCCGGACAACGGATATTTCAAATCTTCTCATTTCTTCTGACTGGATATCTTCTGAAATGGAAGATATGCTGACATATGTCCTCTTTAATCCAATGGCTATCCTCTACTCTGAGACTTCGCCCTTCGGCATTCTCATATTTCATTTTCTCCTTGCTTGGCTTCCCTCCGAGCGTTTTACCCAAATCTTGTGATCTAGTGACACCTGTCCACTTGTAGATCGATGGCTCCCAACTACTTCGGTTGTTCAGTCTTTGGTGATTTCAAACATTTTTGCTTCGCATTTTCCCGGAGTATTTCCGCCCGAATGCGTAATCTTCTGACACGTACCCCTCCTGCTCTTCCACATGTCCTTGCTGATGTGGTCTGCCACATGTCCTTGCTGACTTTGTATGCCACATTTCCTTGGTGACGTGGTATGCCACATGTCCTTGAATCATATGGTTGAGGCTTACTTCGGGTCTTTACCCAAAGTCCATGGATTTACGCCATGTCTCTTCTGGATTAGATGACCCAAATCCATTTTGGATGATCTGACGCTTGAGATTTACTCTGAACAATCTGACAGTTGAGATCTATTTCAGATGATCGGACAATCGAGATTTACTTCTTCTCTCCAGCTCTCCAAGCTTTGGATATTTCAACTCTCGAAGTGATTTCTCAGGAGCATAAACTCCTCACATCTTTGGACCCAAAACGAATTATGTTCATTGATCAAGATCTTAGATCAACGACTCAATCTATCTGCAATGCAACTTTGCCTTGGATTAAATCCAACGACTCTCCATCTTTGCTTATCCTATCCTTCCATTTATTTTGATCCAACGGCTGATGGAAATTCGGGTGATCGAGATCTCAGATCTCAGCCCTTGCTTATCCTTTCCTTCCACTTAAATAAATCCAATGGATGATGAAAATTCAGATGATCGAATTCTCAATCGTTTTGCCCCGCTTATCCTATCCTTCCATTAATTCAATCTAATGGTTGTTGCTCCTCTGGATCAGTGATCCAACGACCACTTTCCCTCTTCCTCCTAAGATTCTAATCTCTCTGACTTAGAATATTTTCTAAGTGTTCACGGGTCTCTACCTTTGCTCCTCCTGTGAGTCTATCTCTTGGACCTCATCTGCACTTCTGGAAACCACTATATTTTCTAAGATTTCACGTCTCCTATGCTCTCTAGGTTTGGTTTGTTTTTTTTATTTCCATCAATTACAAGCACATTATTCCTGCAAACATGCCAATAATATCCCCCTTTGGCATTGATGGCAACCCTAAAAGGAAGTACTATTCTACTTAGACCTCCAACTATAGCATACAGACAACACCTTTTTCTCCCCCTTTGACATCAATGTCAAATAAAACAGAGAGTGACTTTGTTACCCCCCTGATCAGATATACTAGGAGAACTCTCCCCCTAATCAAATAGACTATTTTAACTTGATAATAGGGTCACACCCAACTTCTAGTGTAGATAATCAAACTAATATTTTGCAAGAGGTTTAGTGAAGATATCAACAATCTGATCTTTGGATAGAATATAATGAAAAGAAACAACAATGTTGGTTACCTGTTCCCTCAAGAAGTGATACTTGATGGGTATATTCTTGGTCTTGGAGTGAAATATAGGATTCTTTGACACACTAATTGCACTAGTATTATCACAATGAATTGGGATCGGTGCATTATACTTTACCTCCAAGTCTACAAGTCTCTGAATCATCCATAATACTTGGGTACATCAAGTGGTAGCTACAATGTATTCAGCTTCTATAGTCGATAAGGAAATGGAACCTTGCTTCTTGCTCAACCATGATACAAGAGAATCTCCTAAGAAGAATGCACCTCCACTCGTGTTTTTCCTTTCATCCACGCAGTTAGCCCAATTAGCATCTGAATAGACTGATAGTTGAGAATTATGATTCCTAGGATACCATAGGCCATAGTTCATTGTTCCTTTCAAGTATCTGAATATTATTTTGACAGCTAACAAATGACTATGTTTAGGTGCATCCCAATACCTTCCTACCATTCCAACAGCATGAATTATGTCTGGATGGTATGTTGTGATGTACAATAGGTTACCTATCATAGACCTATATGAACTCTGATCAACATTGGGTGATTCATCATCCTTGCTTAACTTGCATCCAGTGACCATAGGTGTGCTCATAGGTGTAGAATATTCCATTTGAAACCTTTTCAACATTTCTCTTAGATATTTCTCCTGAGAAAGAAACATTCCTTCAGACCTCTGAGTAATTTGCAAACCAAGAAAAAATGGCAGTTCCCCTATCATAGACATTTCAAATTCAGACTGCATGGCATAAGCAAACCATTGTACCAATGAAGCATTATTGCTTCTGAAGAGGATGTCATCTACATATACCAACACAATGAGAAAATATTTACCCTTTGTTTTGATATATAGATTGTTGTCAATTGTTCCTCTCTTGAACCCTTTGTCTTGAAGATACTTATACAGTCTATAATACCAGGCACAAGGAGCTTGTTTCAAACCATATAAGGTTGTGTTCAGCGTGCAGACAAAGTCAGGGTTATCTTATAGTTGGAAACCCTTTGGTTGTTCCATATAGACTTCTTCTTTTAGATATCCATTTAGAAAATCTGACTTGACACCCATTTGATATACTTTAAATTGTTTATGACAAGCATAGGCAAGAAACATTCTAATAGATTCTAATCTTTCTACGGGTGCAAATCTTTCATCAAAATCCAATCCTTCTATTTGAGCATATCCTTTGCAGACCAATCTAGCCTTATTTCTTACAATATTTCCTTTCTCATTCATCTTGTTTTTGTAGACCCATTTGGATCCTATTACATTTTTATTTGTTAGCCTAGGAACGAGTTCCCAAGTGTCATTCTTTTCAATCTGGTCCAGTTCCTCATTCATTGATTTTAACCAATTTATGTCTTTACTGGCTTCATTAAAGTTCTTGGGTTCCACCATGGATATGAAGGCTATATGTGATTGCTCGGTGTCTTTGATTATCCTTCTTATGGTTTGTACAACTTTGTCTTTCTCACCAATTATCTGACTTTCAAGATGATTCTTTTGAGTAATTCTGGAGAAAGGATTTGATGTTGATTGTTGTCCTGAATCTTCTTGTCTGGATGTCTCTTCTCCACATGATTCATCATCTTCTTGTGAATATAAGATTTGTTGTTCTTCACTTTCATTATTCTCATCATCTTTTTCATATGGATTAGTGTTGATTCTTTGTTGACCTTTTACAGGAGCTTCTTCATCAATTCGAACATCAATACAGTCTACTAATTTATGCATTATTTTGTTAAGGCGTATGTATCCTTTACTGTTCATTGCATATCCTAAGAATATACCTTCATCAGCTCTACTATCAAATTTTTCCAGATGATCATCATTATTCTTGATGTAGCATTTACTTCCAAATACTTTGAAGTGCTTGATTGATGCAGGTCGACCAAACCACAACTCATATGGAGTTTTATCACTGTTTGGCCTTATATGCACTTTTTTTAGAATATGAACAGTCACGTGAACAACCTACACCCAAAAGGTTTGTGAAATGTCCCTTTCACTCATCATATCCCTTAACATCTATTGAAGTGATCTATTTTGGTGTTCTACAACTCCATTTTGTTGAGGAGTACCTGGAATAGTATATTCTCTTTTAATTCCATGTCTGTCATAGAATTCTTTGAAATCTCTTAACATAAATTATCCTCCCTTGTCTGAGCGAATTGTCTTTAACTTCCTTCCTATCTGATTCTCAACTAACGCCTAAACTTTTTTAACTTCTCAAACGCATCAGTTGTTTCTCTCAAAAAGGAAACCCACGTAAGTCTGGAGAAGTCATCAATGACTAGCATAAAGTAACGTTCTACTCCAATTCCTTCCTTTCGCGATGTTCCACATAGATCCATATGAACAATTTGAAGTGGTTTCTCTAAATATGTGAAACTCTTCGATTTGAATTGAGCACGAGTTAGCTTCCCCATTTGACAGGATTCACATATAGATGTATTAGGCTTATATATTCTTGGAAGGTCTTTCACAACGCTTTCATTATTCAGTTTGACAATATGATCAAAATTCAGGTGTCCAAGACTTTTGTGGCATAACCAACTTTCATAAAATTTTCTTAAATGACATTTCTCCTTATCTTCCTTCAGAACATATACATTTTTTTCAGTTCTAACCCCTTTTGCAATCATCTCTCCTGTGTTTACTATCTTTATTTTACAATTCTTGGAAGTGAAAGTGACTTGACATCCTCTGTCACATATATGACCAAAACTAAGAAGATTATGCTTTAAACCATCAACAAATAATACATATTGAGCTTTTCTTCTTCCATTACTTAAGCTTACTAGACCTTTACCTCTGATCTTTCCTGGAGCATCATTTCCAAAGGCCTCTCTCCCTAATTTATTTTCTTTGAGTAATAGGAACTTACTTTTGTCACCTATCATATGACTGGAGAATCTGTTGTCAATATACCAAGGGTCTTTTTGTCTTTGAGCTGACAACACTAATCCACACTTGCTATCTTCATTCTTCTTCCAAACCTTGATGTTTTCAGCTCTGTGATTTGAATCTAGCTTATAGTTTTTTAAGCGACAGTCTGCAGCTTTATGTCCATAATTATGGCAGATGTAACATTCTAGTTCATTGAATAAAGGATCATAACGATTGTTATGTTTAATCTACGTCCTTTTCGTAGTCATCACATGATTTGTTTTCTATGGTTGTTTGTTACTTGGATGTCTCATTCATTGTTGTGGAAGATATTTATTCCTTGTTTGTCTCGATTGCTCTGTCTAAATCTTAAATAACAATTTACAACTTTGTGGCCAAAGTTAGAGAAGTAAAAACAATATCCATAGAAAAAATATTTGTACCTGGAAAATGGTTGTCTTCTTTGAGCAGGTAAATTTCTTCCATGATGATGATTTCCTTGAGCAGAGGGTGTATTATTTCTTTGTTCTACAGATTCAGTTCTGGTAGATTTTCCTTCACTCCTCCTTGGCAGAAGATTCTCTTCCTTTGTTTCTACAGGTTTGTTGTTGTCAATGGTTGTATATTTGACAAACTTGATGGATTATTTGTTGCTTGGTTGACCACTACTTGATCCCTCTTCATAACCCAAACTAGTTTTAAACTTTGAATTCCTTTGTTGATTCAGAATGGAGGCTAATCCTTCTGAGGCTTTAATACTTGTCAGATTCTAATGATATAAGGCCTGAAATTTCTCTAGATCTTTTCTGATAGTCACTACTTCAGCTTCCAATTTTTCACCTTTTGTTTTGGCTTCCTTCAATTGTTGTTTGAGGATATCTTCAATCTTCTTAGCTTCTTCTAACTAAACCTTCAACAGAGAAATTTCTTCAGATGGCTCATTATATGTTTTCTCATACCTTAGCAGTAACTGTTTTTCTTTTCTTTTCTTTTCTCTGAGTCTATCAATCTCTTCCATGGCACTGACAAGTTATCCTTCAAGATATACTACTACTTCACAATCAACAAACTCACTTCCTCTATCTTCAGTTTTTATATCTTCTAAAGCTATTAGCATGATATCATTTATTTTTGTTAGATTTTAAGCTATTATTAGGTTTGTTTTCAATTCACTAGATAACCATAGCATAGATAGGATCATTGAGAAATACACAATCACAAGAGACACATAATTTATCCTAGGAAACCCTCATGGTGGAGAAAACCCAGCAAAAACTTTCTTAATATATATAGCCAATACAGTTCCAAGATAATAAAAGCAACAATATAGAAAGTCCTCTCTCAAGTATGCGCCTATCTCTCTCTTCCTTCTCCTCCAACTACAACTCCAAACTTGCGCTCTGATGAACAAGTGAGTGAGTGAACAAATGAGATGCTAGCCTCCTTTATTTATACAATCTGGCAGGTGCTAAAAGGACATGTCTTTTCACTGGCAAGGCCGACTTCTCATTCTGGGTGGTTATAACCACTTTAATTAATTCTGGGGGCTGACTTCTCATTATGCATATTGCAATTAGGGTTTGACCAATCTGCAAAAGGGTATTTTGTCATTTACAATGACTGACATGATCAATCCACAAAAGGGTATTGATCTAATGAATAATACATCAATAATAAAATAGAATACTCTTTGCAGTTACAATATTTCAACAATTTTATCTTCAATAGAAGATTCATTTCTTTCATCATCTGAGGGATCATCATCATTGTTTACACAAAGGATTTTCTTCTTAAAACTATTCTCTTTATAGACCTTCTTATGTTTTTGCTTCTCTTCATCGTTCTATGTCTAATACTTTATTTTGTGAGGACACTTAGATGAAAAATGACCTATATTACCACAGTTGAAACATTTGAAGGGCAATTTAGCTTTGTATTTTCTTGATCCTTTCTTTAGTCTTCTCACAAAATTTGCTTCAATCTCATCTATATCGGAGTCTGTGTTTTTCTCTACTTTAAAAGATGCCTCTCTTGTAGTGGATTTACCTTTGGTGATTCTCATTTCATAAGCAGTTAGGGTTCCAAGAAGTTGATCTAGTGTCAACGTTTTGAGATCAACTATTTCCTCTATAGCAGAGACCTTTGAGTTAAATCTATCAGAAAGAGATCTTAATATTTTCTGGACTAGAAAATATTCATCTATCGTTTCACCTAGGCCTTTCATAGTGTTGAAAAGTTCTTCTATACATAAGAAGTACTTACTGATAGTTTCGTCTTCATCCATCTTTAACTGCTCAAATTTCAATCCGTGAGTCTGAAGTTTTTCATCTTTTACCTTTTCATTACCTTCATAACTACTTATCAGCTTGTCCCACATAACATTTTTTGAATCACAGTGCATGAATTTGACAAACTCGACTTCAGCAAGTCCACTGAGGATGGAATTCATTGATTTTTCATTAAATCTAAACTCCAACTTATCATCTTTTTTGGCCAAGACTACAGGCTTCACATATCCCGTTTCAACGACATCCCAAACATCAACACCCAAAGACATTAAATGTGTTCTCATTCTTATTTTACAGAAAGGAAAAGTTTGTTCCATCAAATAGAGGGGGTCTATTGGTTGAACTTCCATCATGACTAGTCATGTTCAAGATTATGGATCTACCTTTGATCAAAGGCACCAACTCTGATACCAATTGTTGGAAATATAACTAAGAGGGGGGGGTGAATCAATTATGTATATAAGCTTGAAACTTTTTCCTGTTATTTTCTGATTCTTTCTAGATTATTATTTAATGTGTTGTTGATAACTTAACATGCCTAGATATACAATATTTGATGAATCACACAGAATACACAAAGACACTGATTTTCATGAGGAAACCCATAAGGGTGAAAACCTCTTCTTCTTAGGATGTCAATAAAGCTCCAACTTTCATGTACATCACATTATTTGAGCTCCAAATAAAATATGAGGCTACAACCTCTAATAGCAAGCTACAACTTGCAAAGAGCACCAACTCTCAAATTTCTATAGCACCAACTCCCAGGTTTCTCTAGCACCCACGAGAATTTGGAGGACTACAATCCTCCCTAGAACCACCCTACCACCCTGATTGAATCTTACAAAAATTTACTTACTTACTTTGTCTCTGATATGGTATGTTACAGCTCCATGTCTCCTCTGCCTCTTCCAGCTTCTATTCCTGTGTTCCTCTTCTATACTCTGCTCTTTCTCCTACTGCACACTACGATACCTTTGTTCAAATTATCTTCTTCCTTTATTATTTGTGTTCTCTTTGCATGCTATACGTTGCACCTCTGATCTCCAGTTCAGGTCCTGTCCATGGTCACATTATACCCACATGCATAACTCATGAAAAAAAACACCCACTCTTCTATGTTTTGCATGCCTTTCTCACCCAAATCCTCTGCCAGATCATCATAACAACTCTTTGTCTTCTCTGGTGGTTATTTTGAATTTGTTCATCATTAGTGGCTATTATCCAAAGATTCCTTGGCTTCTCTGGCAGTTGCAACTCTTTGTCTTCTCTGTCAGTTACAGCCAGTCATTTTGGATTCTTTGGCTTATAAGCCCCTTCCTTCACATGATCATCGACGGTGACCATACACCTAACCAATAGGCACTTCGTGACTCGCAACTTTAAGAATCTTGGTATGAGACATCTCGATTATCCCAACTCCTGTTATCCTAAGTAGAGCCTAACGATGTGCTAGCTCATCCCTTAACCTTCGCTAATGTGACCATGGTTGTGACCATAATCCTAACTTCCAAGAGCTTCATGATCTCGGTCTAGAGAGTGCTAGCTCCTTCTTTGGATATGACCTTGGGCGATGATCTCACGTGACCATGCGATTGCAGGTGCGACCAAAGGCGGTTTGATGGAAACCCTCTTTTCACCCCGCAATTCACTACAGAGCTCCACATATGCCTTTGGCAATATCATGGTTTTTATTGTGGCCCGCTCAAGAAAAATTAAGACTCAAGCATGTTATGGCCCCGCAATTGAGCATGATCGTTGATATCCAATCCCTTGGTGATGCTACTCGATCAACAACTACTATATGCCTTCCTTTCCTCCTTCCACGCATGATCCCAGATCTCCATGATCCGTCGACATGTAGCTTACTTCCAAATCAATGGCTATGATTGATTTCTTGATCCAGGATTCAGGTGTTTCAACTCTCAAACCCTTATTTCCTCCATACGTCAATCTTCCAGAGTTGACAATCCACTGACACGTGTCCCTCTCAGATTAATGGTTGATATCTCCTTCGGGTCTCTGGACTCCAAAGATTTCAAATCTCAACTTCTCATTTCTTCTAATTGGATATCTTATGAAATGGAAGAACAACTGACATCTATCCTCTTTAATCCAATGACTATCCTCCGCTCTGGGACTTCTCCCTTCGGTTTTTTACCCAGAGCTTGTGATCTAGTGACACTTGTCCTCTTTCATATCAACGGCTCCCAGTTGCTTCAGTTGTTCAGGCTTCAGTGATTTCAAATCTTTATCCTTCTCATTTTCCCAGAGTATTTCCGCCCGAATGCGTAATCTTTTGACACGTACCTCTCCTAGTCTGCCACATGTCCTTGCTGACGTGGTCTACCACATGTCCTTACTGACGTGGTCTGCCACATGTCCTTCTTGACATGGTATGCCACATGTCCTTGAATCAGACGGTTGAGGCTTACTTCGGGTCTTTACCCAGAGTCCACAGATTTACGCCACATCTATTCTGGATCAGACGGCCCAGATCCACTTAGGATGATCTGACACTTGAGATTTACTCTGGACGATCTGACGGTTGAGATCTATTTCATATCATTGGACGATCGATATTTACTTTGAATCTCCGTCTCTTCGAGCTTTGGTGATTTCAAATCTCAAACTAAAACTCTCAAAGTGATTTCTCTGGAGCGTAACCTCCTCACATCTTTAGACCCAAAATAAATGATGTTCATTGATCAAGATCTTAGATCAATGTCTCGATCGGTCTATGATGCATATTTTCCTTGGATTAAATCCAATGTCTCTCCATCTTTTCTTATCCTATCCTTCCATTTATTTTGATCTGACGACTGACGAAAATTCAAGTGATTGAGATCTCATATCTCAGCCCTTTCTTATCCTATCCTTCCACTTAAATCAATCTGACGGCTTGTTATCACTCTGTAATTTCTTGGTTGAAGAAGAAATCAATGGAGGTAATTGTTTCAACTGCTTGGAGTCTTGGATCTAGCCCTCCAAGACTCAAAGAGAGCTCTCTCTATTCACTTTAACTTGGTTTGTATGGGATAGATGTTAGGCTAGCTATGAAAGTATGGGGTCAGAGTATTTGAAATATTTAGATGAGGGTTTGGTTGACAAGTTGCTCAGCTCACCATTGGGCTATGGGGTTTGTTTATAAGGTAAGGATTAGCTCATATCTAAAGATAAATGTCTCCAAAAGGCAAGATAGTAACAACTGTTGGATCGTCTTAGATTTAGTGTGGATGAATGGGGTGAAAAAGGGAGAGATCCACTGAATAGAGGAGCAGTTAAGAATTCATTTCTAAAGCTTCAGATGAATAACATATAGATTATTGAAAAATTGGACAAAGAGTATGCATACATAAATTCTTCTCCATTACTCTTTTTCAATAATAAGAAATGCAAGTGCGTGAATGAAAACAAAAATATAACTAAAAACAGAAAAGAAGCACACCACCAATGCTCCTACACAAGAATCCTGTAAAATGCACTTCTCTATTACTAGTTAATCATTCAAAAAGTACAGACAAAACCTCCTGAAAAATCAAGGCCTACAGTCCGCCCAAAAAACAAATCAACCCCCCTCACAGGTCTAACCCTTCTCATCTTTTTTACATGTGATTATATAGAAAAAATTCCCCAGCCTTCAAAAGACTCGAGCTCTATCTTTGTTTTCTAAAAATAGAAAACAGTTACAACCATTTCGACACCTGTAAACTGTCTCCTAAAACAAACAAAACAGTAAATTAAAAGAAAAACCAAATTTGGAAACAGTTGCTTGGTTGTCACGAATTTGCTGACAGCTGGGGAATCTGTGTTTTAACCACTGCCTGAAATGTGGGAAAGCTTTTCCATTTGTCATGAATGAATTTAAATTGTCACTGGTCGAGCTACCATCTGCTCCATGATCTTCCTCAACTACTGCCTCAAATCCTGGATCTGCTTCATTTGTTATGGCTGATCTAGTGTCTTGACTGCCAGTTGTATTTAAAAATGCCTCAAAATCTGAAGAAATTTTCCATCTGTACATCTGAATTCTTGGATATTCTCCTTAAGTTCTTCTTTGAATTCTGAAATATGCCTTTTTCTTTAGTGCCAGATACCTTTCTAATCAATATCTGTAATATCTTTTCCCTTGATCCTTTTTAACATTGTTCAGTCTTCGAGTCAAATCTCTCATGACATCAATAAGCATCTCATCCTCCATTATATTGGTTAGGAAGTGTCCCAAATAAATGGCACATAATGCAATAATTGTGCGGAGAACATTACTTTCATTAGCTGCACCAAGTGGAGCTTCCATTGCTAATGATTACAGATTGATAAGATCATGCTTCTCTATAGACTCCAAATCCTCAGCAAACGGTACTCTTAGAGAAGATAACAAATGACCATCCACCAAGTCCACAACTCCCAAAGTTACCTTTTCAACTGCCTGATCACCTTGCATTTTTAGCTGACAAAGAATTTCTTGTTGCCAACGAGCAGGAGATGAAAAAGCATCATAGTGCACACTAGCAATGGTAGCAGCGGGATCCAAAAGAGCCCTATCATATTTTATCTCAACATAATCATGTTGATTTACGAATCCATAATCTATTAGAAACGGGTCATTAGTCAAAGGACCATAGTCTAACAAAATTGGAGCATGTTCTTGTATTTTCTCCTCAGAGATAACCTTGACAAAAACCTTATCGGAGCCATAATCAGTCTCCTGAACAACTCGAGCATTGGGATTGAAATTATGGTTACACATATCTATAAGAGAAAGAAGCATTGGAGTTCTAACACGTTTACCATCAGACATAATATTAACTTGTAAACAAAAATACCTGGTAGAGACTGTCGACATGGCCCAACCTAAGGCAGCTGCATCAACATGATGGCCACCAAAAGGATGTCGTTCTGGTGCCAACCCCTTAACTTTTGTATTAACATGTCCTTCAAAGCTCAAAAGACTCTTACATCTCTTGTTTACCTGGTGAATCATTAGGATGTACTGCAAGCTTTGTACTTCCTCTTTGGAAAAGAAAATAGGTAGCATGAAATTCTGCGGCAAGTTACTAATGTATGGCCACCAGAAGGAACCCACTTTCGCTCGCTTTCCAAGAAGCTTCAGGGCTAGCCTCAATGCCCATAGCTCTTATGCCATATTCTCCACCCTTCATAAATTTTACTCTCATTTGGCAAATTTCAGTCTCTTCCTTAACCTGTTTTAAGTTTTCCTCTAAAGCCCCTTCCCAATACAGCTGAATATGCTCTAAAAGATATGGAGATAATGTCGAAACCCTTGCAAAAACAATAGAGTTAGCGCAAGCATGAATTTGGTGTTGCTGACAGTGCAAGAATGTATTCGGTGTTGCTGACAAACTATTGTAAGCACACTTATCATTTTGATACTCGGCCTTGATGTTCATAAGTGATCTTTACAACCTTGTTTCCTCCATTATTTCCATCACACCAATCCATCTTCCATAATTCAATTTTCCAATATGCTATTTATATGCACCTTACCCACCATGTCCAAATGATCTAGTTGCTAAGTTATGAGAGGAGATAGACCATCTCTCTCCGAAGCATTCGATTCACAACCATAACATCAGATTTGGGAGATCAAGCAGTTGCTTGTTGTCATTTGACAAGCATGTTTCCCTTCTTTGACGAGAAGATGAGGAGTAAACCCCAAACGTATGCACAAAAGCATCAACTTCAAAAGACTGCCCATGAGCATTGAATATACTCCATTGTCCACTTCTATATATGCTAACACGATTATACCTCACTTTTACCTCAGAAACATACAAAAATGGATACACTCGGAGACCCAAACCTGAAGCTCGAGAAATCTCCTTGGTGTTGAACACTCTGAGCTCTGGTGTTTTAGTTTCTTGTGCATAAGTAATCTCTGTCTACTCCCTACGCATTGTGCATAAAGGTGTAGACCTATGGGCTCGTTGAGACTACCTCTCGACTCGTGGCTTGGTGTGTTGGTGCTCCATGTGGCTTTGTACTAGATCTTGGGTACTGGCTTTGAGTTGATATGGTGGCTCGATTTGTTGTTAACCCGTGTCTTGTGTGTTGATCACTACAGGTGCGTGGCTCGAGGACTAAAGATTGGCCTTCAGGCCCAAAATTTTGGCAAAAAATTAAAATAACTTCACATTTTTGCTATGCGCCACAAGTCATCTGCATTATATTTTTTTTTTTAAATATTGCTACAAGCTTTCGGTAGATAGGGGTACACAAAAATTGGAATCTAAGCGACCGAAATCCCTCTCTTTCGGTAGCTAACATAACATGAGACTCTTCTCTTTAACTACCGAAAACAAAAACTCTTGTGTGATAACAGTTGAGGTGAATTGAGAGATTTTTGTTGCTTTTACACCTTTGTTGTGTGTCGTGAGCAAAAGTGTAATGCCTGAAATAGATAGATATTAGTCAGAATATTGATTCCCCTATTATATAGGGTTCTAACACAGCTGATGAAAATTCGGATGATCGAATTCTAAATCGTTTTTCCCTGCTTATCATATCCTTCCATTAATTCAATCTGACAGTTGTTGGTCCTCTGGATTGGTGATCCAACGACCATTGTCACTCTTCCTCATGAGCTCATGATCTCTCCAACTTAGAAGGTTTTCTAAGTGTTCACGGGTCTCGACCTTTGCTCCTCCTACGAGTCTGTCTCTTGGACCTCATCTACACTTCTGGAAACCGCTATCTCTTCTGAGCTTTCTCATATTCTACGCTCTTGAGGTTTGGTTCATTGTTGTTCGTGCCATCAATGAAAAGCACATTCTTCCTGTAAACATGCCAACACCAAATCCTTTGAAATTAAGAGAAACTCATCTTTATATAGAGTGAGTTAAGTCTTTCATACAATAAAATAAATTATCTTTCTAACGAATACAAGTCAACAAATTGTAAAATATTAGAGTAATTAGATCCATGGTTGAAAATATCAAGGTATGTAAATGTTATCCTCTTCAAGAGAGGTTTTTCGTTATCCAAAAATAGGATGTATTGTGAAACAAAACCTCCAAAAGGGTATGCACCATCCAGAAATAGGCATTATACCAATTCAACTGCTAAATGGGTTGACATAGAATTTTCCCTCCAAGAATGGATGCATGTAAAATATAATAAATATTCTTCATCCTAAGAGTATGTGCTCAAGGGTCAGCCTAGGAAATCTCACAAAGTGAACCCTTCTAGATGCATAAGAGATAAAACAATAAAATATCCCTCCTAGGAGAATTCTCCATAACCAACCTCCAAAAATAGAAAGTGTTCCAGAAGATGCATGCAACCAATCCACGTGTGTGAATCCTAAGGAAACCAACTCCATGGATGAATGTGCAAGACTCAAAATATATGGAGCACTCCATAAGAAATGAAGTAGTCAAACCCAAAAATAGCAAGTGGACAATCTCCAACAAGACAAATCCAAGGAGATAAGAGCAAATTAGTGTTTGACCATGCCAAAACTCCATGAAATAATAAAATATACAAGGTCTCCAAGAATAGAAATAAGTGTCTCCACAAGTGCACCCTCCAAGGATATGCTCCAAAATAGTAATAGAATCAAGTATATGAATGAAAAACCAACACATGTGGCCCTCTGAGTTTTTCATATGCCTCATAATCAAATCCTCCATAACCACCTAAATTAAAATAATATATGTACCAAGTCAAAAAGGTGAGGTTGCTCTCCATTGAAGGTCAAAATATGATAGGTGTCATTAAAATATCCACGCAATAATGATGAAAGAGAACCTAGGATAGGTGTGCCCTATAAAAGTGATTCATGTAACTACCTTAACCACTCAAAAGTAGTAAACTAGCTCCATCTAAAGTTTATGTGCCCTAGGAGGAAGTGACAAGGTGGTTAGAACTCATCATTTCCATGTCAAGTCCATGTGTTGCTTCCCAATACTATCCAGAAATCCCTCCAAACCATGTGCACAAGAGAAAGTGTGCCTTGGAAGAATGTTCCAACCTCTCCAACAATAAAATAATCATGTAAACCTTGGAAAGTGTGCTCAAGAGAGGAGTGTTCCATAATAAATCCTCAAATATCCTCCAAATAACTCCCCCTAGTGTGAAAAACTATCGAGTGAAGTAAGGTGCTTAAGCTATTAACCTCCAAGGTAATAAAATGGATTAATTTAACCATTATATGGTTAAATAAACCTCAACATGAATGCACAAAGGTTAATGTTGAAATAAAACCAGAGTCCAACCTCCTAATAGTCACCAATAGATTAAATAACGTTGAACACATGTGGCATTGAGAGGGGGTGCTCTACACAAGTGTTATACCATGGAAATAAGTTGTAACTCCTAGCAAAGATCATCGTGATAATAGAAATAGAATATCCACCTAGGTTTAAACCTAGGGTACACCACTAAAGGACTATATAACATGATTAATACCCCTTAAAATTTTAGAAAAAGGCTTGATCACCAAAGATCTATGTAGTACCCCCTATCTAACTTCAAACTTAGAAAAAAGTGCATTCCCAAGAGTACTAACATCATTAAACACATTACACCTAGGTGATGTCTAGCAAATGTTAAGTCATATCACCTAGGGAAATCACACCAAGTAAAAGTGCACCGCCACAACACATATATCATGTAAATACATCAACATCATAAGATAAGGGGACAATGGAAATGCTAACCCATCCAATCATTAAGTATGTCCCCACTGCATATCAAACAAGAGAACCATGTAGAACACCCCCTCCTAGTGACACCAAATAATACCATATCACATGCAAAAATCACTAGAAAACCTTGACAATAATGAAACAATTATATCCCAACACCAATTCATCTAACTCCTTGGGGGGAGATAACCATCATCCGTATCTAAGATAAGCATATCAACCATACCATAATGAGATAACATGTTCCACAAAAGTCAAATATTCAACCAAGGGGTGATAAAAAAAGAAAGCACATGTGAGAATACCACCAAACTAATAAGCATGACCATCCAACCAAGGAGAAGTGAGACTCACCTAAACCAAAAACCTCCAATGCCAAGGAGAATAAGCTCAATGAATATGCATCTTCCCCAAGTCAATACAAAATATCCAAGGAACCATTAGCAAATTTCCATCAATGCGGTGAAAATCACAATTTGGAACCTCATACAATAAGAGGTGCAACAACTAGCATCTGATACCTTCAAATAGAGATACACAATCATTACTAACCAAAGATTCAAATTTACTTAACACTAGAAAATATTTAAGTGTCACTTTGTCAATTGGTAACTTGATTTTATTAACAATAGATATATCATCATGAGCAACACACTTTGTTTCATCTCCCATTGCATTTGTGAGAGTTCTCCTATATGTTTCATATACCTTGACTTTTGTTGTTGATTATGTTAGATCGGTTAATGTTTCTTTCTCAATGAGTTGCCTCTTGATTCTTTGTTGTCTTCTTCTCATTATTTATCTTCTAACTTTTTCAAGTAGATTTTTATTATGATTTCTCAAGTAAGAATTTCATTATTGTTAGATAGGTCTTTACTAATGTTTTCAATCTCTTCCTTGTGAGCATCTCTTATGCTACAATTATGTTGTTAAAACTCTTTTATTTGTGATTGAAATTGGTGAACTTATTTATCTTGGCAATCTGCTTTCCTTTGGGTCATTGATAAGGGCCTTCTTCAATTTTCTTATTAAAAATTTAAAACCTCATAATTTTGTTGTTATGATTCCTTGCCATGTTGAATTGTGACATCTTGTGAAATTGGGACTTGATCCTTAACTTGCAAATTATAAATAATTTCTTCTGGGTTTTTTATTGTTTACTTGCTCTTCGAATTTTATTTGTAAAACAAACACTTCATATTGAAGAGCCTTAGTAAGGCTCTCACGAACCTAAGCTCTTCTTTTCTCTTGGGACTTACCATTTTTTACATTCACCTTTTCACTCAAATATATGTGTGTGTGTGTGTGTGTGTGTGTGTGTGTGTGTGTGTGTGTGTGTGTGTGTGTGTGTGTGTTTGGAATTCATCAGGCATTAATTGGATCAGTTCTTTCATGGTCATTTTTAAAGTCATCTACCACTTGTATTAGAGCTCAATAACATGAATGAACTTTCCCAACACTATGTGACTTATGTTGAGATTTCAATCTAATCCTCAACACAACTTTCCTCAAAAGGAAACAAAAAAAACCTTATGACTCATAACCAAAATTGAAGGTTGGCCACATCCTTGATGTTGGTCAACTACATATTTGCATGCCACTTATGACTATTATATGTTGTGATTTTTTAATGTGTACTATAAACCCCACCAGATTTTCGCTCAATGGGATGGTTAACCAAATAGTTTGACGAAAAAACCTTTTGCAAGACAAGGACAACCTCTATATAGAATTATCAATACATCCTTTGTAAGAACCCTACCTGAGAAAGTTTCCAAGATACCACAATTGTGTTTAATTATGGCATGTCTTCTCACATAGTCCTTGAGAGAGTGTTTTCATAAATGCCAAAGGGGGAGATTGTTGATTAATTGGGTTGATTGTCATTGATGTCAACCCTTGAAGAAATTCCAGTAGAGAATTATGGTAGAACAAAGGTTTGGGTAATGGACCCAAGTTTTTTTTATTAATAATGGTATGAGTTTTGATATATTTGCAGGTAAGACTATTCTAGATGGATAGTATATGTCATGTCATTTCCGGTGTTATGTGGAACATCACATAACTCCTCATGGTTAGAGAGTTATGGCCATGTGAAGTTGGAGAACCCTCACGAGTCATATAGAAGCCCCAAAAGGTCAAAGTAGTCAAAGTGTTTGCAAAAGAAATTATTATAATAATAAAGTTAATGGAGAACTCCCTAAAATAAGGAAAGTGGGATGCTACATGAAAGTATAAATAAGAGGCAAGGCTCTCTCATTTAATCACACTTGAACCTATTGAATATCATTGAATATCTATTTTGTGAAAGGTCATTTGGGCAGGTATTATTGATAGATAAAAGTGTGGCAGGAAAATTGCTGCAGAAAAATCGTGGCAGAAAAAGTGCACTAGAAAAATTGTGACAGAAAAAGTGAGACAAAAAAATTGCAGCAGAAAAAGTGCGGCAGAAAAATCGCGAAAACAACATGGTTGGGGTATATTTATGAGAGATATGGCACATCTTGTTTGAGGTATATTTTGTGAGCTAGGGTTTATCTCTTGAGATGGTATTGGATGTTTAGTATTGTTGCATATATCAAATTTGTTGAGGAATACAGTTGGTATTTTGTTGTTGGTATTTGGCATATGGGTATTGGTCTTTTGGTTGTGGTGTGTTGTTGAAGTTGTTGATTTAGCTTGAGGCTACATAATAGTGAGGTTCTGGCACATGGTTTGATGTAAGGGTTTATGGTATTTGGTTTATGGATAGAGTGATGAATGTTTTATGGTTATATTGGTGTATGTATTTAATATATGGTTGAGGTACATGTTGGGTACATGGTTGAGACAAGTAGTTGATGAGTTGGCACATACATGAGGTGTATAGTTGATGATCTTGGTACATATTGTAACGACCCTAGTTGGATAAATGTTTAAGAAATTATAAAGTAAAACTAATTAGGGGATTAATTGTGTTAACAAGGTATTAATTAAACAAAGATGATTTAATGATATTAATTAAGTGAGTTATTAATTAATTAAAGGATACAATTGTGATTAATTAATTAATAATTTAACTACAAACTACATTTAATAACTTACGTAATGGATTTAATAGATTAATGGTATATGATATAAAATGGTTGCATATACAACAAGGGATAACCTATGAATCCCGAGAAGATAAAAGCATTAACGGGAAAGGATAAGAGTAATAAATGGGTTAGGTAGGGAGTAAATGGGGGGGGGGAGTCGGTGAAGGAGGGATAAGGAAGGGAAGGAGTTGGACGGGGAGGCCATTCTAGGGGAGTTGGGGGATGGATTTTGGGAGCTCGAAGTATTGTAGAGAGAAGTGAAAATTTGGGAGTGAGATTGTATCAGTGCACCAGGGTTGCTGGGGGTTTTGGGCACGGGGGCCAGGATATCCGTTGATATCCTGGAACTAGGGAGCTACCTAGTTGGCAGGGAGGAACGGTTTTGGGAAGTGTTTTATGGTGCAACAGCGGTCAAGAAGGCGTTTGGA
>ML777339.1:315932-328967 GCA_009831015.1 Picea engelmannii | reverse complement strand
CGGTGCCAGAGTGATATTTATATCACCTTGTCATGAGACCATCTCTCTGTCATACAGGCTAGAATTCGAGGTCACCAATAACGTGGCAGAGTATGAAGCTCTGGTTCTAGGATTAAGAGCTGCAAAAGAAATGGAAATCAAGGAGATGGCTGTGTTTGGTGATGCAGAGCTGATTGTCCAGCAGGTAAAAAATGTTTATCAGACTAAGCATCATCGGCTCAGGAATTACAGGAACGAGGTATGGGATCTTGTTGAGAATTCTTTCTTGGCCTTTAACATTTCCTATATTCCAAGGGAGGAAAATGCCTCGGCCGACTGTTTATCTTTCACATCTAGTGTGCTCGAAGTTCCTACGCTGCCCACTGCCAGGTCTGAGGTGGAAATAAAATACAGACCTTCTATACCAGACAATGTCAAACATTGGAGGGTGTTTGAAGATGATCAAGAAATTGAGAAATTTCTCCAGCCCATTGATGACTTTTCCACAATGCGCATAGATTAGGATCCCGAAGAGGAAGACGACCATCACCCTGAGGAATTTGTGAATAAGATTTCCGATCACCAGATCATTCAGCTACCGGGAAATCACATTCCAAGAGGACTGATCCCGTTAGAAAGATTGTTCGACGGGAATGATGTGGCAATGAAGGGTAAGGTTTCAAGTGATGATGATGACATAGCTGAATGCAACATAGGCACACCTGAGGAACCAAAGTTTGTCAAGCTGTCAAGAAGTTTGACCGAGGGGCAGAGGATCAAATATATCAAGTTGTTGAGGGAGTTTGCTGATGTGTTTGCATGGACCTACAAAGACCTCAAAACGTATGACACATCAGTCATCGAGCACAAGATCCCACTAAAAGAGGAGGCTAAGCCTTTCAAGCAGAAGATGAGACAGATAAATCCCATGTTGATGCCTATCATGGAGAGGGAGGTAAAGAAACTACTGGATGCCCAAATCATTGTCCCCTTGAGGTATTCGGATTGGGTGGCCAATTTGGTCCCGGTGAGAAAGAAGAGTGGGGAAATCAGACTCTGTGTCGATTTCAGGAACCTAAACAGAAGTTCAAGGAAGGACAATTATCCCCTGCCCAATATGGAACACATTTTACAAAGGGTTACCGGCGCATATAGGATGTCCATGATTGATGGTTTCTCCAGATATAATCAGATATCAGTCATGCCTGAGGACAGAGAAAAAACAACCTTCATCACTCCTTGGGGCACATTCATGTATGCCAAAATGCCTTTCGGACTGATGAATGCAGGAGCAACATTTCAGCGAGCCATGGACATAGCCTTCATCGGGGAGAAGGACCAGTTTGTGGTGATATATCTAGATGACATCACAGTCTTCTCTAAGACTGATAAAGAACACCGATGTCACTTAAAAAAGGTCTTCCTGAAATGTCGGAGGTATGGCCTATCATTAAATCCCAAGAAATCATTGTTTTCCATGCAGGAAGGAAAGCTATTAGGTCACATAGTGTCAACAGGAGTAAGAATTGACCCAGGCAGGGTAGAGGCAATTCAGGCCCTGTCACTTCCCCGGTCCAAGAAGGAAGTTCAGGCATTTTTGGGGAAGATTAATTTTCTGAGGAGATTCGTCTCAAACTTCGTTGAGATGGTAAATCATATCACAGCCATGCTCAGGAAGGACCATGAAATAAAGTGGACTGCTAAATCCAGGGGATCCTTTGCCCAGATAAAGAAAGCATTGACTGAGGCACCTGTGTTGATCAGTCCCAATTATACTAAAGATTTCCTGATTTTCTCATTTGCTTCTGATGACTCAATAGCAGCAATCCTATTGTAGAGAAACGATCAAGGGAGAGAGAAGCCCATTGCCTTCTTCAGCAAGGCACTGAGAGATGTTGAGCTAAAATATGAGATCATGGAAAAACAGGCCTATGCATTGGTGAAAGCTCTCAAAGCTTTCAGGATCTACGTCTTGCACTCGAAAATCACTGCATATGTCCCTTCCACTTATATGAAGGACATTCTCATATAGCCTGACATAGATGGGAAGAGGGGCAAATGGATAGCTAAGATCCTGGAGTTTGACCTCGAGATTAAGCCCACCAAATTGATAAAGGGGCAAGGTTTGGCCAAGTTGTTGGCTGAATCCAATTACAAAGCTCTGGAGATTAACTGCATCAATGAGCAAGCTGAGTCATCTAGCAGTAATTCCCAGATCACCATACCACTAGCAGCCTGTCCCTGGTACAGGGACATCTTGTACTTTCTACAGGAATTAAAGCCCCCTGATGGACTGGGAAAGAGTAGGGCCAGAGATTTGAAGCTCAAAGAGGTCAAATATTGCCTCATTGATCGAGCCATGTATTGGAGAGACCCTCTGGGGATATTATTAAGATGTCTGGACCCATTGTAATCGCAGAAAGTGATGTTCGATTTTCATAGCAATCTCTGCGGGGGCCATCATTTTTGGAAGACCACGGCCCACAAGATCCTCCGGGCTGGGTATTACTGGCCTACTTTGTTTACTGATGTCTTCAAGGAAGTCAGGGCTTGCATCAAATGCCAGAAATTCTCAGGTAAACAACAACTCAAATCTTTGCCATTAAAGCTTGTAGTAGTTTCTGCACCCTTTCAGCAGTGGGGATTGGATTTCATTGGGGAAATTCATCCTCCCTCAAGTGGCCAGCACAGATGGATCCTCACTGCGACTGATTATTTCACCAAATGGATAGAGGCTGTCCCCACTAGAATCACTTCTCACAAAGTAATCACCAGCTTCTTGGAAGACATCATAGCCAGATTTGGTTGTCCAAGAAGAATTATCATTGACAATGCCTCCCCCTTCAGTTCTGAGCCTCTGATCAAATTTTGTGAACAATTCGAGATTTCGCTGGTCCACTCAACTCCATACTATCCTCAGGGAAATGGACTGGCAGAGTCCTCCAATAAAAGCCTGATCAATATTATCAAAAATCTTCTGGAAGACAATCACAAGGCCTGAGACTCAAAGCTCAAATTTGCTCTCTGGGCCGATCGGGTGACAACCAAGAAGTCCCTGGGTCTCTCACCTTTCCATCTGGTTTATGGGATAGAGGTCGTTTTCCCCACTCAACTTGCCTTACCTATGGAAAATTTCCTCCAGGTCCTTGAAGGAGAGCCTAATAATGTACTCAGGAGGATTCATCAGATGGTGGAAGTGCAGCAGATCAGAGAACAAGTCGTGGACAGAGCCTACCATCATCAGCAGAAGATCAAGCGGGCTTTTGACAGGAAGAACAGGAAGAAGGAATTTGAGCAGGGTGATCTAGTGCTCAAATGGGATGCACCCAGGCAGGAAAAGGGAAAACACAGTAAATTTGATGCCCTCTGGATCGGGCCTTTCAAGATCCTTGAAGTATTTTCAAACAACACTTACAGGTTGCAGGATCTGGAAGGCAATGAAGTTTTTAGCAGCCCAGTCAATGGGCATTTCTTGAAAAAATGTTTTCTATGAGCCGCAGTCGGCTCTTTTTGTTTTGTTTTGTTTTTGTACATATTGTTTTTATGTTCTATTTTTCGGACTAATAAATGACTCCATAGCCCAACAACAAAGGCACTAAGTCTGCAAAAGAGTTCTTAGAGCATCACAGGGACGACTCTATCCCCCATGGAGCCAAATGTTAGCGATATTTCTTGCTAAGGGGTTGAATTGCAAAAGAGTGGGTCAAAACCCACTTATCCTAAGTTTTGGGCGCAAGCGCATCTTCATTAAACGTGAGTCACTTTTAGACGGCTGGATTTTGCACGCCTAGATCGACGGCGCACAGCAAATTTCGGACCCCCCTTGCCTTTCAACCTTTAAGCAGGGGGGGGTCCGGAATCAGGGGCGCACCTCTCCAACGGCTTAGATTAGTGCACCCGGATCAACGGCGATGAAAGCAATTCTGGACCCGCCCCCGCCTTTCTACCTTTAAGCGGAGGGGGGGGGTCCAGAATCGTGGATGCAGTTTTACGATGGCCACGATTGAGGAGCCCGGATCAACGGCTCAAGCGCAGCCCCGACCTTCTCAGCTGCCTTGTCTTTAACCCGTATGGGCCATATTTTCATCATGACATCTCCCTGTCCACCTTCCCCTTGCCGCCATGTGTCACCGTTCACCCCTCTCTCTCACACTTCCAGATGGCCTTTCCCTCGTCTCATCATCCATTTATCACTCGCCACGTATCCTTTTCCCTCCATATCATCCTTTCACTGCATTAAACTTTCCATGTCTATTCTCCCATTGTCTCTGCGTATATCCCTAATGACTTATGTCATCCCCCCACCACCTCTCTCACCTATCATCATTCTTTTCTTTGTCCTTGCGATTGGGGCCCCGCCATTCCATAGCTATACCTCACTTCCCGCGTTGGCCTCCATACCTGTCCTTCAAACCCTTCAGTTATTCCAGGTGGCAGCGCAAGAAGTCTTCCATATCCCAAAATGCTGAGTTGGCCAGGTCGTCTTCAATCCCAAGAAGCAGTTATTGAAGCGGTTGGTGGTGGTTAGACATCCTCTTTGCCATAATGGGAAGTCCTGCATTGAATTAAAGACACGTTGATTCATCGAATAAAATGTCAGGGGATCGATTGCGTCTGCCATAGGTTGCACGACCATTCAAAGACTGCAGCTCCGTGTTGTCAGAAGCCATGCAGACGCAAAGCTTTCAATGCTACGTCTTGATTTTGTTGTTGTTGTTAGTTTGAATATATGTAGGCGTTTTCGCCATTTTGTATCTATCAATGGTTGAGATGAGCTCCCGGTTGTAAATATTTAATGAATCAGTGATACTCTGGTTATGTATGCACTCTTGAGACTTCTTGCCTGATGAATGCCAGTCTCTTTACATCTTTGTTCCACTGTGTTAGAATCACTCAGAATTGGAGGATCCAGTCGAGCCATAGCTGTTATAGGATGATGTTGGTAGGATCATTGTACCAGTTATGATGTTTCTAACCAGTTCTTTTGATTTTCTCAGCGTTGAGTGACTTGGAATTGGAGGATCCAGTCGAGTCCTCCTCAGCTTATTGAGACCCTGAATCCAAGAGGATCTTGCTCAGTGTCTTTCTTCTGCAAATAGCCATAAGCCCATTGCCCAAAGTTGTTTGCCCTTTTTTCTCACCAAGTCTTCCACCTACTCACCTTTTTATCAACCCACTGGCTGAAATTGGATCAAGACCTCCTTTGTCACCTTATGTACCAGACTCATTCCCTGAGTTAGAGTGATATCCCCTCGAGTCTTCCTCCATTTGATCACCCCTTTAAAACAAATCGTGACATTAAACTGATGGGCGTCGGGCTCTGCTCCTGCAAGCAATCGAGGAGTGACTTCCGTCGCCAACAGTATCAGAGCCCTGGTTCAAATCTGGAACCAAGGGCCTAAATAAGGGGTTTAGTTATAGTAAATCCCTAAATAAATGTATTAGGGTGAATAAAAATTTGAGCCTTAAGGGACAAAACTCCAGCCACGCTTAACCTGCACACAAAACATAGAAACTTTATTAAAAATTAAAAAAAAAAAAAATTACCAAAGTAAAACAAGCAATTAGGGTTGTTACATGTGCAGTGACGGGATTTTCATCCGTTTGAGACTCTTTTTTCACAGAACCCTTCTCAACCCCCAGGAAATCCATCGCAATGGCATGATCTTGTGACATATCTGCAAAAAAAAGCAACCCGTTACTATTTATTGAAAATGAACCGCCTGGCTGCTATGCGATTTGCGAGTCTGAATGCAGGAGAATACAAAAATGCAAGTTTAAGCACTAGATCACCTTCAATATGATAACTATCCTGCTTTATTTATGGGTGGTGATCCACTAAGAGTCTGTTAGTAGAGGGTGTTTATGCATCCAGAGTTATCATATTGACGATCCATGCCGCGTTAGAAGGCGAAAAGCACATTTTTCAGAATAGAATCACATGAGCCAATCGACTATACAGAATCAAACCGCATACATCTTCGTTTAGATCTATGGAAGACACAAACCCTAACATCCTAAGGAATATGGCATAAGACTGCATTTTCATGGAAATCGTTATCCTAGATGTATTGGGCTCTGAAGAGATCGCCTAGCCAGATTAAAAATTCCTCTGAAATTTCTTGTTCACTATGTTCTTAAAAACGAGAAAAACTAGATAATCATCAGACTCTAAGACCTAATCATCGTCTAGGCTCTGATTTCCTATTCGTCTGATTTCCTATTCCAAAAAACACAGATTTCCTAATCTTCATCCAGATAGTTGGAAAACAAAAGGTGACCTCAGTTTTCGTCGTAACGACAATGTTATCAATTGAGTAAATTAAGTCAGTTACACTATCAATCGTGTAAATTAAGTCAGTTACAAGCGCGCATTGATGTTAGAAAAATCCAGTCTCGAACAGGATATCGATATAGACCTCAAGAAAGCATTTTGACGAAAGTTTTCCAGCCACAACGATGTAAAAAGAAATTTGCACAATTTGCTTCCAACAACTCGAATATCAAAAACAGACTTGCTCGACCCTCAAATGCAAGGAATTTATTATAAAATCTGGGAAACCCTCGGAATGTAGAACAAAAAATCAAACTCTATAAGCTCAGTTTCCTCTGACATCAAAATGCCTAAAAAGAATTAAATATATAAAATAAATAAACGCACGCCAAGTTCTACCCCTATGGACTGAGCGAAAAATAAGCTTCAAAGAAAAATCCACACACGTTTCTCCTCTCAACGGTGGTGGAGACAAAATATTTAACGTTTTTCATCACATCTTTAAAGCATACAAATTAAGATTAAAACTCCTTTGAAAATAAGCCAATTTCAAGTTCAAAAATCTTCACAGTGCAGGCAAGCAAAAAAAAATCAAGAACAAGAACTAGCGGAAAGTCTTCCATTTTCTTTCTACCTCGTGAACGAGTTTGTCGGTCGCTCTTCTGTCGACCTTGGGCATTAGCTCGGCCTCAAGAATTCCATCGTGAATGACACTGTTCCACCACTCTTCCTGCATCCCATAGTCCGAAGGGTCTTTATGGGAGTGACGAGTGTAGACGACTGGGATGTTCTGGGCTCGACAGGACTCGATCGTGCGACGAATCACGGGGAGAATGGGAGTAGCTATTTCCCTGAAGTAAACCTGCATATCTATCACCACAAGAGCTACATTTTTGGGGTCGAGATTGTGCCTCCTGATCTCGTATTCTTCGTAAGAACGCCCCATCGTCTGTGCTACACGCGAGTCCCAACTATTCGAAACTCCTTTGTGTCTGACTATGCCAACGGAAGTGAATAGAATGAATGGGAGGAGCGCCCATGTTACAGAATGCAAAAACATTACGAGGGAGTCGAGCATTTGCGAAGGAGCCAAGCAGCGAGCCTGCCAAGAAGGAGGCGGACTAACAAGTGGAGCGCATGCAAAATGCACGTAGCTGGGTAAGTCCATTTTAATTTAATTATTTAGCAAATAATTGTATTTATTACTCTTTTCTTTACGATATCAATTTCAGAAAAAAATATATATATAATAAATAAATAATATATAGAAATAAATATTAATAAACTAATAAATTATAAATTTAGGAAATTAACAAATTTTAATTAATAAATTAAGTAAAAATAATTAAACTATTAAACTAATTAACTTTATTAGTTTTATTAAGAGTTAATTAAAATATTAGTTAAGTTAATAAAGTTAATTAGTTTAATAAAATATTAGTTAAGTTTGAGTAATATAGGGCTAAGAAAAAAAAAATTATGGAGTCCGTGAGGATCGAACCCCGGACCTCCTTCCACCGTGAAAGCTTTAACAAAGTCTTCCCTACCAATGCACCACCCGAAGTGACTTTTACAAATAATTTCACTAATAAATACTTTAATTGTCATATCCAAGACCATCGACCAAGCAAAGCGTCTTAAGAAGAACACTAACGCCAAAAGGTACATAGCGCTGGTGAACGCCAAAACGGGGCTGGAAGTTGGGGATAATTCTCTAGATGCCGCGGTTTAATCCTATTTAATCATTAAACGTGGTAATTATATAACCTTACAACAATTTTTTTTATGTGATTAGGTAAATGTTAAAAAAAAAAGTAAACATGTTAACGGATGTTGTGATAAATGCAAGAAAGTTATGAACGATAAATGTGACCCATTGATTTGGAGGACGACTAAGAATATGCCAGCATCTTCAATGTGTAGCCATTAGATAAGGGTTTAAGGCTAAGTAATATTTAAAAGTTCATTGATTGTGCCCATTGTCAGTAGGTGTACACCTCTCGGCGTAAATTAATAAACATAAAGTCGGAAGTCACTTTAATCAAATTGTATGTGAAAGTTAAAAGGCTTAGACTAGGACAAGCGAGAAGGAGGCGGCATATGCACTAGGAGTGTAAGCATAGGAAGTGGTGAGTGAGGCGCAAGGCTAACATAGCTATAGGGAAAGGAAACCAATAGTTCTTTCGTAGGGGTGAAGAAATCAAGCTTAGATGCTTAATCCTAACCCTAACCTAGCCAATCCCCTAATGGAGTAATGTTTGTTTACGGACAAGTAAAGAAAACTTACGCCTAACCCTATTTCTAGTTTGAGTAGCACCAATTTGAAACATCCTGGAACTCACCCTGACAACTTTGGTGGATGCAGGTCAAAGCATACAGGATAGTCAGGACTCGAGGGAGTCGAGGCAGGGGAGCGTCGTCGCAAGCACCGCCAACACCGCCAGCACCACCACCGCCATCGCCTGAACTATCCCTCATACTGTGCTTGTTGGAAGCCATCAACGAGACTTTAAAGGGGCGACAACCGGCAGGGACTGAAGTGGAACCCCCACCATCTGGAACGGGTAATCTAGAAGTGTCAAGGGATTCAGGGGAAGGACCTCCACCTGAAGACATCACGCGAGAATTGCAGAAGATCAAACTTCCGAAGTTTGCCGGGGGTCGCGCCAGTGAACGCGCAGAAGCATGGTTGGAAGGCATGATAAGGTGTTTTTCCTTAAGGGACTATGCATCCAATTCAAAGGAAAAGATCGCCATTTTTCAATTAAGAGACAGCGCTTTGAACTGGTGGGGAAACATGGAAAGAAAAATGCACCTTACCCCAGACACAGTATCTTGGGAACTTTTCGAGGAGAGGTTCAAGAGGAAATATCTACCAGCGTACTACGAGGAACAACAGGTTCGGGCATTTCATGCCTTAGTACAGGGAAACGTAACTGTAGAAGAATATGAGATCAGGTTTATGAAACTGGTCAAATATGTGTCGTATATGGATAACAACCAACGACAGGCAGAGCGCTTCGTCTATGGATTGAACCCTAGGATAAGAGCTATGGTGCAGATGTGGAAACCGTCTTCAGTGGCGGAGGTGCTGGAAAATGCACGTTACGCGGAAGAACATATGAACTTGACTGGGGGTACAAGACCGACGTTTCCGCATCGCCCGGGGTTCGTAGGAAAGGCCCCGTGGACATTTCCCAAGGGAGGGGGCTCGAGGCCACCGCCATATGGTAACAGAGTCACGCCAAGGACAGTAGCTGCAGGGATTTCAATGGCAGCGAGTGCAGCATCTCGTTCATCGCCAACGGTGCAGACAGGTCCACGACCATCGCAGGGAACAGCTAGTAGGGGCAGGGGTTCCAGGGGAAGGAACTCATTTCAGAGACAGTCACATAATAGTGCACAGGTTCAATCTCATGTTACCTGTTGGAGGTGCAAAGGACCCCATTACCAGCGCGACTACCCAGAGTTACAATCAGGGTTTGTGCATAGAGAAGGAAAGGCGTCGATGGGGAGAGCAAGTAGCAGCCACCAGATTTACGCAGCGGTTAATAACCACCAGACCGAACATCAATCCACGGTGGTGGAGTCATTAGGTACGCTAAATCATATCAATGTTAAGATTTTGTTTGATTCTGGTGCGACAGATAGTTTCATTTCACCATCTGCATTAGAAAAGAGTGGGTTGGCAGCCTACAAGAACGATGACTTTAAACAAGTCGATATGGCTTCCGGGGAAAAACAAGCAGTAGGACCTAGTGTCGATAGTTGTATAGTATACCTGGGAGTGTGTACTACCAGGTTAAAGGTATACGTCACTGCTCTTAGGGTGTATGACCTAATCATTGGAATGGATTCGTTAGCAGCTCATCGAGCTTTGGTAGATTGTTTCACAAAGAGGGTGCTTTGTGTCGATGATGAAGGAAGACCAATAGAGATCCAGGGTGTACAGAGAAAAGTGTCGCTACGCTTTATATCCACTATGAAGGTTAAGCGATGCTTGAGGCAAGGGTGTCGACTTTATGTAGTGGAAGCAGTGAATGAAAGGAAGGGACCCTCATTGGATCAGTATCCGATATTGTCAGAATTTCAAGATTTTTTCCCGAACAAGTTACCAAGGTTACCTCCTAAAAGGGAGCTTGATTTTACTATAGAGCTCAAACCTGGTGCATAACCAATATCCAAGACTCTGTATCAGATGACAGTGCCAGAACTTTGTGAGTTGCAAATGCAATTGAAAGAGTTACTGGACTTAGGGCTAATAAGGCCCAGTGTCTCACCTTGGGGCGCACCGGTAATTTTTGTAAAGAAGAAGGATGGATACTTACGACTGTGTATAGACTACAGGGACCTGAACTGTGCTACAGTGAAAAATAGGTACCCGATGTCGCGAATAGATGACCTCTTTGACCAGATAAAAGGAGCAGCGGTATTCTCAAAGATCGATTTGCGATCAGGATATCATTAGTTAAGGATTAAGGAAGGTGATATCCCAAAAACTGCCTTTTGAACTTGGTTTGGACATTACGAGTTTGTTGTAGTACCTTTCAGATTGACCAATGTGCCAGCAGTATTCATGAGCCTCATGAACGGTGTATTCCAGAAGTACTTAGACCGTTTTGTACAAGCCTTTTTAGATGACATCCTCATCTATTCCAAGAATGAAAGAGAACATGAGGAACACTTGCGAATAGTGTTGTCCTGCCTTAGAGAGAAAAAATTGTATGGGAAGATGTCGAAGTGTTCCTTCTTCCAGAAAGAGATCCACTATTTAGGTCATATCATTTCCGGCGAAGGAATCTCTGTGGACCCAGAAAAGGTAAAGGCCATTATGGAGTGGCTAGTGCCGAAAAATGCCCATGAGGTGAGGAGCTTCATGGGGCTAGCGGGTTATTACCGGAGATTTGTGGACGGATTCTCAAAAATAGCGAAACCCATCACCACTTTGTAACACAAGGGGGTCAGGTATGAATGGACAGAAGAATGTGATAGTGCATTCATTGAGTTTAAGAGGTTACTAACTAGTACGCCAATTCTACGAGTGTCGGATATGGAAAAGGACTTCACGGTCTGCACGGATGCCTCGAAGCAAGGGTTGGGGGCTGTGCTAATGTAGGATGGAGGAGTGATAGCTTATGCATTGAGGAAGTTGAAGAAGCATGAATATTTATACGCGACTCATGATTTAGAGTTGGCAGCTATAATGCTAGCTCTGAAACTTTGGAGGCACTATCTTGTTGGGTGAAACTTTGAGCTCAAAACAGACCATCAAAATTTAAAACATCTCTTCACTCAAAGAGATCTAAATGCTAGGCAAAGGCGATGGAGTGAGTTTATGAGTGAGTATGATTTTGGTATATCGTATATCAACGGAAAGGAAAATGTGGTCGTAGATGCCTTGAGTAGGAGACCACGTATCTTCTCCTTGGTAACCTTAAAGGTCAATCTGAGGGAACATGTGTTGAAACAACTCATAGGAAACAGTTAGTATTTAAAGGTTATTTCAAACCTCCAGAGCGGGAGGCAGTTAGACCCAGAGTATGAAGGATATAATCTGGAAACAGACGGATTGTTAAGATATCGAGGAAGGATGTACATCCCTGAGAATGGGGATATTCAAAGCATCATACTGAAGGAAGCCCATAGATCACTTTATTGTGCGCATACGGGAGTGAAGAATATGTACGCAGATATAAGGAATCTCTTCTTCTGGGTGGGAATGAAGCACGATGTAGTCCATTTCGTCGCCAAATGCCTGGAGTGTCAACAAGTGAAATCCTACCACCATCACCCAGCAGGCCTCCTACAACCACATGATGTTCCTATGTCCAAATGGGAAGTCATATCTATGGATTTTGTTGTAGGTTTGTCGTTCACATCCCATAGACACAATGTCATTCTTGTGATAGTGGATAAGTTAACCAAGAGTGCTCATTTCATTCCGGTTAGAGACACTTACGATGTCACTGATGTGGCACGTGTGTTTGTAAGCGAGGTTATCTGTTTGCACGGGATACCTAAGAAGATAATTTCAGATAGGGACTCCAGATTCACTTCTAGGTTCTGGACAAGTTTACAGTCAGCGTTGGGGACTCAGTTGAACTTAAGCACAACTTATCATCCCGAAACAGATGGGAAGACTGAGAGAGTAAATCGAGTCATGGAAGACATGCTTAGGATGTATGTAATGGATAATCAAACCCAGTGGGATAAGTACCTACCTTTGGTAGAGTTTTCCTACAATAACAGTTATCATAGCTCCATCGGAATGCCACCCTACGAAGCTTTGTATGGGAGGCCATGCAGAATGCCATTGAGTTGGGATAGACTAGAAGACTGAGTAACAGTTGGGCCAGAATTGATTCAAGAAATGGAGGAATAGGTGATTCAGATTAGGCAGAGACTAAAGGAAGCACACGATAGACAGAAAAGTTATGCGGATGCACACAAGACCGATCGAAGTTATGAAGTGGGAGACTAGGTTTTCATTCGTATCAGGCCTAATAAGAGTACCATATGGTTCAGGAAGGGGACAAAATTGTCACCTCGGTTTATAGGACCATTCAGGATCCAAGAGAAAATTGGACCCGTTGCCTATCGTCTCATACTGCCACCCCACTTGCATAACACTCATAATGTATTTCATGTATCTGTTTTACGTCATTATGTTGTTGATGAATCACATAAACTAAATTGGAAGGAATTGAAGGTATCAGACGTGGGAACCCTCACGGTAGAACCGTTATGCATATTGGACCGTAGAGTCCGACAGCTTAGGAACC
>ML777339.1:295310-314157 GCA_009831015.1 Picea engelmannii | reverse complement strand
AATTTGGGAGTGAGATTGTATCAGTGCACCGGGGTTGCTGGGGGTTTTGGGCACGGGGGCCAGGATATCCGTTGATATCCTGGAGCTAGGGAGCTACCTAGTTGGCAGGGAGGAACGGTTTTGGGCAGTGTTTTACGGTGCAGCAGCGGTCAAGAAGGCATTTGGACAAACAAAGGGTATTTAGCATCAGGTTCAGGTATTCATTTAGAATTATGCATTGTTTTTGTATTAATTTGTTATTAAATTTATTATTCATTGTTAAAATTACATGCGTACGTGTTAAAATATTTTGGAATTATTGAACTTTCATAAACCAGTAGAAATTACTGTCTTGTTGTAGAATTACTAGATGTTAAATTAAATCCGGTTGCTACACATATTGACGAGTTATAGTTGATGTGCAGTTGATGCATGGTTGATGCATGGTACATGTTGGTTCAGTTTATTGGTACAGGTTGTTTGGTGTAGGTTGATTGGTACAGGTTTTTACAGGTTATTGATACAAGTTAAAAGTGACAGGTTGATAGTGGCAGTGGTTGATTCATTGTTAGTGATAGGTTGTCTACATTTTGCATTTATATTTCAGGGCAAGGATAGGTGGTTGTACCATCTTCTGGTTGTAGCTGGAGAATATGGGGGGTAGTAGCCTCCTTCTAGTTGTAGCCAGAGAATTGGGGAGTTGGAGCTTCCCTCAGGTTCTAGCTTGAGAAACTAAGGGGTTGGAGTCTCCTTCCAATTGCAGCTGGAAAACAAAGGAAGTTGGTGCTTCCAATGAATGTAAATCTTAAAGACATTTAATAAAAAGCATTATGTGGTTTTCTCTCGCTTTGGGTTTCCATGTAAAACACTGGTGTACTGTGTATGTGTATGATTTCTCATTTTTTCATTGTTTATTTACTCTACAACTATTGGATGATAATGCTACATTGATATAACACTTGCATTTTGTGTTTGAAAAGGATTAGATTGCTCTATTTTTTATTCACCCCCCCCTCTCAGTAATCCAACAATTGGTATCAGAGTAGGTTCCTTCATAAATTAGTTTAACCATTGAAAGGTAGATCATGGAGAGAAACAACATGTATAGAAATGGAATACCATAGTTTTATGGACATAAGTATGCATTTTGGAGCAGAAGGATGAAAACATATATACAAGCATAGGGATTTGAAATTTGACAATCTGTTGTAGATGGATACAAAGAACCAGGAGTACCGACGAGAAATGAAAAAGAAATAAAACTCAAGCAAAACAATTCCAAAGCCACAAATGCATTTTTGAATGGTCTTTGTGAATCAGTATACACCAAAGTTATACATTGTAAATCCGATAAAGATATTTGGGACAAGCTTCAAAATATTTATGAAGGAGATTCAAAAGTCAAAGCAGCAAAGCTTCAAACTTACAGAGGTCAGTTCAAACAACTAAAGATGAAGGAAGACGGGAATATTGCAGCTTACTTCTTACAAGTCGATGAAATAGTAAATGAAATCATAGGATTGGGAGAAGAAATTAAAGAATCTATAATTGTTCAAAAGGTACTAAGATCTCTTCCTATGAGATTTGATCCTAAGATATCAGCACTAGAAGAAAGAAAAGTTCTAGAATCAATAAGCATGGACGAACTACATGAAATATTCACAACATATAAAATGAGAAATGAACAAGAAAATCCAGATATAAAATAAACAACTTTCAAAGCATCCAAAAGGTCAAAGCAAAAGGAAAAAGAACATAGTAGCAACAGTGTCATCTTGGAAGATGATGAAGAAATGGTCAACTTTGTCAAAAGATTGAACAAAGGAACCAACGACAGATATAAAGGTAAGTTTCCATTGATTTGTTTTAATTGTGATGGTATTGGTCATTTTTCTAACAAATGTCCTCATAAGAAAAATAAGAGGAATGATTAAGATTACTCAAATAGAAAACAAACATATAAAGGCAAAAGAACCACAAAGAAAGTTTTCAAGAAAATCTTATGCACCAAAGAAGACATCTCATCATCGGATGAAGATGAAGTCAGTGACAATGAAACAAAAAGAGTTATATTCATGGTAGTAGAAGACTCTGATAAAGAATACACCGAAGAAGAATATGAAGAGGTAGAATTTGACTATCGATAAGAATTGTTGTGTGTCATAGAAGTTAAAAGAAGAGAAAAGAAGAAAAACAAGAAGCTACAATAAAAACTAGACAAGAAAGGAGACACTCGGGAACTAGAACAAATGACTACAAATTTGAAGGTTCAAATAGAAGAAGATAAAAAAATTGAATAAGTACTCAACGAACAACTAGAAGAAAGACACATGATCATTGGAAATTTGTAAGCAAAGATTGTCACATTAAGAAAGGATATTCAAGAGAAAAATATGCAGAACAGCTCAAAAGTTTTGGATAACATTATCAGTAGTCAAAAGCCTCATCATAACATGTCCGGACTTGGATACAATCAGACAGAAAATGGATCAACCTCCAAAACAATAGAACAAGACACATATCCAAAAAGCTACACAAAAACAATCAAATGGGATATGAAGACCTACAAACAAGATTACAGAGACACTCCTCCACCGAGAATATTCAAATTTTAGAATCAACAACCAACAGATGGGCCTCAGGAAGAACAAGGATTCAAAAGAGCAACACCTTTTAGAAGATCTTCAACTCCCGGGTGTCATCAATCCAAGAAACCCTTTGTGGTTGTAGACCAAAGGTGCTTGGTAACTTAAAAATATGGTAGACTTGTATGCTTGGAACAATAATATAACTCAATAGCTAATGAAAGTAACCACTCATCATGTATCTGAATAAAACAATGCTTTTAGAGAACAATAATCAGACAATCAGAGTTGAAAAAAGGGGATGAAGAATACTAGTCCAGATAACCAAATACAACCATATGCAGGGTCATACAAGACAACAAGAAATTCTTTAATCCAAGTTTATGAGCTTAATAAGAAGATGACAATTCTTAAAAGCTAAACTAAACTAGCATAAAGTGTAGAATCATGAAATATATGAAAGAATCTGATATTGAAAACAAAAGAGGATTGTGATTCTATTATCAGAATAAGAAGTCAAGTTCAATGGCTAGAAAATGTCTCTTAGATTGAACCTCCTTGGTGCTCCAAATGTCTTTGGCTTTATAGACTTACAATATGAAATCTAGATCCTTGAAAGATGGATTAGATTTGCTAAAAATAGTTAAATCAAAATAGATACAACAAGTGTAGGATGAGATCCTATAAAAATTAATCTAGAATACTAAAAATGGAAAATCAAAACAAAATAAGAAAAGATCCTATCTAATGATCTCTAAGAGTAATAGATTGTTGATGAAGTGCATTTTTAACCTCCCAAGGCTATTTGATTTGGTCCTCCAAAGATAAAATTCGAATTTGGTGAAGTGTGCAAAACCCCTGATTTTCTGCCTTTGAAAAAGATACCAAAATCGATTGAAACACCTCTTCTTTCCCTTATCCATCAAAAATAGCCATTGAATCAGACTTGATAATTCAACAACTATCCATTTGAAGCGGTTTCAAACTAAAAAAATCTCGATCTGGGAAAAAATTCGGTCATTCTAGTCGTGACAGGCTTTCACCAGCTTATTTACCTAAAAATCCGCTCCTTAGCTGGTGAAAAGAAGAGCTTTCACCAGCTAACTAGCAAAGTTCAAGACGAGTTAGCTGGTGAAAGCACAGATTTTTTTAAAATCAAATTTATCAGTCGTGGAGAGTATGTTTTACATGCTTGAATAGTCGATCGACATCTAGAAATCCTAAGCTTTCCAATGGTGCTTTCAAATATGCATTTGGATCTCGGGAAGGTAATCAAAAGTTCCCTGCAATATTAGGCATCATTCTTCAAACAAATTTCAAAATGAATTATTTGATCACTAACATCTAAGTATTCCCACCTGGTCTTTGACACTTCGTTCTTTCATGCTCGTTCCCTGTAGGTTATATCCAGGCAGAAAACCTAATCTTGTAGCTGCCTCAAATGAAATGTTGACCCAATGTTTTTCCCCTTTGGCAAAGTAATCAAAATCTTCATCATTGATGATATCAAAACAAAGCATACTATTAATGAGGTTATCATATGCCAAAACAAATGTCAAAATTACTGTCTAATTATCATTCATGCTTATACTAGCATTATTCATAGTGTCCTTTGAATTTTTGACAGTATATGTACTCTTTGATCCAACATGCAATAATAAAGGAAACCATCTCGTTGAATGAGTCTTTACAGATATTAACTACAATAATACCCTTATAAATTTTGTTGCAAATTGTTGCAGACTTGCTGCCACGATCAATATTTCTGTAATGTTTGGAAATGGGAATCGATATCTATATGATCTTCTGGCATGTGAATTTTAATAAAAAATCCTCTGTGGCTGTTGTTATGCTTCTACGTTGGCTTTGATTTGATTTGTATGTTCTTGTTGCTATGTAGGTCGCATGGAGCTAAAACACGGGAGCAAGAGCTAGCCTCGGTGTTTTCCCTGCTGGCAGTGAATGACATTTATCTATTTTTCCTTTGAATGCTCAGAAGTTTTGATCTGTATAAGTGTATAACAAGTGGCCTACAATTTTTCGTTGGCCTCAACACCTGGGCGCTCATTAGACACTTTGCTCGACAGCTGCAAGCTTTGTTTGACTGATAGTCTTTCGTTTAATGTTGATCTTGAGTCCCAAAGATTCTCACTCTTTGTCAATAATTCCTCGAGGTGTGCATGCATAGGATAGATATGGTCACTATAACAATTTCCGAAGTTTCCTTTTGATATTTACAACTGTAAGCGCTTTCACCAGCTTACTTGCTATGGGGAGTACACCTTAACCGTTGAAACCAGAGGCTTTCACCAACTAACTTCAACTTCACAACATAAGTTAGCTGTTGAAAATCTTTTTCTCAAAAATTTGAAAAGATCTTTTGAGGATCAGTTTATTTCTAAGATAAAATCTTAAATCCTATGTTTTGATACTTCTAAAATCTAAAAATTTATAAAGAATCCTATTAATGACCATGCTATCACCTACAAAATGAAAAACATTGACTGATTCATTTTGGGAGCTAACACCAGGTATCAAACAATATTTTTTGGTTTATGTTATGCATGTAATAATTTTGTACATAAAGCTATGAATTGCAGAGCTAGCAGTAGGAAAATAAACAGCTTTGAAATTCATACCCAAAAGGGTTATCTAAGAAGGCCCAGTGAAACACATAGAAGAAGTTACAACGGGTTTGAACCATTGAGAACTGAAGTGGAATACTACAAGTGTAACAACTTTGGACACATGGAAAAAGATTGCAGAATGACAGTTCCTCCTAGAGAACCAAAAACAAACTACAACAGTCACAGAAAGGAACCTCTGAGGAGAACATGGATAAGAAAGCAGAATCAGTATAGAAATGAAGAATGCACACTCGCTCTACAAACTAAGTAGAAGAAATGTGGTTGGTATGTTGACAGTGGATGTTCAAAACACATGACAGGTGATAAAGATAGGTTTCTTACATTAAGAAAGGAAAGAGATGGATCGGTCTCCTTCGAAAATGATGATTTCTCTAAAATCATTGGAAAACACACAGTCAGAATTGGAAACAAGAACACCAAGGTAGAAAATGTTCTACTAGTAGAAGATATGAAACATAATCTTATAAGTGTGAATCAAATGTGTGACCAAGGTCATAAAGTTACTTTTGATTCACAAAAGTGCGAGATAAGAAAATAAGGTTCAGGAAAATTGATTGCAATAGCTGCAAGAACTTCAAGAAACATATATGTATCAACTGAAATTGGAAATGAAAAGTGTTTTCTAGGAAAGGAAGATGAAGAGGATCAGACAAAAGTAGAAGAGCAAGTTCAGCAAGTGCCTCCAAAGACACCTAGAAAATGAGTACAGAAGAATCATCCTTCAAATCAGACTATTGGAAACAAAAATGCAGGAGTTGATACTAGAAGAAGAATCTATTCACCAGAACAAACACACCTAGCACTCTCATCTACAATTGAACCAAACGGTTTTGAAGAGGCCAACAAGGAAGAATTTTGGAATAAGGCCATGGATGAAGAATTGGATCAAATAGAGAAGAATGACACTTGGAAATTGGTTCCAAGACCAAAGAATAAGAATGTGATTGGAACAAAGTGGGTATTCAAAAATAAATTGAATGAAGATGGACGGGTTACAAGGAAAAAAGATAGATTAGTATGTAAAGGATACGCACAAGTTGAAGGAATTGAATTTGAAGAGACATTTTCCCCAGTTTCTAGAATGGAAGCAATTTGATTGCTTTTAGCTTATGCTTGCTCCAAGAATATCAAAGTATATCATATGGATGTAAAATCATATTTTCTGAATGGGAAACTTGAAGAAGAAGTTTACATTGAACAACTAGAAGGATTTAAGTTGTTAGATAATGCATATTATGTGTGTAAATTGATGAAGGCCTTGTATGGTGTAAAATGGGCTCCTAGAGCATGGTACTCTATACTAGATAAATATCTACAATAGGCAGGGTTCAGAAAAGGAAGTGTAGACAACAACCTCTACATCAAGGTAACTCAAGATAGTATTTTATTAAATGAAGTTTATGTTGATGATATTATTTTTGCAAGAAATGATGATAGGTTAAGCCAGAAATTTGCAAAGGATGTGCAGAATGAATTTGAAATGCCATTACTCAGAGAACTATCCTTCCTTTTTGGTCTTTAGATACGTCAAAGAAACAAAGGAATTTTTATTTCTCAAACTAAGTATATCAAAGAAATGATAAATAGGTTCGGAATAGAATATTACAAACCAGTTGCAAGTTGAGAAAAGATGATGATTCAAAGTCTATAGACCAGAGGGAATACAGGTCAATGATTGGAAGCTTAATATATGTGACAACATCCAAAACAGATGTAATGCAGGCAGTTGGACAAGTGGCATGATTTCAAGCAGCACCAAAGGAAACACATGTCGTAGCAGTGAAGATGGTTTTCAGATATCTCAAAGGAACATAAGAGTTTGGATTATGGTATTCAAAAGGAAAGGATCTATCACTTATTTCCTACACAGATGCAGATTGGGCAAGTTTCATTAATGACCGACGAAGCACCAGTGGAGAAACATTCTACTTGGGTGATTTTTTAGTATCATGGCTAAGAAAGAAACAATCATCAGTATCTTTATCTATAGCCGAGGTAGAGTATATTTCACCAGCAACATATTGTACACAGGTTCTATGGATGAAACAAACTCTGACAGATATACAGGTTGAGTATGATGATTCCATTCCAATATAGTGTGATAATACAAGCGCCATCAGTATCTCAAAGAACCCATTGATGCACTCCAAGACGAAGCACATTCCCATCAAGTATGACTTTCTACGAGAACATTTTGCATAGAGTAACATCAGAGTTGAATATGTGGGCACAAAATAACAAGTGGAAGACATCTTTACAAAACTGCTTCCAAGGGAATCCTTTGAGTATTTTCGCCAGAGACTTGGAGTAATTTCTACTCCAAAATGAATTATTTTGAATGTTTATCTTATATGTCTTATATTTACACGAGGAAGCACCATAAAGAGGACATTTTAGGTCAGGAGACCAGTTTCAGGAAGAGTTCAGCCAGGGGGAGTATCCCCAAGGATAGTTCAGTTAGGGGGAGCAACCAAGGATGGAAATATACCTTGGTCATTGATGAAAAACAGGGAGACATTTATCAGATGAAGAGCATAAAGGCATGGTTCTAGGGGAAGTGATGGTCATAAGGGGAGCATGAGTGATATGACTTCAATATTGCATGACATGAATTCAGTATTGCATCAGAATGTTGCCATCAATGCCAAAGAGGGATATTGTTGATAAATTGGGTTGATTTTCATTAATGTCAACCCTTGAAGAAATTATGGTAGTGAATTATGGTAGCACAAAGGTTTGGGTAATGGACCCAAGTTATTTTGATGGATAATGGTATGAGTTTTGATATATTTGTAGGTAAGACTATTCTAGATGGATAGAACATGTCATGTCATTTCCAGTGGTATGTGGAACGTCACATAACTCCTCACGGTTAGATATTTATGGCCATGTGAAGTTGGAGAACCCTCATGAGTCATATAGAAGCCCCAAAAGGTCAAAGTGGTCAAAGTGTTTGCAAAAGAAATTATTTAAATAATAAAGTTAATGGAGAACTCCCTAAAATAAGGAAACTGGGATGTTACATGAAAGTATAAATAAGAGGCAAGGCTCTCTCATTTAATCACACTTGAACCTATTGAATATCATTGAATATCTATTTTGTGAAAGGTTATTTGGGCAGGTATTATTGATAGAGAAAAGTGCAGCATGAAAAGTGCAGCAGAAAAAGTAAGGCAGAAAAAGTGCAACAAAAAAATCGCTGTAGAAAAATTGCGGCAGAAAAAGTGCGGCAGAAAAATCATGGAAAAAAAAGTTCTACAGAAAAATCACGGTAGAAAAAATGCGGAAGAAAATCACGGCATAAAAAGTGCGGCAGAAAAATCATGGCAGAAAAAGTGCAACAGAAAAATCGCAATAGAAGAAGTGCGGCAGAAAAATCGTGGTAGAAACATGGTTGGGGTCTATTTATGAGAGATATGGCACATCTTGTTTGAGGTATGTGTTGTGAGCTAGGGTTTATCTCTTGCGATGGTATTGGATGCTCAATATTTCTGCATATATCATATTTGTTGAGGGATACAGTTGGTATTTTTCTGTTGGTATTTGGCTTATGGGTATTTGTCTTTTGGTTGTGATGTGTTGTTGAATTTGTTGGTTTATCTTGAGGCTACATAATAGTGAGGTTCTGGCACATGGTTTGATGTAAGGGTTTATCGTATTTGGTTTATGGATAGAGTGATGAATTTTTTATGGTTATATTGGTGTATGTCTTTAATATATGGTTGAGGTACATGTTGGGTACATGGTTGAGACAAGTAGTTGATGAGTTGGCACATATATGAGGTGTGTATTTGATGATGTTGGTACATATTTATGAGTCATAGTTTATGTGAAGTTGATGTATGGTTGATGCATGGTACATGTTGGTTCAGGTTATTGGTACATGTTGTTTGGTGCAGGTTGATTGGTACAGGTTGTTACATGTTATTGGTAACAGGTTGATAGTGGCAGTGGTTGATTCAGTGAAAGTGACACGTTGTCTACATTTGGAATTTATATTTCAGGGAGGTTGGATGGGGCAAGGACAGGTGGTTGTAGCCACCTTCTGGTTGTAGTTGGAGAACATAGGGGGTTGTAGCCCCCTTCTGGTTGTAGCTAGAGAATTGGGGAGTTGGAGCTTCCCTCAGGTTGTATTCTGAGAAACTAAGGAGTTGGAAACTCCTTCCAGTTGTAGCTAGAAAACAAAGGAACTTGGTGCTCCAAATGAATGTAACTCTTAAATACATATAAGAAAAATCATTTTGTGGTTTTCTCTCACTTTGGGTTTCCACGTAAAACATTGGTGTACTGTGTATGTGTATGATTGCTCATTTGTTCATTTTTTATTTACTCTGCAAATATTGGATGATAATACTACATTGATATAACACTTGGATTTTGTGGTTGAAAAGGATTGGGTTTCTCTATTATTGATTCACCACCCCCCCCCCCCTCTCAATAATCCAACAATAAACCTCTTAAATACACCCAGAAAACGTTATAGAAAACCTTTAAGTACAAATGTTTGGGGATATTTTACCCTATTAGGGTTAAATATCAACAATTTATCATAAACTCTGAGACAAAAATATCTAAAAAATGGAAATAAATCATTAGCTTTGCACTAGACAATAAATAAAAAAACTTGACAGTAAATCTTTTATATTTTTTTGTATTTTTATATTTTACATGACATAAAATGAAATATTTGAATTTTTAGAGTTTTCGGTTGGTTGTTTGGATTTAAGCTTAGTATCCACTTAGGGCTTATGGGGCCAATAAATATGCCCCTCTAGGAATTGGTTATTCAATGTTTATGGATTAGAGTGGAAGACTAGCACCTCAATTCTAGTAGTCCATTTTCTAATCAAGACAAACCATGAAAACCAAAGCCCTACAAGAAGGGTTTCCTCAAGGGAATAGTCTTCATCAACACGATCAACAAAAGATTGGAAAGAATACTTAAAACCCTTTCCAAAGAGTATAAAACTAATCAATACGAGATAAACACTTACCAAATCGTTTTAAGGAAGATGGAAGAGATACAAACCCTAAATGTAATTCTTCCTCAATGGATCGATCTTGCTAGCTTTAGTAGAAACTTGTATATTCACAAGTCTTTGAAATACTGAGAAGAATAACCAAGAAAGAAAGAGCTCCAAGAATTGATACCAAGAAACACCAAGTGAGAGATCTTCTATTAATGGCTTGAAATTATCTCCAACAATTCACAACGATTTGGAATGAGAGGAGGGCCTATATTTATAATGAGGCCCATGACTACTCATTCTTTTCTCCCTAAATAAATATAGGTTAAGAAATCCAAAAACAAAGTGACTTGTCATCCACACAACTTGGAGAAGAAGTCAAAATACAATTAAATGATACTTTACATGCTTGAAACCCTCTCAAAAGAGGTGATGTCAACCTTCTAAGGGGGGTAATTTTCCCTTAGGGTGCAACATTCCATTTAAAAGTGACCTGGGAGGCCTCAAAACATGGCAAGAAATTATAATTGGCTGTCCTAGATCCAACGTTCACCCTTAAAGTAGGGAATTATTGTTGGGTATGTGTTATATTCTTTGCATGTGTGTGTGTGGGAGCGTTAGGTTCGACAACTGCGTATGGGCGTTTTTTTCTATTTTTAGCGAATTTTTCTATTTTTAGCGGTTTTCTATCTACGAAATACCTAAAAACATTGTATATATTGTAAGGTGAATGGTGAAATTCGATATAATGAATATAAGAAAGGTTTTCCCCAGTTGAGGGTTTCTGGTATAAATCTCTGTGTACTATGTGTATGAGCAATTGATTAATTTTTGTTTTTCTTAAGAATCTATATGCATTTCTTTACTTCGCAGGTTTAAAAATTAGATCTGGTATCAGATCTCCTTGTTGTCTTTAGAGGGATGCCTTTGTTGTTGAGGGTTTGGCTTGATCTTGATAAATCAAGTTTATCTTGGGTCTGTGATAAAACTGAGTTTAGTGGGAGCTTTTGCAGTGGAGATTCGAGTATAGAAAGAGGAATGGTGAGCTCATATAGAATCAAGATAGAGAAGTTCAATGGTAAAACCTTTGAGCTATGGAAGCTCAAGATGGAGGACCTTATTGTAGACAAATAACAATGGATCATTGTGGATCCTGGTACACAGCCTACTGGTACACCGTCTACTAGCACACAGGCTACTGGTACACAACCTACTAGTACACAAACTACTAGTACACCACCTACTGGTATATCGAAGGAAGATTGGGAGAAGTTGGACAGAAGAGAAATGAGTACTATTCGACTTTGCCTAGCAGATTCAGTGTTGTTGAATGTCTCAAGAGAATATACAGTGAAGGAACATGGGATAATTTGGGGAATTTGTATCAATCAAAGTCCCTGGTAAACAAGTTGTTTCTTTGAAAGAAGTTGTATCATCTTAGGATGGAAGATGGAGATTCTGTGACAAAACATCTAAATGCCTTTAATACTCTGGTAAGTCAACTTGTCTCTGTTAATATTATGATTGCAGAATAAGATAAGTGTATTACTTTGTTATGTTCTTTACCGGACTCTTGGGATAATCCAGATGTAGCAATTGGTAGTACCACTCAATCTACATTGAAGTATGAGGATGTAGTTTCATCCTTGTTATCTAAAGAGATGAGCTGGAAAAACATGGATAGTCATAGCACAGATGCTTTATTTGTAAGAGGTCATACCCAAGGCAGGAATCCTGGTAAGCCTTCGAGGAGGAGATCTAAATGTACAGGCAGATCTAAGTCTCCAAGAAAATCTTTGAGGAAATGTTGGAAGTGTGGTAAAACATGGCATTATAAGAAAGATTGCAAGTCTAAGAAGGTTGAAAAACCAAAGGGATCTTATAGTACCTCTTCCACAGAGGCAAAAACCTCCTCTAAAGAAGGAGGTGATGTTTACCTGGCATCTACAGGTACACATGCAGATCATGATGTATGGTTGATCGAATCAGGTGCGTCATACCATATGACTCCTCACAGGGAGTGGTTATCTGAATATGAAAAATATGATGGTGGTGATGTATTCCTAGGAGATGACTCGACAGCTAAAATCATGGGATGTGGAAGGGTTAAGTTGCTACTAAAACATGGAAGGATTATAACTCTCCCTGGGGTTCTACACATTCCAAAACTTGCCAGCAGCCTAATATCTATAAGAAAGTTGGATGATGCAAGAGTGGATACTGTATTTGGAAAGAACACTTGCAAGATGGTACGAGGAGTAATGGTATTGATGAGGGGAGTTCAGTGTGTAAATATTTACAAGTTGTTGGGAAGAACTTATACTAATGGGTGTAACAATTCTGTTGTCCTTGAGCAGACAAATAAAGAAGACAAGACCAATATCGCCCCTGAAAAGAAGACTATGTTGTGGCATCAAAGACTGGGGCATATTGGAGAAAAGGGCCTTCAAACACTACATGGTAAAGGCATGGTTGAAGGTATGTCTAATTGCACTCTGTATTTTGATTTCTGTGAACATTGCATATATGGTAAGCAGAATCGAGTAATATTCCCATCTGGTGCTACCAGAGAAAAGGGGATCTTAGAGTTGATACACAGTGATGTGTTTGGACCTGTGTTTGTTCCATTACTAGGTAAGTCTATGTATTATGTTTCATTCATAGATGATTTCTCAAGGAACACATGGATTTATTTTCTTAGAAAGAAATCTGAGGTATTTGATAAATTTAAAGAGTTTAAGGCCCTAGTAGAAAATTAGACATAGAATAAAATAAAGGTATTGAGAACAGATAATGGTGGATAATTCTACAGAAATGAATTCGAAGAATTATGTAAGAAGTGTGGTATAGCAAGGCAGAAGACTACTCCATACACTCCTCAGAAGAATGGAGTTGCAGAAAGGATGAACAGGACACTGATGGAAAAAGCAAGGAGCATGCTCAGCAATGTCAAGTTAGGACAATAATTATGGGCAGAGGCAGTGGGTACAACATGTTACCTGGTCAATCGATCACCTTCATCAGAGTTGGATGAAAAAACTACACACGAGGTATAGACTGAAAAGAAACCCTCTCTTCAACATCTTAGAGTGTTTGGTTGTGATGCTTATGTACATGTTCCAAAGGAAAATAGGAGTAAGCTGGATAAAAAAGTTGAAAAGTGTATCTTTATTGGTTATAAAGATGGTGTGAATGGTTATAATCTTTGGAACCCATAAACTAAGAATATTTTTTACAGTCGGGATGTTGTTTTTAGAGAGGTAAAAGATGTGTCCAAACAGGAATTCCTACCAAGGCAAGACGAACCTGAGAAAATAGAGCTAGAGTTGGATGATGCAAAATCTGAATCATTTGAAGAAGATGAAGCAGCAGCAGAAGAAGAACCTCATACCCCAGTATTGAGGAGATCAGTGAGAGAAAGAAGGCAACCAGAAAGGTATAGTCCACCTGGTTTCCATTCCAATTTTTCTTTATCTATTACTGATGATGATCCCAGAACTATTAGGTAAGTAGTGAATTCAGAGGATAGTAAACTCTGGAATAAGGCCATGGTTGAAGAAATGGATGCCTTGGATAAGAATGAGGCATGGGATATAATTGAGTTGCCAGCTAGAAGAAAATATGTTGGTAGCAAATGGTTGTTTAAGAAGAATTTTAATGCAAAAGGAAAAGTGGAGAAATACAAATCTCGGTTAGTAGAAAAAGGTTATTCCTAGGTAGAGGGAACTGACTTTGGTGAGATTTTTTATCTTGTTGCTAAGTTAACTTCTATTAGATTTCTTTTATCTATTGTTGTTGCTTTTGATATTGAAGTGGAACAGATGGATGTGAAGACAACATTTCTACATGGGGATCTGGAAGAAGAAATATACATGAAGCAACCAGAAGGCTTTGCAGTAAAGGAAAATAAAGAGCTGGTCTGTAAGCTAAAGAAGTCACTATATGGTCTAAATAAATCACCTAGGATGTGGCACCAAAAGTTTGACACATACATCCTTGGATTGGGATTTGTGAGAAGAAGGGTTGATCAATGTGTATATTCCAAGAAGGTTGGTAATCACTTCATTTATGTAGTGTTGTATGTTGATGAAATGTTGTTGGTAGGAAATAACATGGATGTTATCAAGGAGGTGAAATCGCAGCTATCCTCCAAATTTGACATGAAGGATCTCAGTGCTGCTAAATTCATTCTGGGAATGGAGATTAAAAGAGATCATGTAAACAGGAAACTCTGGTTGAATCAGAGAAAATATGTTGAGATGATATTGCAGAGGTTTAATATGCATGGAAGTAAACTGGTCAAGGTTCCTATTCCTATAGGTGTAAATTTATCTGTAGATCAGTGTCCCAAGACAGAGGAAGAAGAAGAGGACATGTCCCATGTTTTGTATGCCAGTGTAGTTGGCAGTCTGATGTATGCAATGATCTGTACTAGACCGGACATTGCACATGTAGTGGGAGTTTTGAGTAGGTAAATGTCAAAACCAAGGAAGGAGCATTGGACAATAGTAAAGAGGGTCTTCAGGTATTTGCGTGGCACTACCAATTATGGATTGTGCTACCAAGGAAGACCAGGACTGAATAGAGTGGTGGAATATGGCTTTGTTGATGCAGACTGGGCTGGAGATATTGATTGCAAAAGATCTACAAGTGGGTACGTGTTTAACCTATTTGGTGGATAAATTAGTTGGATGAGCAAAAGACAAGATGTAGTAGCACTCTCAACTACAGAAGATGAATACATGGCAACCACTCATGCAAGCAAGAAAGCAGTATGGTTACAGAGATTGTGTTCAGGTATTGGGTTGGTACAAAAAGTAGTGAGAATATATTGTGACAGTCAGAGTGAAATATTCTTGGCAAAGAACCCATCTTATAATTCAAAGACAAAGCATATTGATGTTTAGTATCACTTTGTGAGAGACATGGTTGAGGAAAAGAAGGTGTCGCTGGAAAAGGTTGACACTTTGAAGAATGTTGCAGATTTATTGACAAAGTCTGTGAGCACAGAAAAGTTATCATGGTGTAGAGTAACAATGGCCATTGTTTCCCTGGATTGTTGACTATATAACCTTGTGGACCCCTGGATGAAAAGAAAACAAGTGGGAGAATTTTGGGTATATTTTATATTCTTTTCATGTGTGTGTGTGGGAGCGTCAGGTTCGACAACTTCATCTGGGCAGTTTTTGCTATTTTTAGCAGTTTTCTAAATTAATCCTGGATTAATGGATTAGGGTTTTGGTATCTACGGAATACCTAAAAACATTGTATATATTGTATGGTGAATGGTGAAATTCTATATAATGAATATAAGAAAGGTTTTCCCCAGTTGAGGGTTTCCGATATAAATCTTTGTGTACTATGTGTATGAGCAATTGATTAATTTATGTTTTGCTTAAGAATCTATATGAATTGCTTTACTTGACAGGTTTAAAACTTAGAATGACCTCTCCAAAAGTCCAAATGAAACTTTTAAGCGTGGATGGCTTCTTCTTTTGAGCTATCAAGTCTTCAAAATGTAATCAAAATTCCATCCACATCATCATGAGTGAGTGTCATATCATATCCTCAAGGTGTAAAGTCACTTAAGTAACCTCCACATCAAATTGGTTCAAATAAAATCCTAGCACTATCATGAAGTGCCCCATGTGAGGGTCGACCCTCTCTAGTGAGTAAAAACCCATCCAAAAAGCGACAAAAGAGGGGAGCGCTCCAACATATTTCACATGGCATGTGTAGAAGGTGTCCACATTGATGCAAATAGTCTATTTGTTCCTTGAAGAGTGTGACCAATTCCCCGAAAAATGCAATATGCATCGAAAGTTATGAGAGTTCTTTGGAAAACATGAAACTAGACAATCATGTATAGAATCATCTCCAAGGGCCCATGATGAAAGTGTGCTACATACATAATAAAGAGAGGGTTCATGTGGAGTAAAATAGGTGTGTTAAACCATGGGTGTGATAACCCTTACAAAGAACAATAACCTTTTACATAGAAAAAAGAGTAAGTGATTAGTTAGGGCCCCATAAATCATGTATTCTAGCAAATCCACATCAAAATGATCATATACTTACCTAGGACATAAATGTCTAACTTGGAGGGAGTTACCACCTCCAAGGGGTAGTCAGCCAAATCAATAAAACAAATCAACCTTAGAATGAGGACTAAAAGGACATGCCACGACTGCCAACCTAAGGGGATCTTGGAAACCAACTAACCAACACTTATACATCATTCATCCCATCATGGCCACATACAAAGAAATCATCCATTTGGGCTCATCAAAGTGATCACATCTTGGGAAATATGCTAGGGTACACTATAGAGAATATAAGGTGTAACAGGTTCAATTTGGGTAGTGAACTCAAACCAATGAGTTGTTAGAATTCATAGTGCACCTAGACACGGTGCACACACACCTTAAGTCTAGTCTATGATCTCAAAATAATACACAAACTTACACAATATGAATTGTAACCACAAACACACTGAGATGCATAACCATTTAGCACAACACAAAATCAAAACTAGCAATTAGATCATACACATGTACACAATAATTCAATGCAAACAATACATGTTCTTAACTCCAAAACTAGGGGCTCCCATAGCAGGTACAATGGCCCAATCCTTACATGAACGAATGTGTCAAAAACACTTACAAACACCAATGAAACCCTCCTTGTTTTTCATGCCAATGTTGTTGTTTTGAGGTTGAGGGTTAGGGCATCCCTTTCCCCGTCAAACGCTCCACTGCCTCTGAAACTCCTTGCTCAATATTGGTTGAGTCCTTCCAACCCTTATTGATGTCCAAAATTTGTTATACCTATCCTTAGTAGCTATCAAAATCCCACTCCAAGAGATTTTGGACTCAACCCCTTTTCTCTAACTTGTAACGTCCTTCTAAGGTTTCCCAAAGGTTTTTGTCACACACCTGTGACATCCCTCTAGTCAACCCTTTCTATCTATTTTACTAGCCCACCAGTCTAAGGTTATAACAACCATCAACCTGCCCATTGTTCCTTTTTGTAGCACCCTTCCAAATTGCTTCCAAACTTCCCTCTTGTTGGTCAAACCCTCTAGCACCTATTTCAGCCCATGTACTTGTTTTCCAACTCTCCTAGAGGCTTGTGGTTCCCTCTCTCAGTTGGGAAGATGCTCCTTAAATATATGGCTACCTCCTACACTCAGTTAAGCCTCTCAAGACAGTCTCAACATATTCCAATAGACTTCGGCCCCCTTAGCACAAGTCCATGGACCTCCAAGAAACCTCAATCGCACTCTAGTTAGTAGGTCGATCCCTTGACCTAGCCTACAGCTTCCTTAGACACATGGTCGATCCCTCTTGGAGCCTCCTCGGGCTTGGTCAAACCCTCCTAGAACCCTCCACCATTTTGGTTGGCCTCTCCTTCACCTGCTTCCCAACTCGACCCTTCTTCTCCAATGGAAACTTGCCTAAACAAGGAAAAGAACAAAAAACATGAGGCCTAGTGGCCTCTCTCCATGGTTGCAACTGAGGTCACCACACTTGGACTGAAATTACCAAGCCTCCTCACAATAATAACAATGTCACGATGACCCCTATGTCCTTTTATACAAGTGTAAAATCCCTTCAAGTAAGTCAACATTAAATTAGAATATTTTAGTCTTCTTTGTGGGTGTGAAGCCCCTGCACAAGACCACAAAACCCATCACCAAAACCACAGAGCCCCTAGCTCCAATCCAACAGGATTTTCACCCCAAAAAAAGTGCAGTGAGGTGCCAACAAGGGTTCTCACATGCTTGACACTGAGGCCATGTGAGAATACCTGCCGGAAGCTACAAATAATTAACGCTCCCTCTTAGCGCGGGAGGTATTCTAACTCACTCCAATATCTCCTAGAAGTAACTCTATCTCCCATATTGTAAGTAGATCTGCCTCTCGTACTAGATCTAATACCACAACTACTCTCTAATCCACATGATTGTTTTCTAACTCAGTCACTAAAGAAGAACCTAATGCATGGCATGGTCCCTTCTTGGAAGACACTCTGCTCCAAGAATCCTCCTACTTCCAAGCATCCTGCTTGGTCATATCAACCCATGACACCATCCTGATAGTCTTGGAAGATGTATCTCTCCCATATGGACTTGAAGGTAGACTCCCTTTGAATGACTAACTCTCCCTCTGATCCTGTTGACTCCCTCTTAAGTCTGACTCCCTCTAAGGTCAAGTTCCCTCTGAGTCTACACAATGTCTAGAGCTACCTGCTCCCTATCCATTGTCACTCTTCTATTATTGGTCATAGCTCGCATATGCTCTCTCTTATTCCTATACATGTTTCTCTCTCTAACTCCAAGAATCATTATTGTGTCTGAGATATATCCTATGGGAATGAACAACACATGTCCATCCCATAAAAACACTGCATAGCCCTTCTCCTCAATCGTTGAGGCTTAGAACACACTCCTAGCACCAATATCACATTTTCCACTCACAACACATCCCCTAAATCCACCCAGAATACCATTGTTCCAAATACCTGTACTAAATGCCTAGTCCTCATACCAAGCTCCATGTACATACTGCAAGATACCAGATATATAAAATATGCAGAACAGAAACAAAATGCTAGAAATGACAGAATAACAGTAAAATATCCAGCATAATCTTCACAATACACA